>CM051017.1:11867352-11869852 GCA_027704905.1 Muraenolepis orangiensis | reverse complement strand
GACCCCTTGACGCACAAACAAAATCTTGGATTACAAACCCTGTGCGCATTGTACCCGCTACGACGACAGAACATGGCTCAAATCTAAAATTGACTGGATACCAAAGTTCCTTTGTTGTTTTTACATGACAGTTTGCTAACCAGAAAGTTGATGGGATAGAGGGGTAGATCAGCAGAAGAAGATCAGCGATTAACTAGTGTGGTATGTTCTCGTTCTTCACTGATTGGGTGAAAACAGTTCAAATTGTGTGGCTGTGAAAACCACAGAGCGGAGCTCATTACCATATTAGAGAACGTTCGGTGACCCTTTGGGCGGTGTTAAAAAACGGCGTTCTTTTGGCCGATTGAACGGCGTTCTGGACGGCGTTCTTTTGGCAGTTTGGACAGCGTTCTGTCACTTTTAACGCGTCAAATGAGTGGCGCTTTCTGCACCATATGGGTTTCCATAGATAGGGTTAGGGCGCCTAAACGTGTGCACTTGCATTTGTGTGCACTCGAACGATCGAGATTTAGTTACAGCCGACCCAGGTTAGGGGGTGGAGGGGGGTGGGGTGTGAGGGTCCATACACACAAGAATGCTCCGATGCAGAGACACACATTCGTCTTTTTAATGGGCGACGACGGCGAGCGCAACGTTACAGATGGTGGTCGCATTATACATAGACAACGTATACGTTGACTACGTCACTTGTGCACACCGCGACGGACTGTACCGCACCCCTCCTGTACCTGGTGTTCATCATGCGCTTATGGTCACGGAGAGTAACTCTTGTAAGTCGCTTTTGGACAAAAGTAAGTAATGTAACCCTGTACATGTGTCGTGCCGGGACCGCGACAGAGACGCAGTGAAGACGCATACACTAAAACGCCTGTGTGCGTACCAACAGTAGACTGTAGTCAGTATTCTCTGGGTATTGTGTCCCATGTTCAGTAGTACCAAGCACCGGGCAGAACGATTGTTCTATTTCTTCTTCTTTCTTTTTTTTGACACTGGGGTAATACTATACGGGGGGAGGACTTTGTAATAGTGGAACGTAAAGTGAGATGTTAAAAGTAATACGCCAGAGATGAGGTGTTGCGCGCCACAGTAATCTTTCCTTCTTTGGACCATGGGGCAGTTCTGAATATAATGCTTGCAGTGTGAGTTACATACTATGCATTTTCCTGGAGGCCCCGACCCCCTCAACCCCCGTCTTGCCCGACGGTATCAGGTTGGAGTCACCGGAGGAGGAGGGGGGGGGGGGGGTGTGGGGGTGGGACAGCTGGAAGTGGTTTGTGGGGGTCTCCAGACTACCAGATAGTTTGTTTTCAGACCGGGGCTGCAGCAGGGACTCGATATTGGCTGGGGTTGGAGGTGGGTGGGTGGGTGTCTGTGTGTGTGTGTGGGGGGGAAGAGGGGGGGGGGGGGGTTGTAGGTGGGTGGGTAGGTGTGTGTGTGGGGTTGGGGGGGTGGGGGGATGGCGGTTGTAGACCAGGGGACACATGTAGGTTAGCCATTGGCTCCGGTGGCTCCCAGTAACCGGCGGCGTAGTCGCCTGTTGCTTGCTCTGCGCAGCGTGTCACAGTGAGAGGCATGTCATTGTGTCAATTGTTCTCCACAAGAGAGTCCCTCTCTCTCTGTGGGCTCCCTGGTCCCTCTAGGTATGCCAGTAATGTGTCACTGTCTGGGCTAATTAGACTGCTGTGCGCATAGAATTTTCTCTGGAGCACTTTGACCCCTCTCTCGCTCTCTTCTCGGATTAATTTCCCGGGGCTGTTGTGTTGCTAAATCCACAATTGGGTGGGGGCGGGTGGGTGTTGGGTGGGTGGGTGGGTGGGTGGTGGGGCTCTGGCATAACTTTGGTTGCTCACTTTTCCCCGATTCCTGGTCAGATGCTGTAGGGCGCTGCTGCTGCTGCTGCTGCTGCTGTTTTTTTCTTCATTTCTCTCGGTTCTTTATGACCAAATAAATCTCACTGGTGCCAAAGACAAAAAAAAAAAAAAGAAACCAAAAAAACCCCCAGGATTAAAATTCCCTCCTGTGTTTTTGGGGTGTCCAGCTGCAGCGCTCAGCGCTTCCCTCCATCGCTACAGTACAGCGTGCAGCTGCGCCGCAAAGCATTAGGGGGAGGTAAAGCCGAAGCTACACAGATGGTACGGACGTATATATATATATATATATATATATATATATATATATATATATATATATATATATATTATTGTGTTATTATTATTATTATTATTATTATTATTATTATTATTATTATTATTATTATCCTTGGAGTTAATTCACGACATGATCAGTGTGTGGAGTTAGCCAAAGATAATATTTTCGGTGCTAATCTAAAATAAAAAAAATAGTCTCGGCCTTGTTTGCACTGGAATTATGATGTCGTTATCAGCAGGCCGGATCAACAGGTGTTTATTTATGCTGTTATTTCATCCTTTGTGCGTTTGGGGAACCAAAATGACATCTATCCATCTTTCACCGACACGGTTGACCTTGTCTTTCTGTGTGA
>CM051017.1:11857352-11862352 GCA_027704905.1 Muraenolepis orangiensis | reverse complement strand
CACTCTCTCTTTAGTGAGCGAGGAAGGCGAACACACAGTCACGTCCGACCAGCCCAGTTGAGGGAGCAACTTCAAAGTGAGGCAGATGCAGGGACAGCACTCGTTGAATACATTTTCTGGCCACCAGTGGATCTGCCCTCAGGCTAAGATTGTGGCTGCCTCGCATCTCTCCTGACCCTCCCCTCATCAGCTCCCGGTTACAGCCAATCCCACACTAACAAGGATGGTCGTATATACGGGGAGAGAAACGGGAGAAACCAGGTGGATTTAGAAGGGGGGATTATTTGGGATAAAAAAATCGACAGCGTGCAGGGGGGTCAGAGGAATGAATGTTCTATTGTGTTGTTTAAAAAATAAATAAATAAATAAACATGAACACCGGAGAGGATACCGCTGGTAGCTTTGGGGGTAAAAGGGAATAAATAAAAAGGCCTTATTTCTTATTATGAAGAGGACATATTGTGCATATGTAATTTCGTTTTTATCAAATAAAAATGTGTTAATGATTAATAATTAATAAGTGCCATTGTATTTAATACGCTATTAAATACAATTCCATTGTAACCTGTATGGATGCACATTTGGTTGTTTACCAAATGTGCACTTTCATTTAAAATAGTAAAAAACGGTTGAAAAGTGAAGCATTATTATTATTATTATTATTATTATTATTATTATTTTATTTTTTAAATTGTATTATTATTATTATTATTATTATTATTGTATTTCACAAAAGGTAGCTGTCCGGGTTTTGGCCTGAATGTCCTGAAATCTTGTGTGAATACCGTTTTTTTTGGCTTTAATTTCCCACCTAGGTGCCATGTCTCAGTGTGCTGCTACAATGTTACTGCGGGCAAACGGGTGCTTTATTCATGCCAAGGGCTCTTAATAGTACACTGCTGAAACTTATGTATGTGTGAGAGCTATCGGCCCGTGAGGTGCACTGCATTCGGTTGTCAATGTGTGCCACTATTATCACTATAATGATCACTTTGGCTTGGGTTTCATATTGATTTTTCTTGTGCATCATTCATTCAATGTTACTTTAAACGTGTTGTAGATGCGCTCATTTACAAATGTATGTTAATGTATCTCATTGCAGCCTTTTGTACACGCTTGCCTTTGTCAAAGAACCTTTGTTAAGTAAAGTTAAGAAGTGAGGTAAGGATATAGAGGGGCCTGGTGGATTTCGATGACTGGAAGGATTCGTGTGTGTAAGCATCATTTACAATACCTATTTTTAATAAATTGCCTGCACACTCCTCAGGAAAACAATCATATGTAGCCCTGAGGGCGAGAATTCACTTAAATGTGTGTGTGTGAGTGTGTGTGTGTGTGTGTGTGTGTGTGTGTGTGTGTGTGTGTGTGTGTGTGTGTGTGTGTGTGTGTGTGTGCGTGCGTGTGTGTGCGCGTGCACCGCGATATCCACCGGCGATAACCACAGTGTATGCAATTCATAGTTATACAATATGCAACTGCGCATTTGTTTAAACAGAATACTGATATGACAATCCAACATAGGACGGTACACACCCCCGCACACACACACACACACACACACACACACACACACACACACACACACACACACACCACACACACACACACACACACACACGCACACATGCACACACACACACACAGCCATGCGCGCACACGTGCACAAACACCCAGGAGGAGTGGTTTTAATGAGGCCCGTGGAGACACTGCAGAGCCGTCAATCAAACCTCAGCTTGCTGACACACAGTCGACAACATCAATGAATATTTTTTTATTTTATTTTATTTTTCTGTTCAGAAAGGGGAGAGCCTGTCATATTGCATCAGGAAGAAGAAAAAAAAAAAGTACCATTGGAAGTCTGTGGTGGTTTTATAGAAAAGTTAGGAGCCTGGGAGAGTTTATGTGAGAAAGAGGTGAACTTTATGGGGAACAAACTCTGAGCGATGGCGCACTATATCTGAGAAATGGGTTAGGGCTAAGCCAAGCAAGCATGTGCTACTTATGGTTTACACATAATGCACAAAATTAAAAGTGCTTTTGATAGGCTACTGATAAAGGTTTGCTGTACAGGATCTTCCGTCAGACGTAAACCAAAAAAAGCCATAGGCCTGTATACCTTCGGTCTGGGCTTCTTGTAAGTTGTTTGCATAGAATTGGGTGAATGTTGACCGTGTGCTCACAGCGTTGCTCTGCCACTAGCGGAGGACCCCCAGACAGACAGGGCCATGCTGTCAGGGTGGGAGGCCTGGACCCGACCCGCTATAATGAGAGGCTCTCTCGGCGGTGTCTGTCCTAAATGTTAGCGCAGCGCCACTCTTATCCTAATTGCTGTTGGGCCGTGGCTTTCCCAACGCGCTTCTCTTTCTTTCGAAAGGGGGGGGGGGGGGCACGTCGATGCCACCACATGCCAATTTACATGGCGGTGTATAATTACGAGCCTCATCCCGAACATCGGCCTGTCATTATCACCTGGTTTGATAGTAACTTGGTTACCCGGACACTGTAGCTATACGTAAATATCTGCATGGCCACGGTTATGCGTTAAAGGGAACTAGAGTCAATTGTGGTCAAGTTCACTGAAAACTTGTTTCGATGCATTTAAAGTCCTCCTCATTGCCTCGTTTGGTCTAATGGTTTGCGTATAGCACGCCCGTTCTAAAAACGGACACAATAAATAAGACAACGTACGTGGGCTTTAATAGGCCATTGCTGTTAATAACATGAATTAGTCAAATGATGTCCAGGACGCGTGTTGACGCGGTGCGTATTGCCGGGCCGCGGGCGCTTGAGGGTTAAGGATCTCTTATCTGCATGCAGCTGAATGAAGGGTCGGTTTTCAAACTCCTCCTCTAAGGACAAGCTGCGCTTTTTCTTCCACTTGAACCAACAACTTGTTCAGGGCACATTCCCAGGCAGCAATGTGGAGGGAAAGAGCGATTTCGTGCAGCTGACAATTTACCCGTGTTTTTGGGTTTTTTAGAATTTGGCGTAAACGGACACAGTTCTAACTAACCCAGAGGTTTATAGCTTTGCGCTGACACAACAAGGGGACCCATACTAAAACGTTTGCTGAACTTTTTTTTTTTTTTCGGGGAAAGGGGGAGAAAAGTCCAGAAAACTAGCGTGTTGGGGGGACCGGCTTGTGCGTAAAAGCGTCTACTTTTGGGTACGATCCCCTAAACCATTGTTTGTTACACACACACACACACACATACACACACACACACACACGGATATCGGGAGGTCCGCTTTTTTGGGGGGAGCTTCAAGACTAACACGTCGCTCCACTTGATTTGTTCTTCGGGAAGAGCGGATCCCGTTCTTCAACACTTCGGGGGGCGGGGGGGACGGGGACATACGGCGCTACAAGTTGACGATTGGTGCCAAGAAACCAAAACTTTGCGAAGTTTGGTGCATCCACAGCCACAGACGCGGAGCTCGACGCGTGTCTATCTTCTGGTGGATTGGTGGAAGATTCATCATGGAAGTGGGACAGCATTGACACAAAACCGGAGCTTTCGAAAATGCAGTATTTCGTTTAGCGTTAGTTGAAGGCTACACTTGTACGATCTGGACTCGATCGAAGACGCAACCAGGGAGGGAGGAGGGGGGGGCTGGGTTAAGCCTATAGTTTGTATACATTATTTGGGTAATTTTTTCTTTTAACATGCCTCAATTAAACGGAGGAGGTGGCGATGATCTGGGGGCGAATGATGAAATGATATCGTTCAAAGACGAAGGGGACCAGGAGGAGAAGATCTCAGAAGATGTGTCCGCGGAGAGGGATTTGGATGATGTGAAGTCATCACTAGTCAACGAGTCAGAAAACAACAGCAGCTCCTCAGACTCAGAGGTGAGAACCCATTGGGGCCTGTCGGGTCAACAGAGTATGTGTGTGTTGTATTTGTTTTAAAGCGATGCTGTGTGTGTTGTTCTGCTGAAAGTATAACCGGTGTCTGTGCTCCGTGTGTCTATGCTTATGTCAGCAAGCAGAGAGGCGCCCCCAAACCCGGATCGACTCGGATCTATACGAGAAAACCAGGGACTACTTCAGCGAAGGTAACGCGGTGTCTCCACGGTCCATGTGTGTTTGTGGTTGGTTGTTTTGTGTGTTTTATACTGACGATCTGGTGACATCGTTCTGCAGCTTTGAGGAGACAGCAAGATGGAGGCTTCTTCAAGAGTCCCCACTACCCGGGCTATCCGTTTCTAATGATCCCCGACCTGTCCAACCCCTACCTCTCCAACAGCGCCCTGTCTCCCAGCGCCAGAACGGTGAGTGGCCCTTTAACAAACTTTACTTTGTTTTCCTTTCTTGCTCCTATAATAGGTTGGGGTTTTTTTTGGCCGCCGTGCTGCTAAACTTAGGCTGTGCATTGGTTACTTGGTTTCAGAACGCCATACATCCCCCAGCGTGTGTGTGCGCTTGCGTGTGTGTGTGTGTGTGTGTGTGTGTGTGTGTGTGTGTGTGTGTGTGTGTGTGTGTGTGTGTGTGTGTGTGTGTGTGTGTGTGTGTGTGTGTGTGTGTGTGTGTGTGTGTGTGTGTGTGTGTGTGTGTGTGTGTGTGTGTGTGTGTGTGTGTGTGTGCGTGTGTGTGTGTGAGAGAGTGAGTGGCCAATCAAGTAGTCGAGTACAACCTCCTTTTGTTCATTTCGGAAATTTCTCCACGGCACCCGTTGACTTTTCTTCGGGGCTTCGCCGTATGCACTCATTATATTTCCAATGGCATTAATGGCATCTAATCCCCTGGAGCTCAATTTGTTCTTTTAAATACATTGCGCAGTTCAGTTTGCATAAACATGTCACAGGCATACGTTATAGGGATTATTATAGGGATTATTGTTACAAATCGGGATTTTGTCACATCCTCACAATGACTTCCATACGTCCACTCGTAGTCTGAGTGTTATGTCTCACTGTCACCTTACGAGCACATTAGTTATAATTAAGTTCTTAGGTTAGTAAATAGCTTTGAAAACAAACGGCTACTACTACCACTG
>CM051017.1:11847352-11852352 GCA_027704905.1 Muraenolepis orangiensis | reverse complement strand
AGGATGTCCTCTTCAACAACCCCCCCCCCCTCAGAAATGAATGTGTGTTTTTGGTTCATCTCCTTGTGTGTTTAAAGCGCTCTGCGGTGGTGCTCTGTGGAGGACGAGCGACGACGTTTTTCTGAGGGACCGTTTTCAGCTAACTGCAGCCTTTCTTGTAGCGTTTTCCATCTTGTGTTGTTTTGGATGGTTGTGTGAGTTTTATTTTTATTTTTTTTAGACCGGGCTGTCCTGGGGGTTTATAGACTTAGAGGAGTTAGTGGGGTAGTGGGGGGTGGGGGGGGGGGTAGTGGGGGGTAGTGGGGGGGGGGTCTGCAGCAATGGAAAGTACTTAACTCCAGCGTCTATGCATGAACTCCGCCAAGGCCGCCGCCGCTGCTGTAATTTCCCTCAGCAGGAACCATTGACTCTCTCTCTATACAATGGCGTACAGCTGGCGATTATCAAGAGGGTTTTGTTGCCATGAAAATAAGTTATGGGGAGCGGTTTAACGCGTGGATCGTGTATCATGTGAATACCATCTTGGTGGAGTTAGCTGATGGAGCTCGGCCTCACGCGTACGTTTTTTTCTTTGGGTCGGGTGGGGGGCGGGGATGTTTGTTTTATGGCGGGGTGGAGGAGAACGAACGCGGGGGGGTTTGCACAACAGAACAGAACAGAACAGCTCATGAACAGAAATGGGATTTTAATGTTTTCTCGGCCTCGGTGGCGTTTTTTGTGGATAATTGCTGAAGGTGCGAACCTGGGAAACAAAAGGGACATGGTTAGTTTTTTCCGGGAGGCCCCGTGTGTTCTGTGTTATGTTGACCCCTCCACCGCTACCTACCAATAACCCTTTGTTCCACATAACTAAATGTCCCCCCTCCCGGCGGTATAATTCTACCTTAAACTCTTTACGTGGTTCCAATAAAACTTTTGATTGTACGGCAGGAAAGGGAAGGGAGGGAGAAACGATCTCTCTGAATAGGGTTTCATCAGTCTGGTATTCCAAACAGCTGTTTTCAGTTGGAGTGGTTCAGGAGACGGAGCGAGCCGGGAAGAGGTTGAGATTGTTGACGAGATGTCTTGGTGGTGGGAGCGCAAAGCCGGGACAGATACGTGTTCTGCTGTTCCCCCCCCCCCCCCACACACACTGTTATCCCGAGGCCCGGGGCCGGCGTCCAGACCTCGAGGCACTCACTTATCAGAGGCATGCTGTCTCCCGCCGAGCTGGGGATACTCCACGAGGGCGCAGAATGCCTCCCCGTTGGCCCCTGTAGTCGTGTGGGTCACAGCTGCCCCCCCCCCCCATCTCACCCCCACCCCCCCCAATCTTGGGCCAGAGGGAGGGGTGAGATCAGATCATCTGGGCGTACTGTCCACGGTGCTGAGATTTTGATCAGGTTTCACGTTAAGTTCACTCGCCGGGCAAGGACTTATTTCTGCAAGCTTTGCGGTGCAGAACTCGCGGAAGGGAAATGATGGTGTGTATGGGTATGTGTGTGTGTGTCAAGTCAAGTCAAGTTTATTGTCACTTCACAGTTTACACAAGTATAAGCAATGAGTGAAAATCTTATGTGCAATACCCGACGACAGACAGCCGTTATAAAAAAACTGAATAGGATAAAAAGAAGTAAAAAAAGTACAAAACTTTATAAGTTAAATATATAAAAATGCAATATATAAAATGCAATATGACAGAAAAAGAGCAATATATATATATAAATCAATGTAATAAAATATACATTGTTATATGCTATACACCCTTGTTCAGCAGCCTGATGGCCTGACTGTGGAAGCTGTCTCTAAGTCAAGGAAGCTATCTCTAAGTCAGTGTGTGTGTGTGTGTGTGTGTTTGTTTGTTTCTTTAAAGGCCTTATCATGCGTGTGTCTATCATTGGGGAGATACTAGTACTAAATAAAGAAGTGGATGGGTCTCGTTCGTGCAGGCAGTCGGTAGACGGCGAGCGCAGCAGCTGTTCCCGGCGTCAGAACAGAACGGAGTTATAAATCAGCCTTCGCTCCGCTTCCCTCGGAGCGTATCCTGGTCTGTTCGGACCGCCGTGGAGGGTCGGTGTGGTTCCCAGCGGACCGAGGGGTCAAGTTCAACACCTTGCACCTGCGTACACATCCACAGCCCGCCTTCGTCCATTTACGAAATGCGAGAATGCCACGCTGCCATCGTTACATCCTCTCCAGTGTCTGAACGGTGGCTCACCCCAAACACACAAGAGAGAAGAGAAAAAAAAAAGAAACCCATTCCTGGTTCATTTTTTTAGATCGTTTTCGATTCTCCGCTCGGGCCAAGTCCTCCTCCTGACAGCGAAAGCGATTTAGCGATCTAGCCGAGGTTACGTGAGGTTGCCCCTCGACTAACCCCGCTCCAACTGATTGGACTTGTTAAGGAGTCACACTGTTCTGTTGAGCGGCAAATTGCATTAAAGGGGCCAAAGAAAAAGGCCTGAGTCATCCTCATGTGTAGCCTCCTGACCCGACTGAAAACACTCCAGATACCGCTCTCCACCTCGCGTAAACATCGGCAGAAGTTGGATATTTACTTTATTTTTCCATTTGTTTTCCCTGTAATTGGTCCCAAGTTTTTTTTTATCCTGATCATTATTCACAGATTTGTTGTGCCCTTTGTCGGACGATACGGGGACGCCTTGGTATTTAGTACGGAGAGGGTTTGGCGGACGATACGGGGACGCCTTGGTATTTAGTACGGAGAGGGTTTGGCGGCAGCACCACTGCCACGCTCTCTCACGTATTTACATGACGAGATACCAAAAGCCTGGCAAATGTGACTTATTTGCTTCCGATTCCAGTGGCGTAGAGGCGGTGGGCGGGGTCTCATCAGCGCTATATGACACAGAGTAGGCCAGGGGAGCTCTTTTGTTTGACTCGCACATGGGCTTGAGGAGCGAGCTATTGGAAATCCCTGAAGCAGGCTTTGGGGGCTGGTCCGATTCTCGTGTGAAATAGGGAAAGGCTCTAAAGCTCTGGGGCTGACTTGACTGGGGCTGTATGGCCGCGTTGGCAGGGGGAGAGCCGGGGCCATGAATGGGGTCTTTGACTACCTCAGACTCGCCCTGAAAGGCAGGACAAAGACCCCAGGGCAACGGCTTAGAGCCTCACAGCTGAGCTACAGAATCCTCCTCCGTCCTCCGCGCCTGATTTAAATACTACAGTGGTTTCCAGCATTCTGGTGGCGCTGTACGGAGGCGCTCGTTTTACCACAGCATATTCATCAGAAAGCCTTTGTCTCGGGGGGGGGGGGGGTTTGTTTGTTTGTTTACAATACACCGACCTGCGTACGTACGTACGTACTATATCTCTCCTCACCGTGCAAGCGTATCAATGTGAATACGTGGGAAAAGGCCACCCGTAGGTTCCGTCCCGTTGACCTGAAGTGTCTTAATTGATTTGGATATCTTAACGGATTTTTCCCCTTGCGAAGCCGCCAGAGATGTTAATTATCGGACGCCGTGTTTACACCAGACATCAATATCGGGCCGATGAGCGTGTTTGATTTCCGGCTCTCCGTCTAATCAGTAATCAGGAAGCGGTTCTCTTGATTATCTTTGACAGATCCGTGTGAATGTTCAGTTTGCGGGCTTTGCAACGCCGGAAAAAAGGGGAAAGCCGTAAATCTTTTCTGCAGAGTTAATGGGTCATTTGAGTCCTGTCCAGACACTCTCTCCCCATAGAGTGTCTAGTTTCAGATGTCACTCAGAGCTTTGTTTGCCCCCCCCCCCCCCCCGGGGTGAAGGGTCACAGGTCAAGGTTCAGGGCCAGTTGGCTGAGTGGTCACAAAAGCGCCAGGCCCCCTTCTCCGCATATCCGATGCCTTCTTCCACGGCGGCCTGCAGCGATAACAATGGGATCAATTTGCGACATTGCTGTTTTCTTATTATAATCGCCTATCTAAAATTCATTTTCGCTAAAACATTTGTGGCGCATGTTGCTTATCGGGGCGTGGCTCATCGTTTTCCAATCAGGTGATGGCGTGACTAAGACCTTGTGCACGAAACTGAATATATGGGCGTACTTTTTCATACTTTTTAACCTCAGAGACACAGTTTCAGGTTTCACAGGTACTGTCGTAGTACCGTAGTAATAGTACTAATTTTAATAATAGTAGTCAAAGCAACCTTTTTCTGATAATAGAAAACTACGATTATTCTTGGCATTTAAAGAATAAACTCAACACACGTTTGTGGGTCCCCGTCAGCTGTACGTTTTATAGTAGCTAGTTGTTTATGATCTAATATAGTATAGTTATAACAAAGTTTAGCTTTACAGAGCTCAATTCTACTAAGCCTTCTCTTGGTGCCCACAGGAAACCTCGCACAAGGCATTCAAAACGTTTGCTCAGTCTCTCTGTCCACAACACCTTGAGGAGCTCTCTCACCCAGCACCACCACCCACCAGCGCCACCACCCACCACCCACCACCACCACCACCACCACCCACCACCACCGCCACCACCAGCACCACCACCACCACCACTACCACCACCACCACCACCACCACCACCACCGCCACCACCAGCACCACCGCCAGCACCACCACCCCTGACGTCTTCACGCCCAGCCACCACCCAAAAAACATGTCTTGCAGCAGCCAGATCCACCACCCAAACATGTCTTCCAGCCGGCTTTATTATGTCGTTTCACGTAGACCAAAATTGCAGCTGCATGGAGGCACAATCTGGAGCACATTAGCTCAGGCACTGTGATTTATAAATTGTTTCTCAGGCCATAAATCCCTGCTGTAATTGTGCACAGCACCCCTCTCTGTTTCCCCATTCACTCTTTCCCTTCAAAATATACCCCCCCCCCTCTCTCTCTCTCTCTCTCTCTCTCTCTCTCTCTCTCTCTCCTCTCTCTCTCTCTCTCTCTCTCTCTCTCTCTCTCTCTCTCTCTCTCTCTCTCTCTCTCCCTCTCTCTCTCCCTCCTCTCTCTCTCTCTCTCTCTCTCTCTCTCTCTCTCTCTCTCTCTCTCTCTCTCTCTCTCTCTCTC
>CM051017.1:11832352-11842352 GCA_027704905.1 Muraenolepis orangiensis | reverse complement strand
TGTGCGTTTGTGTGTGTGTGTGTGTGTGTGGGGAGGAGAGAGAGAGACTGTAACCGGTCAAGTATCTCGCCCAGGTCACGTTGCTTCCAGGACCTCCCCTCGTGTTGCCTCCCCTGCCTCTGCCTCTCCCTCCTCTTTACACTAATAGTTCTTTTGTGCAGGAGAGGCACGTTAAGAGGCAAATGAGCCTGGCCCTTAATAGGCCACGTTGCCATGGGAACCACTGCACGCTGGATGCGTGACCTTTGACCCGTATTTTTTAAACTTTTTTTTTTACTAGCCGTGAATAAGAGTGCAGGGGCCACCGGCCCCGGGTCCCTCACAATGGAGGTCCGGCCCGGGGTTGGCCCCTGTCACAGTCACTTAACTTCACCCCCTCTCCCCGCCCGCCTTGCCGACTAATGGATGCTTCCAATATGGTGTCCATTAGCTACTAGCTTGCTAACTCAACCGCCCCACAGGTTTCTCCGGTTTAATTTCAAACCCTGCAGGTTCTGTCCTCCCCGCGTTGCCCCCGCCTCCCGGTCCTAATGACTTGAGTGCGCAGTGGAGCCGGTGAAGCAGCTTTAACCGGGGGTTGCACAAGTGCATGCGTGTGTCCATTCAACAGGCGGGTGGACGTGGAACGTGTTTGTTCCACCTATTATGGTTTCGGATAAATATTATTCCTTAGTGGTCTTTCCCCCCCCCCCCCCCCTCTTTCCGCTTGTTGGTTTTTTCCGGCCGTTTGTTTTCAACGTGTCCGATTTCCTCCTTGGGGGGGAAAAAAATGGCTTTATTGTCATTGTGCAAGAAAGGCTGATTCTGATTCTGATCCTGATTCTGATTCTGATTCTGATCCTGATTCTGATTCTGATCCTGATCCTGATTCTGATCCTGATCCTGATCCTGATTCTAAACCTGATTCTGATTCTGATTCTAAACCTGATTCTTATCCTGATCCAATTCCTTGGCTCACTTTCCATGTAGTGGCCCCCAAGCAAGCCCCCACGACACACCAGTCTGACCAGATCAGCTGCCTGTCGTTTCCCAAACAATTAACAGGCTGATTAGCACAATGAGAGTCTGGGTTTGCTTAAGAATTGTCAATTTAATTGCCGCTAATGTGTGCAAACAATCGGGCCTTAATGCAGATGCTGAGACAAGCCGTGGGGGGGCTGGGGTGTGTGTGTGTGTGTGTGGGGGGGGGTTAGGGGGGTACTTAAGCCAATTGTCTTCCTCCAAGTTGAGGTGTCAATGCCCCCCCCCCCCACCCCCTGCCTGAGCAGGTGATAGCGGCGCGGCTAACCTGGGGAGGGTCTGTTGTGTCGGGGCATGCCGAGCGCCATTGTCTTGACGCCGCTGTTCATCTGGGCAGGGGAGTGTAATTAACACCTCAGCCCAACACCATGCTGTGTGGCCCATTTGTTTGCTGTTAGAGGGGGGGGGGACAAGGGGGGAGGGGGGGGGGGGACAGGGGGGAAGGGGGGAGGGAAAAGAAAACAATAGGGCGGGGCTCCTCACACAGCAGGTGATTGACATTATCTGCTGGCGCAATCCATGGAGGCATTCCTGCTGCTCCACTATTCAGAGTGGGAAGAGGAGGAGGGTGGGGGGGGGATGGGGGAGAAGGAGGGAGGAGGGGGAGAGGGAGGAGGGGGGAGGAGGGGGAAGAGAGGGAGGAGGGGGGGGGGGGGGGGGGGGGTATTGCACAAACCGCGGGGCTTGTCTGAGCTGGGCAGGCTCGTGCATAAACTCATTCATTTAGTTGTCATATTGTTTGGTCTAAAGGAGTTTTCTGTGTGTGTTCTCACGTATGCCGGCGTGATTAATTGAGGGAGCCGTTCCAACGTGTGTGTCTGTGAGCGTCTCAATCACGTAACCTTCTCCCGTATTCGTTCTAAAACAATTTTTTTTAAATATTATATATATATTTAATGTTTTATCGCTGATACAGCATCAGTTTTTTCCATTTTTTTTTCTCTTTTTTTCTCCACAACAGCCAAATGTTGTGTGTGTGTGGTGTGTGTGTGTGTGTGTGTGTGTGTGTGTGTGTGTGTGTGTGTGTGTGTGTGTGTGTGTGTGTGTGTGTGTGTGTGTGTGTGTGTGTGTGTGTGTGTGTGTGTGTGTGTGTGTGGAAACTTGAGACAACCGAGTAGGTAGATAGTCGCTAAAGTTTTCGGGGGGGGGAGGAAAGTATTGTGTCACTTTGGCAGGGTAGCAGCGGTAGCAGCGGTAGCAGCAGTGGCAAGACTTAGTTTGACAGCAAATGTCCTGACATCTGTCTCCGCCAGGCGCTCTGATGTAGGGGGGCCGCCGTGTGGCACCACACACGGCGCAGATGACAAAGGCTCCTCTTGGCCCTGTTTTCCTTTGCTCCGTGTGAGCGCTGGAACAATTAGAAACCATCACTGGCACGCCAATATGCCCCCAGAGCCTATGTTATATTCTCTCTGTTCGAAATACCAAAGGGGCGGAGGGGGGGGACGACGACGACGACGACACCATGCTAGCTTTCTGGAAAGTGTAAAAGTCTGTGTGTGTGTGTGTGTGTGTGTGTGTGTGTGTGGTGTGTGTGTGTGTGTGTGTGTGTGGTGTGTGGTGTGTGTGTGCGTGTGCGGTGTGTGTGTGTGCGTGCGTGTGGCATCGCTGCCACCTTTTGTTGCATGTGGGTCCCTGAAAAAGTAGCACATGATGCTACTGATGTCTATTCTGAGAGTTGGGAGGCTGTCAGAGAGGAGGCTGGAAGACAGTGCAAATGGACCACCCGTTACGGGCCACACACTCCACCACGGGAGCGCCAGGATTCTCTCAGTGTCCTGTCCATGGAGTCCACGGACGCCGCTCCTCCGGCTCCCGTGCTAAAAAGAGGCCCTCGCCATGGCGCCTAGGCCATATGTTGTTTTAAGTAAGAAATAGGGCATCCGTCAATCAGTTTGCTAGAATAGAATTGTTTCTTTTTCTTTCCCCCTGAAAAGCTTGTGGCTAATAGTCATTTAGAAGTATTTTAAATAGGGTCGAATATAATAGTGTGTTGTGATCAACTCTATCAGTGAATCCTCCGGATGATGATAATAATAATGAACAGGGAGCAGGAGGAAGAGAAATACCTTTCTAGGTTCATTTCACAGGGCAAAACTCTGAGGGAGGAGTATAAATAGCTGTAATGGTGTGATAAATAAAACATCTCTTCACATTATTCTTTAAGGAGAAACAGTTGACCATATATTGACCAGCCTGGGAATATTTAAGGGAGAGAGAGAGAGAGAGAGAGAGAGAGAGAGAGAGGAGAGAGAGAGAGAGAGAGAGAGAGAGAGAGAGAGAGACAGAGAGAGAGGGAGAGAGGGAGAGAGGAAGAGAGAGAGAGAGAGAGACAGAGAGCGCCCACCCTACCGAGGACCAGAAGAGGTTGGCGTCTCCCATGTGTGGATGTTTCCCAGCAGCCAATGAGTGGTGTCTCCACCAGGACACACGCTGGCAATTAAGAGAAAATAAGGTGCTTAGAATAAGAAAAGTGCCCAGGGGCATGTTCCTCAATCCTGGCAGTAGCTGTCACATAACTGGCGTGGCTCCGGTTGTGTGTGGAGAGAGAGAGAGAGGAGAGAGAGAGAGAGATGAGAGAGAGAGAGAGAGAGAGAGAGAGAGAGGAGAGAGAGAGAGAGAGAGAGAGAGAGAGCCGTGGTTGGGTGGGTGGGCTCAGCGGAGGCCAGACCAAAAACGCTCACAATAGCGCTTGTTTCATTTGTGGAAGGGCCTGTGATTGACATAGATTAGACAGAGAGAAAACTGCATTGTTTTGGATTTCTTTTCCCCGCCCCCTCCTCCTCCTCCTCCTCCTCCTCCTCCTCCTCCTCCTCCTCCTCCTCCTCCTCCTCCTCCTCCTCCTCCTCCTCCTCCTCCTCTGGAGAGAGAGAGAGAGAGAGAGAGAGCGCCACCATTCATTAGGGACCCCGGGTGCACACACACAGACACAGACACACACACACACACACAGACACACACACACACACACACACACACACACACACACACACACACCACACACACACACACACACACACACACACACCACACACACACACACACACACACACACACACACACACACACACCACACACACACACACACACACACACACACACACACACACACACACAGCCCTGCAGGAAAGTTTCAATAGGGGAGCAGCGACTGCCTCCTGACAGTTGTATGGACTTGGGCCCATTAGTTTGGGGGGGGGGGGGGGGGGAACCTACGATTCAGGCCCGGAGCAGTATGGTTAAAATGAAGAGGGCTGATGTCAACTCCAAGAATCCCCTCTCCCCTCTCCTCTCTCCCTCTCTTTCCCCCCCCCCCCCCCCCTTTCTCCCTCTCTCTCTCTCTCTCTCTCCTCTCTCTCTCTCTCTCTCCTCTCTCTCTCTCTCTCTCTCTCTCTCTCTCTCTCTCTCTCTCTCTCTCTCTCTCCTCTCTCTCTCTCTCTCTCTCCCAACCTCTCACCCTTACTCTCTCTCTCTCTCCATCTTCCTCTCTTTCTCTCTCGGTCTTTTTATTTCGAGAAGGGGGGAAAAGGGGGTCACCCCCCGCACCTCTCCCTTCCTTCAGAGCTCAGTTGGACCCCAGCTGTCAGGAAACAATGCCCAGTGCCTGCTCCGACAAACTCATTCCTGAAAATGTTTCTTCCCCCTTCCCCCCTTGCTCCTTCACTCCCCCCCCCCACCCACTCCTGCTATAATGTATTTTCCATTTTTAACCCACGGTGGTCCGAGAGTTTCCTTCCTGCCTGCCTGACATATGCCTTCGGAAACATGAGGCTGAATGAAGCTGGTCCTATACCTCTGGGTCCTAAACGCACACAGGACCTCCGGGACACGGAGACTTCACTGCACAGTGTGACGTTGTCCCGTGATAGTTGTAGAACTAGAACTAGAACTCATACTGTATATGTAAATGAAAAGATCTACTTTTAATATCTACTACCTAGCCCCCCCCCCCCCGCTTGAATCACCGTTCAAAAACAGACGGTATAGATAGCACGACTAAGTATGACTGGATGTCGTCAGCCTGGGGGTCGACGACGCATTCCAATGAATTGCAAATAAACGCCTCAGGAAAAAATACAAATTCACATGAATGAATGACCGTGGACTCCACTGTGGACGTTGAAGCTGATTCATAAACCAGATGTTTGGGTTCTGGAGTCTTCGCGTGTTACGTCTCGCTGTTGCTTCAGGGACAGAGGGGGGGACGGACGGACGGACGGACGGACGGACGGGGGAAGACAAATAAAAAAAAGCTAGAAGGGAGTTGAACGTCGGTGTCTTCCTCCGTGAGGAAGAGTAGATTAGTCACATTAGGTTCAGAACGGAGCTCGGTCACATGCTTCTGGTTCACACTGTCCGGGGGACGGGGTCATAAGGCCAA
The DNA here is from genome assembly GCA_027704905.1 of Muraenolepis orangiensis. Lineage (NCBI taxonomy): Eukaryota > Metazoa > Chordata > Actinopteri > Gadiformes > Muraenolepididae > Muraenolepis > Muraenolepis orangiensis. Next base: position 11,836,951 of record CM051017.1, on the reverse strand, counting down.
GCCGACGGAGCCGGATGATGGACAGCGGTGGTGGCAGGGGCCTGCCGTCTCCCAACCCTCCCCGCCTTGCACTCCTCTCTGGCGGGGGACTTCCTCCCAGCTGTCCCCCCCCCACCCCCCACCACCACCACCACCAACGGTCCCACCCTCCCACCCACTCAGCTCAGCGATGGACGCTCACAGCTGGCCTCGGTTTCCTCCCTGACGAACGGCAATTTCACAGTCCTCCACTAGTCTTCTGGGTCTCACATTCCCCGGTGCCCTCGGCCCGTGACAGAATGCAGTCTGTCTGGGGGCTAAACAAAAATCACGCAGGTTACAGGTGTCGGGCGGTGGAAAGTTATGGGTCCCACGTCATTAGCAACAGAAGTATACAAGGAAGGGCTGAAATGTGCCGTGAAGTCACAATAATACATAGAAGAGTGTTTTTTTCCCCCTCTCTCTCTCTTATGGTCAAACATGTCTTCCTACACATGGCCTCAGTGGATTGCAAGCCCTGAGCTCTATGTGTAGTGTTAGCGATGTTTCCCTGTTTTTAATTATGTGTCCTTGCATTTTGTTGGCCCTGCACACTTTTTTTCTCATATCTCATATTGCTTCCTCTGTTTATTCTGCCCCCCCCCCCCCCCCCTACAGTACCTGCATATGAAATGGCCTCTTCTGGACGTCCCGGGATCCGTAGGACTCAAAGATCCCCGCTCCCCGACCCCAGGACATTTAGTAAGTACACCCCCTCCCACCACCACCACAAACATGTCCGTCTCCAACCGTCTACAGCTACACCTCCCTCGCCCTCCGGCGGCTCCCATTAAATGCGGGCGGAGTGCGGTGCAGACAATCATTCCGTCCGCGGTTCCGCCTGCCGCCGTAAATCCGTCAAAGTCTGAAATGCGAGTTGGCGGGCTGCCAGCACAGGTGAGAGTCTGGGGTAAGTGAGTGAGTGAGTCCTGGTTGTCTCCTACTCCTCCTGCCCAGACGGTTTTCGGGACCTCAACACGCCTGTTAAATATATTCTAGGTTTTTTTTTTCCTTTTTTTTCCATGTTTTTTTTCTCCATTTGGGGCGTTGTGTGAGTTTGCTTTGGCACGGCGGCGTGTTGTTCCTCAGCGTCGTCTGGGTCAACATCGGTTCGTTACCATGCACGCCAACCGCCGTACGGTATCGGATTCACGTGTTTGGTTCGAGGAAGTTGCATCCCCCCTTTGTTTTGTGTTTTTCGCCGCTACGGGCCGCCGTCGCTTGGTCTGTAAGCTAAACAACTCCTCCTCACCCAACCCTGCCTCCCGCCCCACCTCGACCTCTCGTATCCCAGGCCAGACGCGTCTGTTTAGTTTGCTCATTGGATGTCATAAGCGGACCGTAATCGGACGCACACACCACAAAGGAAGCTTTTGTGCGGGAGGCGGAGTCCTTGCGCGGGGGGGGGGGGGGGGGGGGGGGGCCGAGAGAGAGCCGTGCGTGCACTGTGGCTGACTTCATCGTCAATTGGAAGCCAATTAAAGATATTTTATCACAATAACGTTGACCTGGCGGTGACCAGCAGGGCCTGTGCGGGTTGCCTTCTGTCTGTGGGACACAGGGAGCCCTTTGTGAGGCGGTTTGTGCTACCCGGCCAGTGGGTTGTTTATTGATCGTCTTCATGTTTGGTGGTAATACAACGCAATGAGTTCATGTTTAAGAGGACATAAGTGCGGCTCGGCCAGGACGGCGCTCATGCTAATGAATCAGAAAGGGAAATGAAAAAGAGAGCAGTTCAGCGATGGATGGAAAGGTTGAGGTCTGAAGCTGGGGGACTGGTTCCTCTTCTCTTTCAAGGTCGCGCAGAAGTCAGTCGATAGAAACATTGAAGCAGAGCGGAAAAACTACTACTAAGAACGAGAAATCAAGTGCAAGGGATTTCATTCATGGTATTAGCTCACTGAATGTGAGTCTTTTGCTTTTTTTTTTATGCAGTGCTCTTTGGAGAATGTTTACACACACTTACCCAATGTCTCCAGGCTAAGGTTCCGTCTCATCTACGTGCTTGCAGTAACTATACGCCCTTTGTCTCTGGAGGAAATTCTTTATTTGAAAGATTTGATAAACAAACACTGGCTTTCATGGTTTTTATCCAGTCTAATACATAGTCTGCGATTCACACTGATCTACAGAAAAGAACGAGGGATTCTATTCTATTTAATATACATTGTTATGCCACACATGCATTCAAAGTAAGGCTACACGCTGTGTGTGTGTGTGTTGTGTGTGTGTGTGTGTGTGTGTGTGTGTGTGTGCGTGCGTGCGTGCGTGCGCGCGTGCGTGCGCGCGTGCGTGCGTGTGTGTGGGTTCTCCATAAGGAGAGCCTGGTAACTTTCATCACGTGAAGTACAAGAGGAAGTCAACAGGCCAACAGATATGGCGTGATGCGGAAGCCAGAGAGGACAGGGGAAGCGCTGTGACTGGGTGTACAGTGTATCTTGGGCACGAGTCCTACAGTGCACCCACCCCGCCACACACACACACACACACACACACACACACACACACACACACACACACACACACACACACACACACACACACACACACACACACACACACACACACACCACACACACACACACACACACACACACACACACACACACACACACACCATCCCATCCACACCCACACCCACACCCTGCCTCACTCCCTTCCCCCCCATACTGGGCCAGGAGCCCACATGCTCCTCTGTGTGTGTGTGTGTGTGTGTGTGTGTGTGTGTGTGTTGGTGACGGGGAGCCAGGCTGATGATGTGCTCATTACTTTGGCAGAGGGGGAAAAGGGAAAGGGGAAGGAGGCGGGTAGGGAGGGGAGGGAGGGGAGGGAGGGGAGGGAGGGGAGTAGGGAGGGGAGCAGCAGGCTGCCTCCCCAGGCCCGCGGGCTCCCCAGGCCCCGACACTGCACTAATGAGAGCAGGGGGAGCGGATGGCCCCCACACAGGGGTTGTGGTTGAGGGGGGGGGGATTAGTGCCCAGGGCCAACAGGAGCCAGGGAGAGACCCGAGGAGGAGGAGGAGGAGGAGGAGGAGGAGGCGAGCGAGGAAGACGCAGGTCTACCAACCACTTGATTTACTTGCTTTCTGAGCTCGCGGAAAGCGTGATTCTCCATGTCCAAGGAAGTGGTTTGTGTATGTGTGTGTGTGTGTGTGCATGTGTACTGGTGGTGTGTTGTGTGTGCGTGTGTGTGTGTGTGTGTGTGTTCGAGCGGACCCAACATCTTAAAGGACAGCAGCGTGTAGACGGCGGTGAACGAGACTCTCCCGGCGGATGAATAAGTCATGGCTCTGGCGGGGCGCCATGCTGGCCCAGGAGACGAGCTCGATGATCTGGACCCATGTGACTCAAAGATCACCATGCCTGCCCCGCCCTCGCCCTCACCCTCACCCTCACCCCCACTTCCACCCCCACTCCCACCCCCACCGATGATGAGGATGATGGTGAGGGGGATGATGATGATGGTGGTGGCGTGGCGGTGGCGGTGGAGGCAGCCGGTGGCTTCTCCCACCCGCGCTGGGTCATGCGGCGCGGGAAGGCCAGGCAGGGCACAAGGGGAAGGGAATTGGAGCCCTTCTGCGCGGTGCGTCCAGCTCTTCCCCCTCCTGAGTCCGGGGACCCCCCCCAGCACCACCCCCTCGCACGCTGCAACATGGGGGTCCGTGAAGCTTGTATGCTAATGTCGGAAGGCTGCCGAGATCCTCAATTATTCAACAGAAACATCGGTTTAGCATTCGATCGGCCGCTGTTGTGTTTGTGAGTGGTGTGTGTGTGTGTGTGTGTGTGTGTGTGTGTGTGTGTGTGTGTGTGTGTGTGTGTGTGTGTGTGTGTGTGTGTGTGGTTGTGTGTGGCCTCTGGGAGTCAGGCAACTGGGAGAAAGGTCTTTCTCCTATATGCCCCAACTGACCCACCGACGAGCACATCACCTACACACACACACACACACACACACACACACACACACACACACCACACACACACACCCACACACACACACACACACACACACACACACACACACACACACACACACACACACACACACACCACACACACACACACACACACACAGTACCTCAGCACCCCCTATATCAGCCCCCCCCCCTTCATGAATTAAACATCAAAGGCTCCGCAGGGCCAGGTGACGTGCAACCTAGAGGAGGTCTGACTGTCAAACAGCGGACCAGTCCGGACCAGTCCGGACCAGACCAGACCGGACTGGCAGAGCACAGCACAGCACAGCAAAAGTGTTTGTGTGTGTGTGTGTGTGTAGGTGTTGTGTGTGTGTAGGTGTTGTGTGTGTGTGTGTGTGTGTGTGTTTGTGTAGGTGTGTGTTTGTGTGTGACGATGAGGAGCGAGAGGGAGGAGAAGAGGGCAGAGAGAGAGAGAGAGAGAGAGAGAGAGAGAGAGAGAGAGAGAGAGAGAGAGAGAGAGAGAGAGAGAGAGAGAGAGAGAGAGAGAGAGAGAGAGAGAAGGGCTGTCACCACGGTGAAGCGGAGCTCATCACGGCGCTGACACGCCAGTTAGCTGTCATTACTGCCACAACTGCCAGCAACTGTCTTACAGGTGTGTGTGTGTCGTT
>CM051017.1:11822352-11824852 GCA_027704905.1 Muraenolepis orangiensis | reverse complement strand
CCTCTGTTTGTATTAAACCAGTGGTGGTGCTGTTAAGGTCTGTACTGCACCCTAACCCTATACCCATATGTATTATTGCTGAGACTGATAAAGTTGTGTTCGTCTCCCCCCCCCTCCCTCCTCCTCCACCCCCTCCCTCCCCCCTCCTCCCAGGTATCCCCCGGACACCTCACCCATCCGAGCTCTCCCCGTACTACCCCCTGTCCCCCGGAGCCGTGGGTCAGATTTCACACCCTCTGGGCTGGCTGGTGCCACAGTGAGTCACTCTCCGTCTTATTCCCTTTCTCACCGAAAAAAAACCCTAAAAAAAACCACAACAAAGAAAGAAAGAATGAAAGAAAGTAAGAAAAGAAGACATTAAACATTTTAGGATTTCATTTTTTTTTTGAGATGGGGGTGGAAATGTAACCTTATCCTCATTGTGCAGTGCACTGTTATCTAATAGATGAAATATATACGGACAACAGAGAGAACCGCAAGTGAAATGGCGATAACAAAGCCATCTTTTGTGAGTGTGTTTGCCTTTTTCGTCACATGCTGTCAAGTGTGTCAAGAGTGCGTATCACAAGTTTATCACTGTCTGCTGATAAGATTCCCGAGATGTGTATTGGTTTAAAAGTTGAAAAAAAGCCCACGTAACCTTAAGTAACTTCACCGAACGTGTTTGCTCAATGGCCCGGTCGAATGAACAGTCCTATGACTAGGATCAGTGGAAAGATTATTAAATGACATTACATTACATTACAGTCATTTAGCAGACGCTCCAAAGCAACCATCCAAAGCATCCAAAGCAACTTACAATAGTGTGTTTCAACAAAGGCAGGTCAGGTCAGGTCAAATCGTCACCAGAAGTCAAAAGTGCATTTAATCTCCATCATAGTCTTCTCCCCCCCCAGCTGGCTCTTCAAAATAAGAGTCTCTTTTGCAAGCAACACATCTGCATCACTGTGTTAAACTCGGTGCGGTCGGTTAGCAGCACAATCCAAACAAACAGCAGTGGCTTTCGTGTACCGGCTTCATCTGCTCTGCTGCGGGCCTCCTAATCGATTGCCCCGGTGCCGTCCGGCAAGCATTCCAGTTGGGGATTTGAGTTGACGGGTGTAGGATTAGTTCCGTGAGGTTAACTCACTGTCAGCTGGATTTGGATCTCACCAGACCCCCCCCTCTCTCTCCCTCTCGCCCTCTACCCCTTACCCCCCCCCCCCTCGCTCTCTCTCTCTCTCTCTCTCTCTCTCTCTCTCTCTCTCTCTCTCTCCTCTCTCTCTCTCTCTCTCTCTCTCTCTCCTCTCTCTCTCTTTCTCTTGTGCGCTTTTCTTTACTCACTCTCAGACAGGGGCAGCCCATGTACTCCATCCCCCGGGGGGGTTCCGTCACCCCTATCCAGCGCTTGCGATGAATGCCTCCATGTCCAGGTGAGTGGATCATGTTCAGCTACACCCACCACCACAAAAACACCTCCGGGGGGTGGGGGGGGGGGGGGGGGTAGCCGGGTGGGGGTAGCCGGGTGGGGGTGAAATGACATGCTGTAATCACATGTCTCCTTGCATTTTTGTTTTTTGTTGTTGTGACGGAATCATTAATGCCGAGTTAAACAAACCAAAAAAAAACTAAAAACGACAAACCCTATTACAGCCAATAGGCCGCGTTGTGAGTGACAGCTCTGTGTGTGTGTGTGTGTGTGTGTGTGTAAGTAATGTGCAAACATTTCAGATTTGTGGTAAAAAAAATGAATTGTGCCGTGATCTTCATACGTGCCTCGTCTTTCTGTTAAAGCCAGGGGAGAACAACACTTTGGATCTTAGGCTGCATGAAGTTGTTTTGCTGTTGTCAATCGATACAAATAATCACCTCCATTGACGATGGGCTCTCCATATATATTTTTAACAAATACATCACCCAAATCATTACACAAATACACGTGTAATGGTAATCGTTGTATATGGATCCCATATGCATGTTCATCAGGCGACCGATCAGAAGTAGAGAGACAGACAGAGAACATGAACAGCAATAAATGGAAAAAAGCGATTTATTTTCTAAACGTTTTATTCTGGGAAAGGGTCGGAGGTAGGCTACGTGAAACACCAGCATATACCTCTAGACAGTAACGCCGCAAACACCGGTCCCTAAACTATAAAGCCTGTCGCTCCGTGTCTGCATCTGGTCGGCATACTTTGCGTTAAATGCATGTCAAGTTGGAAAGTTGCACTTGAGTAGGACTCATGACTTGTCCTCGTCCGCGCTAACGATGTGGCCTCGCTCAGCTTTATAGTGAAGCGATGATGACTCCAGAGCGGTGGTGTTGACATGATATTGTGGACGGGTTTGATGCGTCTTTTACCATACATATCGCAATGTAGGGCTGACTACAAAACATCTGGGAGAAAAAGGAGGGAAAATCGGAGGTCCTCAAATCCTAGCAAAATGCCCCTGGTTTGTTTATGTCAGTTCAAAATAAAGAAGAAATGCTGCGTTTTTGCAGCATTTCTCTTTCAAGCAG
>CM051017.1:11789852-11819852 GCA_027704905.1 Muraenolepis orangiensis | reverse complement strand
GTGTGTTAGGGCTGGGCAATTAATCAAAATAGTATCGAAAATCGCAAATATGGCCAAGTGCAATATCCAGCTGCAATTTTTTGATAAGGGGTAAAATGTGCAAATGTAAATTGACAACACCATTAAAAATGTAAAAGTAGTGCTGCAGAGATGCCCCAGCCTACGAATCTCGTTATCCAGATGTGAGAAAGAACATTTGTTTGTTTGGCACAGACCCTGACAAATGCCACATCAGGATTTTAAATCCAATTCACTGAAACAAATGCAATTGTTTCAGTGAAAACGACAATGCAAAAATGGCCATTCCCATTAATAGTGAATCATATCGCAATCACAATATATGCAACAACAAAAAATCGCAATATGATTATTCTGCCATATCATTCAGCCCTAGTGTGTGTGTGTGTGTGTGTGTGTGTGTGTGTGTGTGTGTGTGTGTGTGTGTGTGTGTGTGTGTGTGTGTGTGTGTGTGTGTGTGTGTGTGTGTGTGTGTGTGTGTGTGTGTGTGTGTGTGTGTGTGTGTGTACCTACATCTCCTCATGCTTATCTGTCTTGGTTTTGTTGTCTTCAGTGGCACTCTCTATCCCGAGAGGAGCAGGCCAAATACTACGAACTTGCGAGGAAGGAGAGGCAACTTCACTCCCAGCTGTACCCGGGATGGTCCGCGCGGGATAACTATGTGAGTGAAAAGCACAGACGACACGTGTGTGTGTGTGTGTGTGTGTGTGTGTGTGTGTGTGTGTATACCCGCACGGCGACAAACCATCACACCTCGACTTCTCCTGTTTGGTAGTTTGTTATTAGTTCTATGAGAGCCGCTGCACTTTAGCTCTTGTTTGAAAGGCTAAGGGTGCGCGGTAGTGTTTTACTTGTCCCCTTTGGCGCTGCCGAGTTGGCTCTTGGTTTCTGACTGTGCTGTTTTTGTTTATCTCTGCAGGGAAAGCGGAAAAAGAGGAAGAGAGATAATAAACCAGACTCAACACCAGAGGGTAAGAGGGGACTGCGGTTCTCTTTTTCTGTCATTCTGCTCCACTTCTTAACGTCCTTTGTTCTAAAATAGACGAGGGGAGACAAGCTAAAATAACATTAGCTTCACTTGACCCCGGAAATCTCCAGAGATACGCTGGGGCAACCGAAACACAGCTCCAAAAAAGAAAGGATCGTATGAGTGACTTATTTATTCACGAATTAACCTTTTTTCACCCTCCTTTTCCTATTTTAATTATTTTGTTAAATCTTTTTATTTCAATGGACTAACTTGTAACTCTCCTCTGCACCTTGGCAAGCAGCATATGAAGTTCATTGCTAATACTGGCAGGTACGTCTGCTACTGTTTTCCACAGCAGACCCGAGGGACTTGGGCCACCCTGGTTTTGAACAGACTGTGTCGATGCATAACGTTCATTTAAATCTTCCCTCCTTGGATTTTGTTTGCATATTGCTTATTTTCATACATACGTCCCGTCGAAAATAGGCACACATGTTCCACTCCCACGGTTTGACGTACGTTTGTTGGAATGATCATTGTCTTTTCCTCACTCATCCGTGTGATCATCTTGTGTATCTGTTATCGTTATGAGTCGGTACGTTTATCTCTCCCAAAACCTGCCTGAGACATAAATAGCATCTTAGTGTAGCATGGTTGGACTCATGGCCCGCCGTGTGTCTCTTTTATCTCCCGCAGACTTCTCCATCCGGAACAAGAAGCAGTGTGTGCAGTACCTGCCCCCGGAGAAGATGTGCGACAGCCCCGCCTCGTCCCACAGCAGCATGCTGGACTCCCCCGCCACGCCCTCCACGGCGCTGGCCTCCCCGGCCGCGCCCGCCGCCACCCACTCCGAGCAGGCCCAGCCCTTGTCCCTCACCACCAAGCCGGAGGGCCGCATGCACCAGCACCACCACCACCTCCTCCACCAGCCCCACCCCAGCCACCACCACCACCACCCCCACCACCACCACCACCCCCACCACCACTTCCACCTCTCGACGGGGAAGGCGTCCGGCTCCTCGTCCGTGTCGTCGTCGTCCTCCTCCCCCTCCTCCTCCTCCCCCTCCTCCCTCTCCTCCCTCCCGATGGGGAGCTCAGGGAGCCAGCCCACCACGCCCATCCTCAGCCGGCCCATCCCCTTCGCCTCCCTGCACCCGTCCATGCTGTCCCCGCCCTCCCCGTTCCACCAGGCCGCCCTGCACTCGCACCACTCCCTCTTCCAGTCCCAGCCTCTCTCCCTGGTCACCAAATCAAATGACTGATCCGCTCCGTGTACCGTGCTGTATATTGCTTTTCTTTGAAAATTTAGGCATTCGATTTGTTGTTTGGTTTTTCTTCCTCTCTCTCTCTCTCTCTCTCTCTCTCTCTCTAAATAACGGAAAGGAGGAATTATTATTGGTCAATATTTGACTGCGTCCTTTTTCCACACCTCGTGATGAAACAAAGTGTATTTTTTTGTAAAGTTTACTCGCAGAACGGTTCTTTGACGATGCATTTATCCAATGAACTCCCTGTATAGAAGAACCGGTGTACATAAAGTTTCTTTATAAAAAAAAAAAAATGTTAAAAAAAAATAAGGAACAAAAAATGTCTTCTCTTTTTAGCCAAAACTTGATTAATGTTAGTATTAAGTTGAAGTCACAGTGCTGGCCATTAATTGCAGCCCTTTTTCAATTCTCGAAGTGTGTGCCCCCTTTTTTTGACATGTTAAATAAACATTTGAAATGGTTTCCTAATACAAATGCCTCAATCTAGTATTTTTTCTTTCTGCGTGCGTTTAACAACATGTTCCATTGGCTTAATAAGAACACTTTAACTTTAACAAGTTATTGTGGTTTGGATTGTTATTACGCAAAAGAGCAACACGCCGCGAACGATACATTTATACGACCTGCATTTACTCAAAGCCAAATTAAGAAAAAGTAAATTATAGCGCCATGGTTTTTGTTTTCCAGTCGGTAACATAGACGGTGTATCGCCGGACTGCATCTATAGATTGGATTGGATTAGATTAGATTACATTCAAATCTATAGTCTCCGCACGACAAAAAATAACGACCTGATCCCACAGTCTGAGTGAGTGATGACTCACAATCCAGAGGGTAAAATGAGGCTAACCACACTGAAACACAGGGAGCAGCCCTGAACCGAGAGTAACTAACGACACACACTGCCAGAAACAATGTAAAACAACTTAAAAAAAAATAATAATAATAAAAAAATAAGTAATAGACATCTGCTTCTTCCTGGAATATGCGAGTCTCACAACAACAGCTAAATAAAGCAGGTCACTCCCCTCCCAGGCATGGAGAGCCTACCCTTCCTCCGTCTTTCTTTTTTGCACTTTTACCGCATCTTTATTCACCGTTTGGCACACGGCGGAGGTTTTAATTAACTCCGAGGTAATGGGATGCAGCCCCAGGGATCTCATTAGGAAATTCAATTAGTGGGAAATACAAGGTAGGTTAGGTAGAGTAGGTTTTGGTGGCTTTTTGGAGTGAGAGCAGGGTTGCCAGAGATGGACCACATATACCCAATTGAAGATACGACTGGTGGGGAATTAGCTACAACATCCCCCCCACCCACCACTACGACATGGAGTAAGTATGGAGTATGGAGTTTCCAGTGTTTAACAAGACTATATATACTAGATGATAGACTGTCTACCCCACTGCCAAGTCCTGCTGTTCAACTGAATGTGTGTTTTTCTAATGGCTATGTTTTTAAGGCACAATAATACAGGCAATATTTTTGTTTTGCAATGTTTTAGGCCTACTGGTGGACTGGGGTCTATATGTCAGTAGTGTATATTTTAACTTAAAGCATTGTGCCATATTTGTCATCCATATATTTAGATTTTTTTTTCATCCATGGTCTTGTATATTTTTCGAAAGCAATGACTAACAAAAGTCATATGCCATGGTTTTTGTAAAAAGGCCTCATGTCGTTATAGAGTTCTGGTCTATATCGATCACCTCATCATTAAGCTACTATCAATCAATACCCTAATAGGTCACTCAATCAGCAGGTCGTGGCAAGATATAAACCATAACCTGTATAAGATCTGCCACCAAATTAGCAATGCAAACCTGATTTCAGTTTATTTCACGTATTTGGTCGTGTTTCCAGCATCTGCTATGTCAGAACAAGGTCAGGTTTAATACATGCTAATTTTGCTCATTAAATTCTTCCAATCTCATGCCAGGGTTCATTGTGGTCCCTCCTTTGATCTTGAATCAATTTGAGGGGAAACCCTTTGATACAGGAGATGTGGGATGTAAACGTAGGCCTATATAGACCACATCAGCCGGACAATAGAGAAAGAACCTAAGTTCACAAATTTGCTCTTCAATGTAACTCACAATAATAATAATAATAATAATAATAATAATAATAATGACAATGACAGCATCCTCATTTCTCTAATTCTAATTCAATAACGACATTATGAAGGTAAGGTGCATAGGCGTAATACATTACTATGTACCCACTTACTTACTTAAATCCTCTTCATTTCCCCTTCGACTTTTTGTGTTTGTAAACTTGTTTTCATGAACATTGGCTTAAAATAGCGCCGCTCAGCTGGCTGCTAACTCAACAGAATCTTGTGATGTTTTATTAATTTCCATTTGACCTTAAAGATGGGGATTAGACCTATTAAACCCCTCCCCCCCCCAAAAAAAGAGAGTTTTTCAAATGTCAAACACAGCCCACTACAATTAAGATATATTAATTGATTCCACTAATTTATAAGAATCCACAGGCTCCCCGTATCGTGCTGAGATGTAAAGCGCCCTTACTTAATTGTAATGATTATTCTATCATTCAATGTAAGGCTCTGCAAGCTGCACATCCTAAGGATTTCAGCTCTTATTTGTATATAAATAAGAGCTGAAATCCTTAGGATGTATATATATATATGTATATACATATATATATATATGTATATACATATATATATATATAGGATGTATATATACTCAATATATACATATATCATACATACATCATATACATCATATACATACATATACATCATATATCATATCATATCACACTCAATCAAATAGTTAGCATATCTATAATATATAGATATGCTATATATATATACATATAACTATGTTTGTATATATATTATATATATATATATAGTTTAAAATAAAAAATAACAACAGCAGCATCCAAAGTTGTTAATGACCCCGACAATATGTTAGGCAGGCCTACCCCGGTGGAAACAAAAGGATATATATATATATATATATACACCAAGGACACAATACAAATGAAAGTCACCACTGCCATCTGCCGACAGCGTCGCGAATCAAAGGCTTTGCGTGTGAGCGTTGGTGTAATAGCGGTAGTCGCCCTGTGCGTGCGCGCGGCAGCAGTGAGTCACACTAGCGCTTAAACGACACCTGTTCCGCCGCAGGGGAAGAAATCGTGTCGCGCAACTGTGTGTGTGTGTGTGTGCGTGTGTGTGTGCGCGCGCGTATATGTGCGTATGTGTGTTGCTGCTGTGTATGCGGAAGAAGAAACAAGCTCGTCGACATCGTTCCCGACGAGTGGTGAGACGAGACGTCGGACTGCACAGTGCTGGGTTTTTTTTTGTTTTTACAGTCGACTTACCCTGACATCCACCCGGAGTTTGTTGTGTTAGTTTGTTGTGACTTCGATGGACGTGATGCGACGGGCGTCTGTGATCATCGCGCTGTTTGCGTGCTTCGGCAGCATCAGCGGTGAGTATCCAGCTACACCATCACTTTGACTGCATCATCACTCATTTGTTCATACATTTTTTTAATTACGTGTATCAATGTTGCCACCACACGTAGCCCTTTTTGTTGTTGTTGTTGTTGTTGTTGTAGTAGTAGTAGTAGTAGTAGTAGTTGTTGCAAAACTCTATAATCATATATATATATATTTATATATATACAGGGGCACCCATGGACCCGGTTGATACAATCAGTACCACATCCGTCATTGAGACGGTGGGTACACAATCCGATGCGAAACATGCTGACGTGGAGAAGACCAACACCACAAATGACGGGAGTAGTTCACCACCGAAACCCACTGTGCTTGACGCTGTGGTCGACAATGACACCCTCAAACTAAAAGACAACAGCTCAACGACGAAGCCAGAAGATCCAGAAGAAAAAAAGGTCGATGATAAGCCAAGTGGTTCTATGACTAATACAGTAACTGTCACCGGCGGTGAAGCCCAGCCAGAGGTGGGCCAAGGTGGTAAAGCTGATGAAGTGGAGACTAAGCTAAAGCCACAGGAAACGGACACCGTAAAGTCAACCGAGATTGGTAAAGCTACGACGCCCGCTATCAGCGACGACGCCCAGGTAAACCCAAACAAAGGTGAGGGGGAAGTGCAACCAGTAAATGACAACCAAAGGCATGCGGAGGAGGGGGGGGAGAAGAAGAGCTTATCAAAGAACGTTGTGGTAGCGGTCCCAAGCGAGGCAACGGAGAGTAGTCACTTCTTCGTCTTCCTGGTGTGCGGTGCCGTGGTGGTGGCTCTGCTCTACATCAGCTATCACAACAAGCGCAAGGTACTTCACTGTGCCTATTTGTATGTTTCATGAAAAAGCATAGGAAATCCATGATAATGAAATGATACATGGACACACACGGAAATGCCGAGGAGGTGCCGTCCGTGGTCTACTGGCTTTACTGGTTTACTTGCAACTTTTCACCTGGTTAAACTTGTTCTACTTCTCTCCCTCTCAGATCATCGCTTTTGTTTTGGAAGGCCAAAGGTCAGCTCGTCGCCACAAATCCACTGAGTACAAGAAGTTGGAGCAACTTTAAAAAATATGTAAGTATTTTAACAACACAGACAGTCAGTCAGTCAGTCAGTCGATGATGATGAAGAAACCGGGCAGGGCCGTTTTAGAGGCCCTGCCCTGGGCGTTTGAATTAGCAATCGTGGTGTTTGACAAATACGTTTTTTACTTCAATGGAAATGGTTGCGGCTGACGACGGCCCTTTAATGAACCCTGCCAATGGCAGACTGCAAGGATATAATAGTTCAGCAATTGACATTTGTCCCACTGACCGGCATACCTTCTGTAAACCATCAACTAAATACTTGTGTTAGTCATTTAGTAGATGCTTTTAACTTTTTAATAACCTTTTTGGGTACGGGCCAATTTTGTATTGGATTTTTGAAATAACTCGCAGGCCGCTTTGAAGACTGCATTTGACTAGACTATCCCGTCACCACTCACATAGTGTCTGTTTCTCTCTCTCCCTCAGATTAGAACTTGTCTTCATCCTCCAGACATTACAGCTGAGCTCCACGTGGGTCTCTCCAGAGTTTAATGAATATCGGTGACCTTTTTAGTTTTTCTTTCATCTTTCTGTTCTGGGTGTCCGTATTGGTTCCGGTGTTTTTTTGCAGACATGCTATTTACCATATTGATGCTTATTGCATGACTATGCAGATGACAACATTGCCTTATTGAGGGGATTTGTGAGCATGCTGTTCTTTGCACCAGTGTTATTTTGCCACGTGTCTTGTAACTTGAACTGGCAAGAACTCAGGATATGTCGAAAACAAGTGACGTAATCTATGTTATTTATATCAGATTTACTATCAGATTTTTGCTTTGAGCCGTTCCATCGATGAAGAATGTTTTGAATGTTTATAAGATAAAAAAAAATAAGCATTTATACTGCTTGATGTACCGAAGGACGATATAATTAATATATTTTGGGATATGAATGTAAGGGTGATTGTCCGTCTTCTGTGAACAGATTACTGGCTCGTTAAATTTAAGTAGATCGCTGCAAGTGGTGGATTCATTCTGCCCGTTCTTATCATCTATCATCTAGAAATCCAGTCATCAGCGTTTATGAGGACATTTAAAATCACTTAATTGAGTTGTTTGGACTGTAGTCATGGAGAAATAGGATAACCACTTGATTAAATTAAGACTAGAGTAGATATTTATTTTTCACTTAGTTTCACTTAGAAATCTCTGCGTGTGTTTGTTTAAGTTCTAAATGTCTACCATACACATCCTAGATGGGTTGAATTGATTTACTGAGGAGCAATTGTAGTTTAAGCTAAAAAGTTGGAATCCTGATATTGTAGCAACCTGCTTTGAATAACATGGCTCAATAGCTCTGAAGTGATCAAAATCACCCAACCAAAATTAGTGGTGAAACCGGATGCAATTGTGCATTTGTTTTTTTATGTTTTGCGTTCACGCCAATATGCCATATACAACATACACATATGAGATACATATTCAAAGTTATTCGGGCATCCAATGTTCTCAATGTTTTGCATTCCTATGAGTTTATGGTCTTTAGAGTCATGGATTTGCACATTCATTTTGTGTATGCTGGACCAAGAATCTGAAGTGATTTTGCAAATAAACTTTTGTACTTTGAAGTCTGACTTTTTGAACCAGCTTGCTTTCCTGACATGCATCCATACAGTCACCATTGCGCCTATATGTTCAATAAATGGCCTCTTGGTCCCAACCATGTGTTCAACAGAGATCCCGTTGTGCACGCTTCAAAACGGCAGCATATGTTTAGTCTCTTCTTCATACACGTCCGGTATTTCCCCTAAGCTTGAGGACACCATGTGGACACTTGTTGACCCGCGAAGCTCCTTCTCGTAGTCAATGAGCTGCCTCCAGAAGCCAACATTGGGTCTAACGATGGGGCGGCGAGACTTGACCCATCTGTGCGCCTCGAGGAGCGTCTCGTCGCGGTGCTTCATCAGGTACGCCATGCACAGCGTTGCGGAGCGGCTGACGCCGGCGTTGCAGTGCACCAAGGTGCGTCCGTTGCTGCGACGGACGAGTTCTATTCGGTCGGCCACCCGGTGAAAGTGATCGCACAGCGTGGACAGCGGGGAGTCCGCGACGGGGATGTGCACGTAGTCCACCACCTCCTCGGAGCACGAGGCGCGGCTCGCCTCGCTCTCGGACACGTTGATAACGCAGGTGATCTTAAAACGCCGGAGAAGGGAGGCGTCCGTAGCCGCCCGGGCGTTACTGAGATACAGTTGTTCGGTTATTTGGCACAGGCCGTGGAGGGTACCCGAAGGAGGCATATGCTCGTCAGTTTAGTTGCTATGGTCGTTTCTAGTGTAGTTGGCAACTTATATCTCAATATCTACATTTATAACTTTGATATAAAAAAACGTAGCCTATCCTCAGACATTTAACATAAAGTACAATCGACCAAATGCTAAGTATTTGCAATCCCTATTTGACTATTGAAAACCACTACTAACAAGTGTTTCAGCAACAAAGCAAAAGTTTCCTTACTAACCTAATACTGGCATAGCATTCGCATATTCGGTATGTTGTTGTCTGGGTGCTTGCTTGCTTGCTTATGGCGAGGGAAGTCCCGCCCTACTGTTCTCTGATTGGGTCGAGCGCAAAAAAACAAGCCCAATCATAGTGAACAAATGTCCAATCATAGCGTGTTGTGAGTGCCTATGGCGAAGACAAGTCCCGCCCAACGGTTCTGTGATTGGCTAGAGCCCGAAAAATGTGTTCGTCCATTCATAGTGAACAAATGTTCTAACGTCACACCCTTCAAGGAAGGCTTAAAATCGATCGATCTTTCTATCTATGCTACATTTTTCATCTCTGTGTTACTGCCACTGTGAAGCGTTAGTCTGTTATGAGCGAATTGTGAAGCATTAATCTGATAGAAGCTTTGGAGAAATATGAAATACTTTGGTGAACAGGTGTAAATCAAAATCTGGAAGATTGAATCTTATTTATTGGTCACATACATGTACACACACAGTGAAATTCGTTCCTCTGCATTGAACCAATCCTAGAATTAGGAACAGTGGGCAGCTATTCTATATACAGTGCCCGGGGAGCAGTGTCGGGGTCTGGTGCCTTGCTCACGGGCACCTCGGCAATGCCCAGGTGTTTCGGGACTTGAACCGGAGACCTTCCGGTTCCCAACAATGATAAACACCACTAAAAAGCACACCTCTCTTTCTCACTCTGAACTGCTAGTAGTGCTGCTAGTACAATAACATTGTCATCTATATTACATTACACTATCATACGTTGCTGGACTTTTTGGTCTCATTACTGCACTGTTCTGCACTGTATTAATGATGCTGCTGCACTATTGGCACTTTAAAATGCTCCTATATGCTTTAAGCACAATTCAACACATGTACATCAGTCACTTTATTGTAATTTTTATTGTGTAAAGTATAGTATTGTGTTTTAGAAATTCATACTGCGGGAGGGAATGGGGACTAAGCATTCCATTGTACTTGTTACATATGGCAAATAAAACTCTCTTGCTCTCTCTCTCTCTCTCTCTCTCTCTCTCTCTCTCTACTACAAACTTCACCAGTCGACAGTGTTGACTGCTTCAAAGACTTTGTGTAAAACATTGTATAGCTTGAATGGAGGAGAGCATGTGCCTTGGGGGGCACCCAGTAACAAGCCCTCCCTCACCTCATCCTCTACTCCTAACCCCCCACCCTCCAGTACACCCCACCCTCCCCCACATCTCCCCATGTTTGCACGTAACTGTATGTCATTCCTCTTTCACAACTATACACAGCTACTCACTGTTCATGCCCGTCTGTAGAAGCCTGCTATCGGTCACCGGTTTATCTTTCCGAAATGACAAGACACAACAAGATACAAGATGTTTTATTTGCCATTTTCAACAAGTACAATGGCTTACTCCCCATTCCTGATATTTACCTGTTTTGAATTGTGCAAAAATATTTGAAAGTACTGAAAGTGCCAGTAGTGCAGTAGCATCGTGAAAACAGTGCAGTAACTGTAATGAGTCCAAAAAGTCCAGCAAAGTATGAAAGTGTAATGTTACGCCACTCACCAGGACGCTCTCTACAGTGCCACTAGTCAGGACAAGTCACTGTGGCTAAAACCGTTGAGTGTTGATTGTCGTTTGCACCAATTTGTGCAAACGACAAACATTAACATGTCCTCTTGGCCTTGCTTTACAACATGGAACGTTTGTGGTATTTGCCTTGGCTGAACATACGGTTGGTAGGACATTGGATAGATGGTTAGAGGTCACAACTCCAACAAACCTACAAAGCTAGGGTGACCATATTTTGATTTCCAAAAAAGAGGACATGCTGCCCCCAGCCTCGAGATACTTAATGATACTCAATGATACTCAACGTTTACTCAAAGATGCCTTATTGTTTTAAAGTATGCCTCCTCTGTATGGATATACAATTATTATTTATATTATTTTACTGTATATAACACAATAATATCTCTCTATAACCAAAGACACACCAAACCAAGGTTACTCAACAATCAACATGCTTTATTATGCCTAGAATTATCTCTGACAAATCTCAAATGCACAAGAATAACTTAAACATCAACCTGTAACAAAATAGCTCTCTTTTCAAGTCTTACTGGACAAAAATAAATAACAAAATATATGAAATAGTAGAAAATAGAAAATCCAGCTTTAACAAATAATCTCTTTGTATGTTGTCAATGTAAACAATAAAACAGTAACCTCACAAAGATACTAATCTAATTATTTTAAAAGTGCACTATGCAGTTTTGGATTTCACATTTGCATAATTGCCATTAGTGAACATAACATAACATAACATTTGATTACCTAAATCAAACCAAACACATTTTGAGGCACCATGAACCAAATATAAGCCTACTTTAAATGTTTGTAAACACAATTCCAGGCCCTGTCATTGTAAACAACCACAGTGAAACGACAACTTTTCACATATTTCTAGCTTCAAACTGTTTTCTAGGGTCCCAATTTAAAATTAAAAGTTTAAAGTTTCTCTCCCACAGCTACATAGCTTTCTCTCTTTCTATGTGTGCTGGGAAACCCACACCGATCAGAGTGTTCTTCTGCAGCAACCTCTTCAAATTTGCAAACACATTCTTTCCCCCTTCATCACGTCGGATTCCTCCAAAGTTTGTGTTGCAATTGTTGCCAGTAAATGCAATGCATTTTTCAGACAAATTGTTTTTTGCCAATGTTTCAATGAGATAGTGTGCAATGGTTTCTGCTGTCTCATTTGGTGTGTCTTTAACCTCGATTAATTTTGTTTGCATGCCACCCCTCTTCCAGTCAAAGTACTGGATTATGATTGGGAATATTTTCACTGCTCCGTGGTTACTCCCGTCTGTAGAAACACCACAGTACTGGATTTCTTTGAGTGCTTCATGTGCGACATCAATCAAGTGCGCGCACTACTGACTTTTTTGGCAGTGTCAGAGTCTGGAAATGCTTTTTTTAGCAAGGCACTTGTGCAATCCATAGATCTGTAGCTGTTGTGATGTTTCACAGTGTGAAATGCAAACGCACCCTCCGCTGCATTTACAGCATCCTCTGTTTTGCCTGGTCTAACAAAGAAGTCTGTCAACTTTACCGACAAACTCTCACCTTGCACAGCTTTCCTATGTTTGTCTGTGTCCATGTGCGCTTTAAGATCGCCTGCACCTTTATTGGACACACACACGTATGTGCAAGCATTGCACACGGTGCACTCCGCCTCCCATTTGTTCCGACCGGGTCGGTACATTTGGAATTTCTTCTGCAATTCATCTGTAAAAGTACATTTGCGCTTTGGCATTGTGAGCTGCGGTCCGCTCTGTCCCCTTCCTCTGTTTGTGTGTCAGCGTAGTTGTAGAGCCGCCCACAAAGCTTCAGACTCAGGGATTACGTCACACACGCAACAGAGTACCGTAGTATTCTGTGCAATGCGCCAGTCAATTTAAGTACATGCAAACGGTCCGCGAAACCCGGACATTTTCATGAATTTATAAACCCCCCCCCCCCGGACGTCCCGGACAGGGCGTGAAAAGAGGACATGTCCGGCCAAAAGAGGACGTTTGGTCACCCTATACAAAGCGAAACATTTTGTCATCCCTATTGGTAACTGTTAGTTATACAACTTAGAATCTAAGATGATTAAAAGTGTGGAAGTAACACAGAAACACTATGCTATATTAGTCTGTAATACAAAAGTTGCATTGCTAACCACTTGGTTAAGGTAAGGGACGATTCAAACTCTCGCGAGACACGCACATTTCGAAGCGGCTCCTCAGATCTGTCATCCGTGGTGCAGTCTGTCCTGAATCAAGTGCGCATGTGCGAGAGATCTCAGTAACTATATATATATATGTGTGTGTGTGTGTGTGTATTCAGTTGATATATATATATATATATATATATATAGGATGACGAAGGGAACATGACTTGTGTATAGCAAGTCAGGTCGACGAAAAGCTTAATTTAACGCGAGAATTCAACCTTAAATATAGAATCAAACAATAAATAAATCCCTCCTTTCATTGTAAATAACGTGTTGTCACACTAATTTAGAATGATCTCTTATATCCGCTGATGTGATCATCTGTATGTGTATGCCAAGTTTACTAGTTGTATTATTATTATTATTATTATTATTATTATTATTATTTATTATAGTGATGAACACGTACGTACACTGCCCTATTCTGTTTTAGATATTTTTTTTTTATTTTCTTTCTGTTCTTTTTATTATATGCGTATGCCAAACTTCACCATCCCGTCATAAAGGGCCATATGTCGGGGGTAGATTATGGGCTGGGTGGAGGGATGGTGCCTTCAGGCGCTCCCCTGCTCCACGGTTGCCAGGGAACGCAGATGGTTGATGAAGGGCGCATACAAAGGGCTGCATATAAAAATCCCGTGGCAGCTGGAGTCCGACCTCACTGACTATTCATGTGGAGGTGGGTCTCGTTATTGACATATGCGTACCGGTTTTACTTCACTTTTATTTGCTCGACGTTTTGTTGTTTTGTATTGACTTTAGCCTCCCCTCCCTAAACCGTCGCTGTCGTTCTCTCCCCCAGTGCGCAGCTGTTGTCTCGTCGTCGGCACTCCCAGCAAAACCCAGCTCAGCGATATTAGACAGCAATGGGCATAGAAGACCGAATGGCGTGTTACTGCCGTGGACGTGTACATGTACGAACTGGTGCTGGTACTGCCTGCATACGACCATGTCCGCTTTTTCGGCGACCATGAGTCCCTTAGGTTTGCCGTCGGTGAGACTATAGCTGTGAAGCATGCGTTCAACATGACAGGTCTGTGAAGGGTGCCGTGGACCAGGCAGGTGCGCTGTAGGTTACCCGGAGATGACTGGTATGTTCATATCATCTTAATGCTTTTGCATGCGCGCTTCTCCCAAATGCATTGTAAATATATACATTTACAGACATGTTTTGTTCGGTTTAGCCTATACTACCCCCTTAGCGTACGAAACAGCCAGTGCCAATAATAGCCTAATCCATTTTTTTTTTTCAACCATCGTTTTTCTGGCTGCGTGCCAGGGTTTCAGAAAATGCATCTCATTGACATGTAATTGGGTGGTTTAACTTTTAGATTGACGGTGACTTTTGTACAGGAGGCATGTAGCCTACAGACCAGCTGCTGCAGCTCCAGCTCAAGTACAGATGCTTACGAAAGAGAAACAGGAGGAAAAAAAGGACGGCTATGGATCCAGGTGTGTGTGTCCTCCCATGGCTGCCTTCATTTGAATTCAGGGTCGGGTCTTTGTGTGGAGGCCTACACGTCTACAGTAGGCCCACCACCTAGCTATTCTGTTAGCATTCATACAATAATTCTTAGTTGTTATGTAAGGCACAGTTTGGACATTTTAATTGTTATAGCACACACTTAAGGCAATTTATATTTTGTGGCTTAAAAGGCTTTTACAATGTAATGGACAGTGTTATGTTTAGGAGGAGAGCTGCCGGTTTGGTTCCACTTCCTGCTGCGTTGTCCTCTGCCTTGTCTTTCAGGTGTACCATAAGAAAGCAGTGCTGTGGGTTTTTGTGGTATAGGCCTACCCTCGTCCCCGGGTCAAAGACAACACACGGATTACCTTCCACCACTTCTTTAGGTATACAGTATGTATTACATGCTGTCAACATTGCTATCCTTCATGTGATACTCGGTCACGTGTCCGAGCCTGTCTATACGCTGGATTGTCTTTTGATCTCCCTGTGAAATATCTTCAATCATCAATTTCACTGTTTCATGTCATGTTGTCAGTCAGACCCAGTGACCATGTTCTGTATATTTGCCAGTGCCTGTGAGCGTTTTTAACCTACATGTTTAATGTTCTTTCTACAGATTTGAATGGTTCTCCCGACACGGTTGTACCTTGCCTTTACATCCAGAGGAGGGTGGACCTGTGCCTGTCGTCAATGACGGCCCTAATGACTTATGGCTGGTGACTTCATATTTATACCGTTCTTGTTACACTGTATACAGTATCTGTTAATACTGAAAGCCAGTGTTCAATGTGTAATGCCCATAAGACCTTTTACCACAACGCTCAAGTTGTTGCACAAGAACAGTTGGTTCATTTCACCCTCTGTCTCTGTAAATAATACCGATCTTTGCACACTCCTACATGCTTTTGCGGCTGATCAAAGCTCAGAATAGCTATTTTTTAACTCCTGCTCGAATATGATCTGCTATTGTCTGCTACGGTAACCCTAGTAACTCTGCTCCACATACTCCTACACATATCCTCTCCGTTTGGAGTAGACTCACATGTTAATGAGTTGTTCACTGACACTCCATTCACTGGTCATATGAAGTCAGAAGATCTATGTTTATCAACATTAGTTATGTATTTTGTTGTTGTCTGAATGTGTGTGTGTGTGTGTGTGTGTCCACTTTCGTGCATGCGTGTGCGTACAAATGCATGCATATGCCTTTGTGTATAAGGATTATATATATATGTATATATACAG
Source organism: Muraenolepis orangiensis (assembly GCA_027704905.1). NCBI lineage: Eukaryota > Metazoa > Chordata > Actinopteri > Gadiformes > Muraenolepididae > Muraenolepis > Muraenolepis orangiensis. The sequence continues at coordinate 11,804,078 of CM051017.1, read as the reverse complement.
AGAACTGAAAGGCCTTCTAGAAAGCCTGAAGAGTACATTCAACTGAACCTTGTTGCGTATTGAGTGATATGCTGTAAAAATGTCAAATATGAATTGCAAGGGTCAAATATGAAATGCAAATGCTCATAAACACATAGTATTTAAAGTCACACCAACATTTCAAATATTTGGCCACCACAATGTAGTATTTTCTCAAGTTGAATAGTATATATATATATATATGTATATATATATACATTTATAACTTGGATATAAAAAAACGTAGCCTATCCTCAGACATTACATTTATTTATCTATTTGCAATCCCTATTTGACTATTGAAAACCACTACTAACAAGTGTTTCACTAACGGCTAATCCGGTACTAATGTCTCCTAACCAAAGTTTCCTTACTAACCTAATAATCTGAATGCTGAAGCTATTTCTTGCTAACCTAGTCTGACTCTATCTATCTATCTTATCTATCTTATCTATCTAACCCCCTGCTTTATGCCCTCGGTCCTCTGAAGCCCCTCTCTCCTGCAACCTTCCTACTACCACTAATAAGTTAAATTATTAATTGGGCCATGTTAAAGTTGTTCTTATGTCAAACAACAATGTGTATATAGACGCAAGCGAGAAGGGGTTTCGGGACACGGGATGGGACATAATACGTAATAATGAATAACCAAGAGGAAAAGAGGAACTGTACTCGGATGAAGCGTGGTGGACCACAGCATCATAACTGGGAGAAACCGTCTCAAAGTTGATACTTTTCAATTATTGTCGATGCTATTACACCTATGTAATGATATCGCTATAGTCGAAGCAATCGGAAAAATTAATCGAATGTGCAATTTTCTGTTGTACATATATCAATTTTATATTGAGTTGTATATCCGCTCCATTCACTTAGAACATGTAAGTGAACGGATGACGAATGCACGGTTGTTTTTCCTGGTTCTGCGCCGTGGTCCACCACTCAAGGTGAGTTCCGTGGCTGTAGTTACCGGCCCCACCGAGTGCACAGCCACACAAGCCAGGCGGACGCCTCCCGATCCTCCGCTAATGTGACGTATGACTCTACTAACGGCTCTTCTTACCGTGTGTAACAGTCAGTTGGGCTCGAACTGACGACCTCCGGCCGTGAGAGGCGACGTGAGAGCTAAAAACCCATAGGCCCTAGCTTCATTGCTAGAACGTCTATTTGGGCATCGGGGGGGGGGGGGGGGGGAGTGAGGTTTTACCACTCCACAGCACCACCTGCAGGCGTCCTGCAGGTGGTGTAAGGGCACCAGTGTAACGGTCAGTGTCCCGCACTGGGCTGGAACTGACGACCCCCGGCATGAGAGGCGAGGTTCTAACGTGAGAGCTAAAACCCACGCTGGCTCTAGCTTCATCGCTAGAACGTCTAATCAGGCAGCGGGGAGTGAGGTTTTACCACTGCAGGTGTCCGTTACACTAGCACTAATTATGGGTTTGTTCATCGTGTGTACCAGGGCACAGGTAGTAGACTACACTAGTTAATGAAGATAATGCACATTGACCCTTAACACAGACAGAGTAGCCCCCAACCTTAACATTAGGTATAGGCAGGTGATTAATTTCTGTGTTGTCAAAGCACCACTGTTAACTTCAGTAGTTTAGTCTACTACCCGCGCCCTGCTACATATAAAGAGTAGACCCATAATTACTGTAATTGGTCTGCAACACCCGTGTGTGTGTGTGTGTGTGTGTGTGTGTGTGTGTGTGTGTGTGTGTGTGTGTGTGTGTGTGTGTGTGTGTGTGTGTCCTACGATGACACATCCGAAAAGGGTATATTGCTCACAAATGAGTTCAAGTGAGAGCAACACATTTTGCAATTCGTTATCGGGGCCCTATTTCAAGAAGCTGGAATTCCAGGTAAACTGGATATGTTAAGTCGGAATTCAGGGTAATGGCATTTTCAGATCCCAATCTTAGACTCATCTCAATTCAGTTAATTTTAGTTCAGTAACCATGGCAACTCGTGCTGCGAGTTGCTGGCCTGGTGGAACGTTCCCTTGGACGCCGAGCCGCGAACAAGGCCAATGGTTCTGGCGGTACCGTTGAACCGGGACGCGAGTTCTAGACAGCTGGCGTTTTCATGACCCAAAACCAAACAAACAAAACTGGTGAACGCTTGACAGCTTCAACTAGTCTCACAGAGAGCCAGGTGGCGTAGTGCAAATGAAATCGACGAGGCTTCAACTAATAATAATAATAACGGCACTGAAAAAGCGACGGCGGCTTGGACGCTCTCTGATCGATGCGCGTACATGACGTCATCTACCGCACCGCGGAAGAGCGACAGGTGACGATGTCATGAACGCGCAGGTTCAGGCGCCACGTGTGAACTCGTTCCTGTGAGATTGAAGTCACCTGTGCTGAATCCGAACATCCCGGCAGGGGCCTCAGAGCCCAACCTGCTACTTGAAATAGGACCCCAGGTTGCGGTTTTCCCCCCCAGATTACTTTGTGATAACCTACTTCTCGATAGGATATCGATCGAAGGTGATGGTAGGCCTTTATAACACTGCATGCACAAGAACACAGCGTTGCCTGTTTGTAAAACCACGACTGGTTGCAGTTAACTGGTGCAAAAAAAACATTTGAAGTGCACTAAACCGCATTGTTCTTTCTACTAACATTTTTCTCACGGTTGATTACTAACACATGAGCTTGAAATAGCTCCCCACAAGCTAACACACTAACGTACTAATGAACTAATGAACTAATAATTGTACTAACTCAAAAAAACAACTAAACTAAAACTAACTTGGTTTTATGTGAGGTGGACAGCATGCGTGTGTTAGTGTCTGTTTAGGAAGTGTGGGTGGTATCCTGCCTGAAATACTTATGTCAACACAAAGTGTGTGTACAAAGTTATTTTGAGTTTGTCAAATGTCTGATCCGTAGAACATTATCATATCCAAGATCAATAGCAGCAAATGGTTCCAGATGAGTACATCTTTACCCCCAATATCACGCTGTTTGTAGTTCACTGAGTGGCATTGAATGCATTCAAAACCAATGTTCACCCCCCCCCCCCCCCCCCCCCTTCGACATTGCTACCAAACGGTTTCACTAATTCAAATGTAATAAACCAGATATTTTCTTAAACCTGCTGTCTGTGACTTTCTTGTATGTATTTTTCGTTGATCTGAATTGGATTACAATCTCATCACACAAGTTACACAATACTACGTCATCAACTACACCCCAGAGGTGTCTTGAGAGGCAAAATACATACTCCCTGATGGCGTGGGAGCCCCTCTACTCAAATAAATACTATTAACAAACAACTAATACTCACACGCGTCTAATTAGACCATTCCATGTTGTTAGCCTATGGGCCTATACAAAAAAAAAGATAATACATATACTATACAATGAAGATGGATGGCCCGTCACATTTCCGCTCTGCTGTTTCATTCCCATCGGCAGGCTTTCGGAAATGTCAAGAGCGAGACATATTAAAATGGGATCGCCGACCTGGAAATGTATTTTTCCGCCCAGATGGAATTTACAAGGCATTTTATTTCTATGGCTATGTGAAGTGCCAGCTCCCGGGGTGCCATTTCACGCCGTCTCTCTCTCCCCCCTGCTCTCCTGATTACAGTAATCATGCCAAAACCTGATTACTGGCCCCTCGTGTGTTTACATCTGCGATTATCATACTCTCCGTGCCCTCAGAGTATAGATGGAGTCTTCAGAATCCGAGAATAATGACAAATATAATATTGGAGGCAATTCAACCTGCAACCGTAGGCCTGCTCTGTGTGTGTGTGTGTGTGTGTGTGGTTGTTCTACAGCGTTCACGGGATGCCAAAAACTGGGTCTTTCTTTCTTTGCGTGTCATTCCGTTGAAGCATGATCTCGAAAGCGTAAAGGTTTTTGATTTATGAAGACAGTAACGAGGGTGAATTAACGGCGCATGTCTTTTTAATCCCGTAGATGTACAGCAGGGGGCAGCAACGCGCCATTTTAGAAGAACTGCATGTGACGGTATGTTCTGCTTTTAATGCCGACGATCTGCATATGTTTGTGATTGCGGTGGGGTTTGAAACTAATCATTATGTCATTATGTCTACTGAGTGAAACCACTTAATGGTCAAATAATGCATACCCGCTCTTACGCTTAAGCAGTGATTAGTAAGCATGCATGCTGCCATTTACCCGTTAGGGGTTAGTCAGTGGAGGACAGGTGTAACAGAGTTAGAAATGGATTCTATGAGTTTCGCCATAAATTAAGCAGCACTAGTTATTAGTATTATTGGTATTGGTGTTTTAGAGCCACCTGTGGAGTTGTGGTGTACTGCAGGTCTGCAAGTGTTTTGTATTCGTGGTGATGACGTACCTTAGCAGAAGCGGCAAACTGCTTAACTGCTGGTAGGTAACTGCGCAAAAGTTCTCTCTACTATTTCTAACATTTAATGAGAGAAAATGTATATATGTTGAAAACTTAGACATATTATGTGTACTTGTATTTTGACATGCATTGTGATAACTTTAGTATAGTTGTATCTGCTTAGAGAACGTTAATGCGTATTTTTCATCAGACCACGAGTGAATATTATATTAGCTGCATTCGCTAATTAGCTTCCGTTCATGTACACATTCTATTTCCACGTCCAGCTTTATAGTTAACTCTGACTAACTCTTGCTGCTTTGAAGCACAAAAGTATTTTATTTTATTGTGTTTGAGCAGATCCGGCTGTAAATCACACCAAGAGCCAATAAAGATTTTAAAGTGTTAATTTGTCTTTCACTCAATCGGTTTAATCCATTCGGTATGGAAGAAAATCTGTTATGGAAAATGATAACGAGTTTTTCTCAGATTCCTGTTGGGATTATTTCATGTATTTGCTGCTAAACAATTATTTTAAATTATAACAATTGTAACAAAAATATTTTGATGTCTTTATAAAACAAAGGGAATAATATAGCAGAAGCGACATGCTTAGCTGCTAAACCTGCTGTAAATGACACCAAGCGGCGGTGATGACGTTAAAGAGTTAATTTGTCTTCACTCCAGGAAATAAAACACATGCACATGCATTCTCTCTCTCTCTCTCTCTCTCTCTCTCTCTCTCTCTCTCTCTCTCTCTCTCTCTCTCTCTCTCTCGTTGCAGCACTGCTAATGTGGACTTATCCTTGCACTTATCATGACCACCACTTGACAAATAGGCTACGTAGTAAATGTACACACATCTGTGTGTACATTTGTGTGTGTGTGTGTGTGTTCTGTTCTTGTGTGTGGGATGCTATGTGGGTCCGGTGGTGCACATTAGGGCATGCATGCTTCTGTGTATTCAGGCGATACATTGCATGCTTGTGTGAGAGGTATCCGGTTGCACGTTGACACATAGCCACAAAGCTCAGACTGAAATACCCAGAGAACCGCCACGCACACGTGCACACACACACACACACACACACACACACACACGTCTCAGATTCTACCCCCACTTCTAGTCCATGCCAGACAAGGGGCTTCTGCTCTCCATTGCAGCCCGATGCGATCCAGATGACGAGGGGGGGGGGGGCTGTCCATCGCTAGGAACGCCAGGGTCTTCATGGGTCAACTCTAATTCACCCTTAAAAAAAACCCGGCCAGGCTCCACTTATGGTCTTAGATATCACACAAGAGTCTCGGTCACAGGTAATCAGCTTAATGAAGTGCTCTGGTTACTCTGTGGTTATTTTGTGAAGCAGTACGCTGGAAAAGGGGCCCCCAGTGACCGGTCCTCGAGTCTCTAGTCACCAGACGCCGACTCAGACTCTTGAATTCCTGTGGAGCCGTTGTGGTGTTGGGATGGGGGGGGGGGGGGGGGGGGAAGGAGAGAGAGACAGGGGGGAGAGAGAGCGTATGGAGTATGGGGAGACGGAGAGTGTGGGGGGGGGGGAGGAGAGAGAGAGAGAGAGAGAGAGGTGTTCTACAGTAACCTCATCGTTTTACAGTCCTGGAGGTTTCTCTTATTATCGGTTCCCATTTAGTTTTGTACTGACGGTAAACCAGGCACATGCACGCTCCTTTGTGTGTGTGTGTGTGTCTATATTGTGTGTGTTAGTCCACGGGTGTATGTGTGTGAGCTGAATGCATATATGTGTATGTTTGCCCCTGTGTGTGTGCATGTGTGTGTGTGAGCCCTTAGCTGAATGCATGTGTGTGAGCTGAATGCGTGTGTGTGTGTGTGTTCCCTGTATGTGTATGAGTGTGTGTGTGTGTGCGAGCTGAATGCATGCGTGTGTTTTTGTCCCTGTGTGTGTGTGTGTGTGTGAGCTGAATGCATGTGTGTGTTTTTGTCCCTGTGTGCATGTGTGTGTGTGAGCTGAATACATGCTTGTGTGTGTGTGTGTGTGTGTGTGTGTGAGCTGAATGTATGTGTGAGCTGAATGCATTTGTGTGTGTATGAGTTAGTGTGCATGTGTGTATCTGTGAGCTGAATGCATGTGTGTGTGTGTGTGTGTGTGTGTGTGTGTGTGTGTGTGTGTGTGTGTGTGTGTGTGTGTGTGTGTGTGTGTGTGTGTGTGTGTGTGTGTGTGTGTGTGTGTGTGTGTGTGTGTGTGTGTGTGTGTGTGTGTGTGTGTGCGCGCTATTCAGGAACAGTGTAACCAGAGCCTCCCTCTCAGGCTAGACGGCTGCTGGACTATAGCACCACATGTCCTCTCCAGGAGTCTTCACGCTCTAGGGTTGCCGGAAAGAACCGGAAACTTAGCACCGGTGAGTGGAATAAAAAACAAAACACACCAGACTATATAAATCGCTAGCGAGCAACTGGACCACTGGACAACTAGACCTGTTTATCCTCATCACCTTCTCACTCTTTCTGTTTTGTATGTTTGTGTCATGTGGTTAAGTTCTAAGTTCATTTTTTTTGACAGTGATACCCATAATAATAAGCCAATGTTCTTTTATTGAGGGAAACTGTGTTACCCCTGATGTTACATTTTTGGGATTGCTCCAGTGTTTAAATACATTTTTAAAGCAAAATACACAAGTCTAAAGAATAATGTCTTTCCTATTTTGGCCCATCAGCACTATTCTGAATGTTGGTGCCTAGTACAATATGGCGTCAGGGAGAGGTGTGTGTGTGTGTGTGTGATAAAACCACACAACCGCAACCCACGTATATATAATAGGAGTCATTTCTGCACAACATATAGGCATCTTGGGAGACTTGGAGTTATAGGCCAAAGGGGGCGGAGTCAGAACCAACCCAGACAAATCATTCAAATCCCCTACTTGGAAACGCTCTCAGTGTAAACCTGAGCCCCTCCCCCACCCCCCCCCCCCCCCCCCCCCACCCCCCCCGGTGACTTCAGTAAAACAGCCAATAAACACACTTGTCTCCGTTTCAATGCCATACACCGCAGCGTTTCATAAAACATGTTTAATACATTAGGTGTCGTAACTCACCTCCAGACCCCCGGCTTCAGGTCTCAGTACAGCAGCGTACTGTAGTGCGGTGTGCAAAAAGCTGGTTGCTAACTCTCTCTCTCTCTCTCTTCTCTTCGATGGTTTCAAATGTGTGTTCGAAATGGGGTTCTGTCTATGTGTTGATCAGGGAACAAATGAATGAAAATACAACCCTTAACTTTATTGTGGATTTTAGTTACTAAACAACACTTGCGACAGAGGCACACTCTGCAACTCAATTGTTGAGTACTATGTGAGCACATGTCTCTCACTCTAAGTAGCCTAAACTTGGCCACAGTGAGCTGCTGTGGAGTGGCTAGGCTACAAGTGCACACGCAGACACACGCATGCGCGCGCGCACACACCCACACGCACACACACACACACACACACACACACACACACACACACACACACACACACACACACACACGCACAGAGCTTCCAGGCAGCAGTCAGCCCTCATATTATTTTGGGGCCCCAAGACAAATCTTGAGGAGCAGGAGACTGAGGGTTTAGGAGAGGAGGGGGGAGGGTGGGGGTTAAGGTCAATTCGAGGGTGGCACAATTTCGGTGGGGGGGGTGGTGGGGCTAATGTACAATGGACGCTTTAACACTAGACCGGGGCTTGAAAATGGTTTGCAGATTTAAAAAACATTGGAAAAAGCAAAAACACACCCCACTTGGACTGATGAACAAGAACAATCTCTGTCTTTACAGACCAATAGGAACCACTCAAGCGGATTGCTATTTAGCCAGTGTGTAAGAATAATATAATCACCATGTATCACTTTATCCTCGTTTTGAGCGTCTGCGCGAATGTTGTACTTGGAGGTTTGCAATTAAATTCATAATTACTCGCGTTTGAGTCGGTAGCGACCGTGACTCACAGATTGACCCGTGTCTGGCTTATAGGTGGTTCCAGACACCAGGAATCCTCTTTGCAGTGCAGTGTGTCTGTCTTCCCCAGGTCTCTCTGGCTGAACCCATCTGCTAGTAAACCATGTGACGCGTGATATGCTTGGCCACGGCCCCCCCCCCCCCCCCCCCCCCCACACACACACACACCTTCTCTCATTCCCACACTAATGTCGTGCATTATTTGTGTGTTTGTGTAAAGAAAATGCTGATTTGAAGTCAGCAAACCCACACGCTTTCACCCCCTCCCACTGCGGTCTACACAACGGCATATTTTAAAATATCCCAGAACAAAGAAACAATTTTAAATCGGCGAACACCACTATATTCTCGTTCAACGTGTCCCCGAGTACCTCTGTGACGATTTCCCCTTTTTAATATTTTTACTACAGTGTTTAAATAATGGACAACGCTAAAGTCATGTGTGTAGCAGTGTAAATGGCTCGACCGTGGCCCCGCCCCCCCCCCCCCCCTCAGTGCACAGGAAGAAGGAAGCGGATAAAGCAGACAGATAAGCAGCCAAGCGGAGAAGCCAGAGAGAAGAGGACCCATCTATCCCACGTCAGCCCCGGCCAGTATGAATGATGGACAGTAATTAAAAGTTAGCTAATAACCTCTTCGCACCTGACATTTCAACAGGGATGTCTCGGACACCGTTATCTACATATAGATTAAACGGCGTAATTGGCGAGGAGATAGGGGTTAGGAGGATGGCGGCAAAAAAAAGCGAAAAAAGAGAAGAAATAAAAAAATAAAAAGAGGCAGGCCATCGCCAAACCATTAGGCCGACTACCTGAGTGACACTCTGATTTGGCGCGGCTCGCTAATGCGACGGGAATTGAGCTGAACTAAAACGCTAAATGAATGAAGCCTATCTTACAGCGGTTATTACCGGGGCAAACACTGGCCATGGAAAATAGCTTTAATTTCATAATAATTGCTGGACGGACGTGACCGCTTAAAGACACAATGTAGAGGGGCGAAAGTATGCAGCGGATAGTTGGGAGCGCGCTAAGGAGCCAGGGAGATGGAGGGAAAAACGTGTCTCGTTTGCTGCTAAGTAGCCTAGCTAGGGCTGTAAGCTATTGAACACCACGTTTGGAACAACAGTTTGCTACTTTTGTTGCCAACTCACGGATTATGCAGCCAAATCAACCCAGGGGATTTGTTGTTAATGTTGAAATATAGCATACTAGATAGCCTAACGGTTGCTCACACAAAATGTAACATAAGTTCATGAACTCAACCATGAGAGTCAATGGCGGCATTACCGTATCATGTTATCTGAAACAGCAGGAACTTGTTGGTTTACTGATTTATTAAATGTAATTTCCGCTTATTTGAGACTGATGGATGCGGAAAAACCAATAAAACGTTTCTCTAGACTAAACAATGGATGATGAAGACGTTCTCCGAATTAACTAGACAGGTCTTTACGGTGAGCGTTCCTCGCTGGTTATCAAAATAACCGGTCCCTAGAAAGTGTCTGTGAATTGTTTTTGTTTTTTTTGTTCCTGGCTTCCAAGCTGTTCATTGCATAGCCATCTCTATTACCGCCATACGTGCTGTGCATTCATCAATACACTATTGTGTAAGACAATCCTGATTACTTAGTATTTATCTTCTTCTTCTTCTTGTTTTTGGCACACAAAATGTAAGTAAAAAAAGAAAAGTGTTCGGTCACAGAAACGTATATCGCTAAAGAGGCTACATTTGGTATACAGCGGCTGAGACTAAGCGGAAAAAAAATCTGCAAGGAACTTGTGCAGAGTGGATGAGAACTTCATCCGTCCAATTAGGGCTGCCTTTGCACTCATCACTTTTAAGTGTCAGCTGGAGGCTTCAAATCTGCATTCCGAGGCTCATTCCGCTTGCCTTTTTAACTCACACACTCAGGTGTGTGCACTCTCACAGACGTGTGTGTGTGTGTGTTACAATAGATATGTGTTTGTGTGTGTGTGTGTGTGTGTGTGTGTGTGTGTGTGTGTGTGTGTGCAAGCGGCATTCTTCTCACTGTGTGTCGTTCAGTTGTTCCTGAGGTGCTTCATAGATTAGCTTTAGCAACAGAATGGCTGTTTTGTTTTGTTTTGAATTTAATCTTATGGTTAGTCAGCCGGATAGATGGTTAGCCAATACAAACCCCGCTATTTTCACTGAATACTTTTCTTTTATATTGTAGTAATTAACGGATACGGGGTATATTCTCTCACATTTGAGCACCACACCTCATCCACCTTATGGTCTAGTTGGGCTAGTTTTAAGTTAAAATGAGAAACACAGATGGAAAAAGTCAAATGAGCTTGGTTGGTGTGACACATTTAAAAACCTAATGTTGGTGGGTTTTTTAAATCAATGGAAATTATTCGCAAATGTTGATTTGTAATTAATTTGCCGGTGGATGTTAGTTCACATTCTTTTTTCAGTTGGTATTATTGTGTTTGTGACTGATTGTTTTAGTTTTAATATTAATGCATTGAGTTATGTCTTGAAGGTATGGTATCTGCCTCCCTTTATCCTTTGTGATCAGGGAGTTCCATGAGAAAAGCAAACAATATAATTTGTTCTTGTGCCAAGTACAAACTATGCTTGAAAAATTGACATTTAGACTTTTCACAAAATTATGTGAATATTTTTTGTCACAGTAGAATGAGAGTAGGCCTATTATGATTATTATTTATTATATATGATTATTATTTAAGTAAAATGTCGAACTTCCTCACAAATGAGACCACGCCAACATTGTTAAAATAAACACACACTTTCATCTTTAATTACATTTCCACTGCCATCATGTTTCATTCATTACATCTAAACTGATTGGACATCAAAGTGGAAACAATGTTTTGCATCTACACTTAATAATAATGTATTATTATTAATTTAGTGAATTAATTTTTTTATTTTTGTGACAATTGATTTCAATTGATCACAATTGATTAGCAAACATGTGCAGATGAGTGAGTGAATGTTTGTTTGTGTGTGTGTGTGTGTGTGTGTGTGTGTGTGTGTGTGCGGGACGCGAGAAACAAAGAGGTGCCTATAGGCCACCCTCCGCCACTAGATGTCCCCATTGCTTCACTCTGCGGTCGGCCCCGTTTGCCTGCCTGCGCCATCGGCCTACAACTGCGTCTCTCCAGACCCCGAGTCCATCCATCATGTCCGAGAGGTTCTGCTCTCTCTAAAACCAAACAACGCGGAAAACACGTCTTCATTCCTCCGATCCATCTCTATTCTCTCTATTCTCTCTCTCTCTCTCTCTCTCTCTCTCTCTCTCTCTCTCTCTCTCTCTCTCTCTCTCTCTCTCTCTCTCTCTCTCTCTCTTTCGCTCTCCGCTCTCTCGCTCTGTCATTTCTCCTTCCTATGAGCCTGCGATGCAGGGATCACTTGACTGTTTACACAAGGGGATCGGTGTTGTTAACAGGTGGAGTGTAATGGGATACCCACTGGCAGCTAGGCACAGAGAGGGTTGGACCGCACCACCACCACTCCCCCCCTCCACACACACACACACACACACACACACACACACACACACACACACACACACACACACACACACACACACACACACACACACACACACACACACACACACACACACACAGCCTACCCTATCCTATCCCCCCCCCCCCCCCCTCCAATCCAACCTCCCCTCACACTCACACCACACACCAGCCACACACCAGCCGGGCTCTTCTGATGGATTGCAGCCACCATTCATCTAAATTATGTCGCTGGCAATGAGCTATCAGTTTAATCTGGCCTAAACCGTGCACAGGGTGTGTTGCTGTTGACACTTCTTCCTCAACACTCACTTCTTCCCCCTGATTACTGTCACGGCTCGATAGGGATGGTGGCTCACTACTCCCACACACGCACACGCATACGCACACACTCTGCTGCGAATCACTGAACTAATGTGCATGTGGTGTGTGTGTGTGTGTGTGTGTGTTCAAATGTCATATCATTGTTGAGTGTGTGTGTGTGGGGAGGGGGGGGGTCTGTCTGTCTGTCTGAGCAGCCCTCATTCTTCCGTTTATATCTATTTCTTACTGTTGAACACAAAGTGTGGGTTATGCACGTGTGCATGTGTGGTTGTATGGACTGAATTAGCATTCAATGATTGCAGATTAAATGTTGCTTGCAATTCATGACAAATTGGAAAATGTTCCCTTGATCTTTTATTTCTAACCTTTTATTATTTACATACACCTGACATTATGGTGTGTGTGTGTGTGTGTGTGTGTGTGGGTGAGTGTCACATGGTGACAGCTAGTCGTGTTTTCGGGTGCAGCGTTCAGATGACTTCAGAACAACCAGACAGTCGACGGTGGAGCCGAGTGGAGGACTTTGAAACCAAGAACGAAAGACTTTAGCTCGCAAAGCGGCAGGAACGCTCCTCCACTCTTTCCGAGTCAAATCCTGCCATTTTGGATGGCTCCTCTGTTTTATTCAAAGTCTTCCTACGCTCCCTCCCCATGTTTCTTTCCTTGTTTTCTCTCTTCTCCGAAATCCCAACAGCTGCATAGCAGATGTTGAAACTTTTTCTCTCCTTGTGCCTGCCTCTTCCTTTCTCCTTTTGTGCTGTCCTTCATATCTTCCCTCTGTTCTCGTTTTAACCGTTTTTTTTTAAACCGGTCTGCCGTTATGTTCCTCTTTTTAACCTTTAGAACCCTTCTCTTACTCCTTCTCTTTTTCCGTTTCTCTCGGACTACTTAACGGCTGCAGCCGTTGGAGGAGAGACCTCTCGGACCCAATCCAAACAAATCCAACATGAACACCACCAGAGACGAGGGCCCGCGGTGTGCAGAACGCAGAACAGTTCAGTTTTCCGTCTTTCCTTTCTCAAAGCAACACCATTCCAGGGCTCCCTTTGGTGTGTGTGTGTGTGTGTGTGTGTGTGTGTGTGTGTGTGTGTGTGTGTGTGTGTGTGTGTGTGTGTGTGTGTGTGTGTGTGTGAGTGTGTGAGTGCGTGCGTGTGTGTGTGTGGACGGGAAAAAAGTTTGATTCATTGGCCACATTCCTGAAGCTGATTATTTGACCGTTACACTCTGGCGGCTTCATTCATCATGCGACGCCTGATGATGTGAAGTGGGCTTCTCTCTCTCTCTCTCTCTCTCTCTATCTCTCTCTCTCTCTCTCTCTCTCTCTCTCTCTCTCTCTCTGTCTCAGAGAGACACACAGAGAGAAAAATCCACACCTGAGGGTTCACACATATGAAATGATAATGGTGATCGTGTTGGTAAGCAAAAGCAAAATGTGTCCTTAGCAACGAGAGTGATGGAGAATGTGAAAAGTTGACACGCAATGTGATATGAGACCATGAGATGAACTCATCAGGATTCATAGGATGGTTTGTTCATTAATGTAACTTTTAATTGAATAGTGTATCCTTTTGAACAAACCTGCCTGATATATGTTGACCTGTCAACCATAATCTCTGTAAATGCAGATGAATGCATCTGCTAAACAGAAACTATTAATATGAAATAGCACATTGTTTATATATGGAACTTGGGTGTCTTGGGAAAACTAAATCGATAAATACACTTATTTTTGTTATCATGCATTGCTTCAAATATTGTTGTTCTTATGAGTTCTGCACCCTGATGCTAGCTAGCAATAGAGCTAGCATTGTGTCCTGCTGATGGAGCTAATGTGCCCTGGACTACTACTACTACTACAGTTTTCCATAAAAACAATCAAAACACACACTTTTATTGGTTTGCTTTCTCACAGCTAAGTTTAGATAACTCTGATAAAGACCAACAAAAAAAACAAAACCCAACCCTTTCACAATATTTGCGTCATCCCTTTGATGACCTGCCGTGATGCCTATCTCGGCTTTTGTCTTAGCGACTTAAAAAAAGCTGCGTGGTTGAGTCTGGC
>CM051017.1:11779852-11787352 GCA_027704905.1 Muraenolepis orangiensis | reverse complement strand
TCTGCATGCAAATAGCTCTCTTCCTCTGTCTCCCTCTCTCTCTCTCTCTGTCTCCCTCTCTCTCTCTCTCTCTCTCTCTCTCTCTCTCTCTCTCTCTCTCTCTCTCTCTCTCGCTCTCTCTCTCTCTCTCTCGCTCTCTCTCTCTCTCTCTCTCTCTCTCTCTCTCTCTCTCTCTCTCCTCTCTCTCTCTCTCTCTCTCTCTCTCTCTCTCTCTCTCTCTCTGAGTCACCCCCTGCCCTTCACTGCTTCATTAATACATATCCATACAGACCCCCTCCACCCCACCCTCCTTCTGCCTTACTCCTCTTCAGGATTAAGAGGGGTGGTGATTAATAGAGGGGTGGTGTTGGTGGTTGGTGGTGGTGGTGTGTGGTGGTTGGTGGTGGTGGTTGATAGTGGTGGTGGTGGTGGTTGGTGGTGATGGTGATTGGTGGTGGTGGTGGTGATGGTGGTGTTGGTGGTGGTGTTGGTGGTGGTGGTGGTGTTGGTGGTTGGTGGTGTGGTGATTGGTGGTGGTGGTGATGGTGGTTGTGGTGGTGGTGGTGGTGGTTGGTGGTGGTGGTGGTGATGGTGGTGGTGATGGTGGTGTTGGTGGTTGGTGTTGGTGGTTGATGGTGATGGTGGTGGTGGTGGTGGTTGGTAGTGGTGGTGGTGGTGATGGTGGTGTTGGTGGTTGATGGTGGTGGTTGATAGTGGTGGTGGTTGATAGTGGTGGTGGGTGGTGGTGGTGGTGTGGTGGTGGTGGTGATGGTGGTGGTGGTTGGTGGTGTTGGTGGTTGATGGTGGTGGTGGTTGATAGTGGTGGTGGTTGATAGTGGTGGTGGTGGTGGTGTTGGTGGTTGGTGGTTGGTGGTGATGGTGGTGGTGGTGTGGTGATGGTGGTGGTGGTGGTGGTGGTGGTGGTGAAGAATGTGGCAGTAATTAGCCAGCGCCCGCCCCAAATTTAAACCCGCGGCAGAAGAGAAGAGAAAAGAGGAGCGAAGAGGCGATAAATAAAGAAATAAAACTAAGAAATAAAGAAATAAATATGAATACAAAAAAAAATTCCCATACAAAAAGAGCAAAGCCACGAAAAAAAAAACAAGGCTCCTGCCAGCCTGAGCTCCCCAGAGGCCAGACCTGGACATGACGGTGTGCTGCTCAGGAACAAAGGGAGGGGAGGGAGAGGCAGCGGTGGTGGCGGTGGGGGAGCAGGGAGGGAGGGGGGTGGGGGTGAGGCAGGTAGGGGGTGGGGGAGAGGCAGGAGGGAGGGGCGGGAGGGAGACGGGCCCGTGACAGCACCTGCAGAGCTGCAGAATGGGGTTGTTTGTGTGTAGTGTGTGAATGGGTCGGTAGTGAATGTATGTGTGCGTGTGTGTGTGTGTGTGTATGTCGTGTGTGTGTGTGTGTGTGTGTGTGTGTGTGTGCCTGTGTGTGTGTATGTTGTGTGTGTGTGTGTGTGTGTATGTCCTGTGTGTGTGTATGTGGTGTGTGATTGTGTGTATACCTGTGCCTGAGTGTGCCTGCTTTGTTGTTGTGCTATTCTTTCTTCTGATCACCATAAACTTCTATTTCCATACATCCATTCCATCTATTTCTGTTTCTATACTTCTATTCTGCAGAAATACCAACGACCAATAATATAACGATATATTAATATAACCGGTATATGACGGTAGGTCAAAGATGACTGGAATATTTTTCAACCTACTTTTTTTTTGGTTGATAAGTTGAGTAGCAAGTTTCCACAACACACACAACACACACACACACACACACACACACACACACACACACACACACACACACATACGCACATGCACATACATATGCACACATATGCACATGCACACACACACACACACACACACACACACACACATACCACACACACACATACACAGTACACACACACACACACACACACACACACACACACATGCACACACACACACACACACACACACACACACACACACACACACACACACACACATAGAAGAAGGCAGCGAATAAAGCGAATAAAGGCAGCAAAGAAAAATCGAACAAGGCTAGAGTGACATTGACATTGTATTAGTGCGCTCAAAGTCACCGCTTACATCTTCTCACACGGCCAAGGCCACCGCCACCGCCACCGCCACCGCCACTGTCGCTATGCGCTGATGTGCGCTCGCCTTCCCTGACGCAGAGCCCTGGTCCTGGACCGATCGATGCAGGGGGGCCCCTGAGCCAGATCGGTCCTGCCAAGCGGGGGCCTCAAGAGAGGGACCCCCTTACAACGGGCTCTCTGGCTTTGCGTTGACATGTGCCGCGTGTGTGTGTGTATGTATATATATATATTCAGTGTATATATTTATATATATATATACACATATATACACCCCTCCTCGGCCCATCCAGCCATCCAGACCGTTGGCCAGAGGCCGGGCCTCCCCAGACTCTGTCTGAAGTGTCAGCCCGGCGCCATCTGCGGGGGGGGCTGCCATGGCAACCCAGGGCCACAGAGCTCAGATGGACCCTGGATGGGGGGGCCCTTTGCCCAGAAAGCCCCCCACGAGATGGCCTGGGATGGATGGATGGATGGATGGAGAGCGGGAGGAGGGGATGGGGATGGGGATGGGGACCGGGGGAGGCCAAGGGAAGGTTTTTGCTCGTGGTATTGATGTGTGTGTGTGTGTGTGTGTGGCATGTGTGTGTGGCATGTGTGTGTGGCCATATGGTGGGAGTGGCGTTCCACATGTTGCCTCCCTCCTTCCCACCCCGGCGCCGGCCTTCCCCAGAGACAGGTGCCCAGGAAACAGCGTTGATGTTGAGGGGTCGAGGATATCAACAACAACAAAAAAAACATAGGAGAAGGTGTCAATCAGGGAGACTAACAGTAACAGCACCTAAAAAAATGTGATGTAAAAACAAAATATGGCACAAACTAGACACACACACACACACACACACACACACACACAGGCGTGTGAGATTCGCTGATGCACTGCACCATCAACAGCCCAGGGCCATGTAGAGCTGTAGCGTTTCCCCTTTCCAATGCTTCCAGAACATACTGATTGGTCCCTCCGTAGTCATCATAACCTGGTGGAAACATTACAGCAGGGCTCCTGGAACACGGCCTCCGGGTTGATGATGAGGAGGGGGGAGGGGGCCCGGGGGTTTGGCTTGGTGGGGCGCAGGGTTCTTTTTGGGGTGAATGGGATGGGGTGGACCGGTGGTGGGGGGGGGGGGGGGTGGGGTGGGGCGGTGGGGTTGGTCCTAATTAGGGACAATTACGTGCTAATTACATTGTAAACACGGTATGTTGCCAAAACCCCGAGACCCCTTAAGTGAGCCTTAATGTTCTTTCTTCGAAGAAACCGGCTGAGGCTGTGGAACAACAATCCTCTCCAATCTAAAACCAGTTAACCCTCCGTTTATATGAAATGAGAATAGAAATATTGTATTTGGACTTTTTCTTTCATGCCGACCATATTTCGCGTACCGTTTTCTGTTCTAAACAGCAGCAGCTATCACACTGTGATCACACTGTGGGCGGACTTTGTTTTTGGAAAATGTATGTGGCGGATCAAATCCAAGGTTCTGTGGGGAATCGTACTCCAACCTGTCATTCAACGAGGCCCATTTGGGTTCCCTTAACTCATAAAACACACCGATAGAGGCTGTGAGATCCATCGTCAGTGGTGTCAGTGGGAAGGAGGCCTGAAAAACAGTTAGATCAAATCATGCCATGAAGTATGTCTATATATAGATATGGATGGAAGGAGAGAGAGAGAGAGAGAGAGAGAGAGAGAGAGAGAGAGAGAGAGAGAGAGAGAGAGAGAGAGAGAGAGAGAGAGAGAGAGAGAGAGAGAGAGAGAGAGAGAGAGAGAGAGAGAGAGAGATAGAGGAGAGAGAGAGAGAGAGAGAGAGAGAGAGAGAGAGAGAGAGAGAGATCCATATAGAGAAGAAGAGAGAGAGAGAGAGAGAGAGAGAGAGAGAGAGAGAGAGAGACAGAGAGATCCATATAGAAAGAGAGAGAGAGAGAGAGAGAGAGACGAGATCCATATGAGAGAGAGAGAGAGAGAGAGAGAGAGAGAGAGAGAGAGAGAGAGAGAGAGAGAGAGAGAGAGAGAGAGAGAGAGCAGCAGCAGTAGTAGTAGTAGTGGTACCCGGAGGAGTACCCGAGGCTTTTATGAAGATCTTTCAGCCTCAGCTCTTTCAAACTTTTTACGGCACAAATTGTCCTCTGCCCAACGCTCCATCATTTTCATAAAACCTCCGTGCCCTGTCCTCTTGGCAGCCGTTCCGTCTTAATGCGTTTGGACCGTGGCCAGCGGATAAGTGTGGCAGTTAACTGGCTTTTTTTTTTTTTTTATCACTTTTGGCCACTTTATATCGAGCTAAACTCATACAATGTTGAACACTTTTTATCTCCGCACATTTAAACGTGTCAATAGGCGTTGTAATTCTTAACGATGATGTGCACTGAACCCGTATCATTTATACTAATCCTTGCGTGGACTTATATTACCTATATATCTATATACTGTATATATATGTATATCAATTATGAATATAGAGTGTATATAAATATATATATTTATATATAACAATTATTAATATACAGTGTATATAAATAAGTAAATATATATATATACATATTTATATATATATATGAATAATTATGTTCAGCATCACCAACTGTTTGTCTTGCTGTGTGCGTAGCTGCGTAGCTAACGGTATTTCAGAGCTAGCTGAGGGTAGGAGGGTGGGAGGGGGTAGGGGAGGAGAGGGGGGGGAGAGGGTTGTCTGGGCTAGCGGCGCTAGCGCCCGCCTCCAGCGACGGATCAGCCCTCTAATTGTTATGCCACTTCCCATTACGTGTGTCATTGCTCATGCTACGCTCACGCGCTCACGTTCCCCGCTATAGCCCCGACCCACAGCTGTTCCCCCGGCGGAGCGCTCCAGGTAAGCGCGGGATGGGCTAACCGACCCGCGGTGTGGCTGAAGGCACGTCGAAAGGTTACGTATTAAGTCATACTTAAAAATAGCGCCCCCTGTGGGCGAAGTGGGGTACCACAACATTCTGTATGTATTCCCTGCTTACCGGGAATACATACAGAATGTTGTCGTCAAATTTCAAAACTTTTTACCAATTAGGGGGTTAGCTATTGGCACTGACAATTCAAAAAACGATTACATTAAAAATAGATATATGATAATAATTATAATAATAATAATAATATCCTATTATAATCCTAATTATAATAATAATAGTAACCTATTGCAAAAACAAGGCATCCACAGATACCGATTAAGGTTGATAAGTAAGAAATTAAATACCTACATTTCCCACAAAGTAAACTAAACAAATATAGTTTTGTCTTAGCGACGACGCAGATGTGTTTTTCTGGGCTGTTTTTAAAGAATATCGTTGCAAAAAATGTCATTTACCAAAAACTTTTCAGTGTTTGAGGGTTTTTTTCTGTGTCAGAGGAACGGGAACGGGGGGGAAAAAATCCTTCACGGTGGTGATTGAACGCGTAATCAAAACTCCCAAAGCCCAAAGCCCAGGTGAGAACACTTTTAGAAGCAGGGCGGGAGTGGGAGGCTGACAGTGGCTTGATGTTACAAGTCTTTCATTCTCTCTTGTTCCCCTGGCAAAGCTACCGCACGTTTCTCGAAACCACACACACACACGCGCACGCACACACACATACACACACACACACACACACACACACACACACACACACACACACACACACACACACACACACACACACACACACCACACACACACACACACACACACACACACACACCTCATCATACCTTTAAGATAAAAATAAAAATCCATACACACTTTCTACGCTGGAGCTGTCTGACCTCACCTGATTGCCGGATTCTGCGTGTGCGTTTAGGTAGGCCTGGTGAATTGTGGCTCCGAGAAAACTACGCCGGGAAGATTGAAATGGCAAGGCTGTTAGAGCAAATTGATTCAACAATTATCTCCACTTAGACAGACATTACATTCGGGCTGTTGGCTGTGACATAAACGGATAGCAAAACCCTAATCACTCTCCAGACAGTTGCACTGTACTTGAATATATATATATATATATATATATATATATATATATATATATATATATTATATATATATAGGTATATATATAGGTTATATATATATAGGTATATATATAGGATCTTTAAGTGTATGTAAATGTAGGAAATTCTTTAATTTCTCAAAGTTTACCAGATTCAACACCTCTCTTTCTGTGATTGTACTTTATTTTTGACTCAAGAGAGAGAGAGAGAGAGAGAGAGAGAGAGAGAGAGAGAGAGAGAGGGAGAGAGAGAGGGAGAGAGAGAGAGCACCACGCCCTCTCTCTCTCTCTCTCTCTCTCTCTCTCTCTCTCTCTCTCTCTCTCTCTCTCTCTGTATATACAAAGTTATGCAAAGAGGATAATTGCTTGGCCGGTGACACTCCGCACCCGGGTGTAAAGTTTTATTCATCTTAATGATAACCCACGAAATGTGGTTCATAAAACAAATTGTCATTATAGGTGACATTAAGGCATTTGTTGAACACGGGACACATCCCGGAGAGAGAGAGAGAGAGAGAGAGAGAGAGAGAGAGAGAGAGAGAGAGAGAGAGAGAGAGAGAGAGAGAGAGAGAGAGAGAGAGAGAGAGAGAGAGAGAGAGAGAGAGAGAGGTGAGAGAGAGAGAGAGAGAGAGAGAGGTGAAGAGAGAGGGAGAGAGAGGGAGGTGAAGAGAGAGAGAGAGAGAGAGAGAGAGAGAGAGAGAGAGAGAGAGAGGGAGAGAGAGAGAGAGAGAGACGCAACAAAGGAATAGGAGAAGTCATGTGTGTGCAGAGCCTTTCCTCTTTTATGCTTTGACCTTTTTATTAATTGGCGACCACATCTTTACATTGAGATTCTGTTGGTCTCCCAGCTAAAAAAAACCCCACCCACCACCACCACCAGCACCACCACCAGCACCACCCACCCCATCCCCATCCCCATCCACCACCACCACCCCCACCTTCCTCCATCAAAGCTCTGCCTCTGACCCATAAATTGGAGGAGCGTTAACCTTTCCCGAGTGCTCTCTTTTATAGTGCTCTCTTTTATAGTGCTCTCTTTATTCTTTTTTTTTATCATGCAGATGAGATTGATTTTTTTCTTTTTTTTTTCTTTTAGACCAAACGGCCAAAAAAAAAAGAGTGACTCTTTAGAGCTGGCTGTTGACACCAGCCTGGTGCCCTCTCTCTCTCTCTCTCTCTCTCTCCTCCTCTCTCTCTCGTCTCTCTCTCTCTCTCCTCTCTCTCCTCTCTCTCTCTCTCTCTCTCTCTCTCTCTCTCTCTCTCTCTCTCCTCTCTCCCTCTCTCTCTGGGTCTCTCTCTCTCTCTCTCACTCACTCATTTCTCACATTCATCCCATGATATCTTTATTTGGGGGGGATGGGCAGGGGCTAATTACTAATAACATAGTACCATACTACTATTTACTACACTGCAGTCTCCAGTAGTA
>CM051017.1:11757352-11759852 GCA_027704905.1 Muraenolepis orangiensis | reverse complement strand
TCTATCACTGAGCCCAGTCTGCATTTGAAGTCTCCAGCGGGCCATGTCAAAGGCTCTTCAAAAGCGGGTGACAATCAGGAAAGTCTGTGAATAGAATAGCAAGTTAAGTCTCCCCTTTGGATAGGTTTCCCCCCCCCCCTCCTCTCCACCGGCTGTGCTGTTGGAGTGGCTGAAGAGAAATGGATTGAGATGGTGGTGATTCACATGTGGTTGGTTGTATAATGTGTGTATAATGTATAAGGTACAGGGTACATTAAAACAGTGACGTGTTATAGCCAGCTCCAAAGATGTATTGAAAGTACAATTTTTTTTTATTTTAAGAATTAGAAATTACAAAAATAATTACACAAAAGAATAATCATTTATAATAAAAATAAATAAAAATGTATATATTAACATATTCACATATGTAAATATGCAAATGTGATATGTAACGACATATGCAATGTCATATGTCATATGCAAATTTGAATGAGTATGAATATAGCAGTATAAAACACATCTTTAAGATATTTTAAAAGCGTTTAGACAATTAACAGTAACAGCTGGATAAGGATTATCCAGCTGTTACTGTTAATATATATATATATATATATATATATATATATATCATTTTAAGCGGTAGTCGTGGTAGGCGGTTCAGCGCAGGGCTACTATCCACAGGATGGGTCAGTGTTGACCGTGTCGAACGTATATATATAGATAGATATATATATATCTATATATATCAATATATAGGTATATATAAAATACGTGCTTTGTGAGGCCTAAAAAGGCATCTTTTTTAAGGCAGCCTTTTACTCGATTTTTAAAACGTAAACGTCGCTGCTTGTTTTGTTTAAACCATTTTACTCTGTAGCACTTTGAGTTTTGTCTACTCAAATGAAAAGTGCGCTTATAAATACAATTTATTATTCTTCTTCTTCTTCTTCTTATTATTCGTCTTTGGGGACATCTCCTTTTGTTTATCATATCTCTCACCATCGTGCGGCTGGTAATGCAAAGCAGACTAATGCCATCGAGGCGATGGCGAGGTGGACCTGGAGTAGTAGTTAGTTAGTAGTAGTAGTAGTAGTAGTAGTAGTAGTAGTAGTAGCAGTAGTAGTAGTAGTAGTAGTAGTTAGTAGTAGTAGTAGTAGTAGTAGTAGTATTAGTAGTTAGTAGTAGTAGTAGTAGTAGTAGTTAGTAGTAGTAGTAGTAGTAGTAGTAGTTAGTAGTAGTAGTAGTAGTAGTAGTAGTAGTAGTAGTTAGTAGTAGTAGTAGTAGTAGTAGTAGTAGTAGTAGTAGTTAGTAGTAGTAGTAGTAGTAGTTAGTAGGAGTAGTAGTAGTAGTAGTAGTAGTAGTAGTAGTAGTAGTAGTTAGTAGGTAGTAGTAGTAGTTAGTAGTAGTAGTAGTAGTAGTAGTAGTAGTTAGTAGTAGTAGTAGTAGTAGTAGTAGTTAGTAGTTAGTGGGAGAAAGAGGTGAGCCTGGTGGTCTGGGCAGAACGTGCCACAGCAGGGCGCTGAAGCAGTGACACACACACACACACACACACACACACACACACACACACACACACACACACACACACACACACACACACACACACACACACACACACACACACACAGATGCTTCCAGAAACCATTCCAGACACGTTTGAAACACTGACCCGTCCTGTGGATAGTAGCCCTGAATGAACCGCCTACCACCACGAAGACCACTTAAAGTGATTCCCCCCATCTGTAATCCCTCAACCGTATCGGAATATATTTCGCTAACCTATATATATATATATATATATATATAATTCACCCTCCCCCGTCCCGAAAACAACCATAAAACAGATGTTGTTCCGACTTCCTTACGCGTATCTGTTGCAGGGCAAACACACTTCTCTATGGTGCCCTCACACCATAGCGATCACCAGTTGCGTATGGTTGCGAATAAAAAATAGTGGTCATAAGTTCCGAAACGCAACTCACACGCAACTAATAGGTTTTATAGGTTTGAAGTACGCAACAAGCACGCAGGTGATCGCAGACACACGCAGAGTAAGTTCGGAAATTTTTAACATGTTCAGTAATTCTCAGCGAATGCCTGCGATCAATTTATACGCAACACGATCGCAACAGGTACGCAACTCATAAGTTATGAACGCAGGTCCATATTTGAGATATCTGACCAGGTTTTGGGGTCACTTTTATCAGATTTCTTGGTAGCTTTCCCCGTGTTGACTCTTCGATGACCAAATCAGAAGGAAACACTGAATCGGCTCCGTTTTTATAGGTTTTTATCACGTGACCGATATTCGCAAATAGCACGCAACTAGCACGCAGGTCAAACGCAACTTGTAAGTTTTGAATGCAACTCAAACGCAACTCGTAAGTTCTGCACGCAACCCACACGCAACCCACATGCAACCCATAGGTTTCAGCATATGCTATGGTGTGAGGGTACCATTATACAGGTACAAGGTTGTGTCTTTGGTTTGTTCTTCTGTTTGAAGAATAATGTGTGT
>CM051017.1:11744852-11749852 GCA_027704905.1 Muraenolepis orangiensis | reverse complement strand
ACACACAAACTCTAATCACACACACACACACGCACACACACACACACACACACACACACATACACACACACACACACACACACACACACACACACACACAGAACTCCATTCCCTAGACCCACTCCAGTCCCTAGACTCCCCCCCCCTCTATGCCCTGCGGTGCCTCAGAAAAAGCGGAATAGGCCTAGAGGTGCCTAGTGAACTTCTACCGTGGCACCGTAGAGAGCGTCCTGACGGGTGGCGTCACTGTGTCGTACGGCAACACCACTGCACGGGACAAGAAAGCCATCCAGAGGGTCGTGAGGACGGCAGAGAAGATCATCAGGTGTGCACTTCCATGCATTGAGGAGATCTTTAGGACCAGATGTCGGAAGAAGGCCATGTCGTTCATTAAGGACTGCAACCACCCTGGGAACCATCTCTTCTCCCCCCTACCGTCTGGTTTTTATGCATAGGCAGTGCGCCTACTGAACTACTAGGAGTGCTGCCACTTTCACTTTCATAGTCATTAACATTACTTACATACTTTGCTGGACTTTCTGGACTCATCACAGTTACTGCACTGTAGTGCACTGTATTCATTATGCTGCTGCACTACTGGCACTTTAAATGCTATTGGAAGATTTTTATAAAAAAAAACATTTACATATTATTTAAGTCACTTTGCTGCTCTTTTTTTGTTTATTTTATTGTATATATTATTTGTATGGTGTTTTTGAGATTTATACTGCGGAAGGGAATGGGGAGTAAGCATTCCTATGTACTTACAAATGGCCAATAAACATCTTGTATCTTGTATCTTGTATTCAAAAACGTTCAGCTCATGACTACAAGGTTGACTTCTCATGTCCTCATGTCCTCATCCGCTCCAGCTTAGCGTGCTCTTCAGATCTCTCATCAGTAGAGCCGGGCCTCTCACACCGCTGCTCAGCATGACCCGGTACTGATGAGCCCCACACTGGCCCGGACCGCAAGTTCTCCCCGGAGTTGGCTGGGTGGTGGTTCTCCGGGCATCCGGATGCTGTGTGTCTGTAGGCTATACAGAATCCTGCGGTGGGATCGGGAAGCGTGTGGAAGCTGCCGGAACAAAGGGTCTCAGCCTGCAAACGTGGTTGGAACTGAAAATTAAGAACTGGAAAAATGGGAAGCAGCTTTGGTAGGGGGGGGGGGGGGGGGGGGGGAGCACCACAGGCGTGAGACGCAGTGTGTGCACGAGAAGTGTGTGTGTTTGTGTGTGTGTGTGTGTGTGTGTGTATGTTTACATTGGGCTGGGGTGCTCCAGACCCACCAGTACATTCCAGCACTCACGGTGGGCCCTGGAAAGATCCGGATCCTAGTTTTCACGCTTGACTTTTCACAACCTAATTGCGAGTGTGCTGGTGTGAGGTGAGTGTGAATGTGTGTGTGCGTGTGTGGTGATTGTGTGTGTGCTGGTATGCATGTGTATTTGAGACATAAGGAGTGGTCTTCCTTTGTGTTAAATGCTTACATTCAAACTACAGCAAATGTAGAAATGCATCCTGTTTTCATCCTACATGCCTACATGCATCCTACATGCATCCTACATCCATCCCGCATGCATCCTGCATGCATCCTACATGCATCCTACTTGCATCCTTCATGCATCCTACATGCATCCTACATGCATCCTTCATGCATCCTACATGCATCCTACATGCATCCTGCATCCATCCCACATGCATCCTACATGCATCCTACATGCATCCTGCATCCATCCCACATGCATCCCGCATGCATCCTACATGCATCCTACTTGCATCCTACTTGCATCCTACATGCATCCTACATGCATCCTACATGCATCCCACATCCATCCTACATGCATCCTACATGCATCCTACTTGCATCCTACATGCATCCTACATCCATCCTTCATGCATCCTACATGCATCCTACATGCATCCCACATCCATCCTACTTGCATCCTACATGCATCCTACATGCATCCTACATCCCTCCTTCATGCATCCTACAGCCATCCTACATGCATCCTTCAGGCATCATACATGCATTCTGCATCCATCCAACATGCATCCTACATGCATCCTACATGCATCCTACTTGCATCCTACATGCATCCTACATGCATCCTACATGCATCCTACTTGCATCCTACATGCATCCCACATGCATCCCACATGCATCCTACATCTTACATGCATCCTACATGCATCCCACATCCATCCTACATCCATCCTACATGCATCCCACATCCATCCTACATCCATCCTACATGCATCCTACATGCATCCTACATGCATCCTACATGCATCCTTCATGCATCCTACATGCATCCTAAATGCATCCTTCATGCATCCTACATGCATCCTACATCCATCCCACATGCATCCCACATGCATCCCACATGCATCCCACATGCATTCTACATGCATCCTACTTGCATCCTACATGCATCCTACATCCATCCTACTTGCATCCTACATGCATCCTACATCCATCCCACATTCATCCCGCATGCATCCTACATGCATCTTACATGCATCCTACGTCTATCCCACATGCATCCCGCATGCATCCTACATGCATCCTACCTGCATCCTGCTTGGTGTCTCTGGTGCTCTGAGAGCCAGTGAAGGGTCATTATGGGATGGCCGGTCACCCGGTGGACCGGTGAGCCGGTGTGCTGTGCTGCGTTACGGTCGTCCACATCGCGTCCACATCTATCTATAGGGCCCGTGGACTCTGTTGCAATCAAAATTCACCGAAAAATGGGATCCTTTATATGCAAAACAAACAATGGGGGAGAAATAAAACATTCAGGCGAGCTGTCAGGTCCTCTCACCAATCAATACGGGCCTTCATCTGGGTCCCCACCTCTTCCTGGTGATTATCCCGCATATATTACGACACACACACATACCTGCCCGTGCACACATGCACACAACAGCGTGCGCACATAAACACACACACACAAACCTGCACATGCACACATGTACAGAATAGGGTGCACACACACACACACACACACACACACACACACACACATACCTGCCTGTGCACACATGCACACAACAGCGTGCGCACATAAACACACACACACACACACACACACACACACACACACACACACACATATAAAAACACACACACACACACATACCTGCCCGTGCACACATGCACACAACAGCGTGCGCACATAAACACACACACACACACACACACACACACACACACACACACACACACACACACATACAAAAAACACACACACACATACACACACAAACCTGCACGTGCACACATGCACACAACAGCGTGTGCACATAAACACACACACACACACACACACACACACACACACACACACACACACACACACACAAAGAGTTTTATTTTTCATAGTTGAATAAGCCCCACATGCAAAACAGATATGTTCCAAGAAGGATAATAAAATAAAGGACCCATAAACATTTCTAAATTACTACTCAAGAGATTTAATAGTAGTTGACATTTCACTTTAGGAGTGTATAAAGAATTTTATTGGGTGTAATTTTATATACCATTACTACTTCACATCAGCGGACCATGTAACTCAATGTGACTACTGTCATTATCCTAATCATATTATTCTACCATATCATCCATTACAGGCAAAGAGTCAACAATAAAGTATGTTTTCTGCATGCAATATTGCGTGATCTGTGTGTGTGTGTGTGTGTGTGTGTGTGTGTGTGTGTGTGTGAGTGATAGAGCGGGATAAAGCAGAAATGGAAAAAAACAAATGAGAAAGAAAGATAGAGGGACAGAGAGAGAGAGAGAGAGGGAGAGGGAGAGACAGATAAAAAAGAGAGAGAGGGGTGGGGAGAGAGAGAGAGAGAGAGAGAGAGAGAGAGAGAGAGAGAGAGAGAGAGAGAGAGAGAGAGGACGGCAGACAGAAACCTTGATCAGGATTAAAGTGTTGTCAGTGACAGAGTGACGTGTCCTTGAAGAGAATCACCCTTAAAATGTCCCGTCATCACATTCCTGCTCCCCATTACCAGGGGCTGCAGTGTGTGTGTGTGTGTGTGTGTGTGTGTGTGTGTGTGTGTGTGTGTGTGTGTGTGTGTGTGTGTGTGTGTGTGTGTGTGTGTGTGTGTGTGTGTGTGTGTGTGTGTGTGCACGAGCCTGTGTGTGGTTGTGTGTGTGCGTGTGCGTAGAACGATTGGACGAAGCCACCGAGCATGGAACCAGAGGGCTCTCGCCGGGCATCCCATAATGTCCAGGCTGGTGTGTGAACGAGGAAGAAGAGGAGGAGGAGGAAGAAGAAGAAGAAGAAGAAGAAGAAGAAGAAGAAGAAGAAGAAGAAGAAGAAGAAGAGGAAAGAAAAAGAGGAAGGAGGAGAAGGAGCTAGGAGGAGCCATGGGTTTAAATTGGAGGCTGCGGATGAGTTTATTAAAAGCAGAGCGGGTTGTCCGGGGAGTGCCAGAGATATACTGTCCTCTGTTGGCCTTCGCGCGGCGCCTGGACACTCAATTATTTTCCGGAGAGCGAGTCCTGTAAACTTTCGGACCGCGCTTCTACTTTTTAATGAAAGCCCAAAACTCTCTCTCCCCCCCCCCCCCCCGTTCATTTACCTTGGATGGTGAGCTATAGGTCAGAAATCAATTGGGTATAACGCCGTCTGAAAGTGGAAAAAAGACAAACAGCCGGCTTGCAGGGATTAAATAAAGATTTTAAACTCTTACTCTCTATTCCTCTCTATTCCTCTCTCTCTCTCTCTCTCTCTCTCTCTCTCCTCTCTCTCTCTCTCTCTCTCTCTCTCTCTCTCTCTCTCTCTCTCTCTCTCTCTCTCTCTCTCCCTCTCTCTCTCTCTCTCCCTCTCTCTCGATCTAGAAAATGTGGCGGTGACAATCCTTGGAGATAGAGAGGCCATGTAAGTGTGTGTGTGCGTGTGTGTGTGCTCACGCACGTGTGTGTGTGTGTGTGTGTCTGTGTGTGCTCGCGCACGTGTATGTGTGTGTGTGTGTGTGTGTGTGTGT
>CM051017.1:11731212-11733712 GCA_027704905.1 Muraenolepis orangiensis | reverse complement strand
TATTAACTCGAAAAAATCCAATAAATCCTACACACATATGTAGTATGTATCCGTGGAGTCAGGCTAACGCGTTACCGTTCGACATGTTTTGACAGGTGTAGTTTGAATGTTGTAGTTTGAACGGCAAGTTCAAGACCACTCGTCGAACGTTAAGGATACTAAGCTAGCGCAAATACTGCTCACAAACGACGAACCACACATGTTCAAAGCGTAACGGTACTACAGTAAATAGAAAGCGTACAGTACTGACATACGGCATGAATGTATGTGACCTTTACCCTCACAAACTACGAATACATCTCCTCCTGTTTATAGGTTATTTATAGGCCTCTAAATTATCTTTCTATTGTTAAAATTAAATCACATATATCACATATATATCACATAAAAGCACATATTTCTTGATACATTTGACTTCATAAAAAAATATCATAGATATTCAAGATCATAAACATTTAACAAGACTACAACGCAATCAAATGGAGTAGACAATCGTACACGTTTTTATACACGTTAAAAAAACTGTCACACAATCAAATGAGTGAGTGTCGGCCACACAAACACACGCAGATATTTGTAGTCGCGTAAGCCTATTGCTTTCTGCCTTCTTCCGCTGCCTCCAGCCCACCGGCCGCCCTGTCAGAAGCCCCCATTCCGGTAGTCCTACCACCTCCTACCTCCTACCACCTCACCTCCTACCACCTCACCTCCTACCACCTTACCTCCTACCACCTCCTACCTCCTACCACCTCACCTCCTACCACCTCCTACCTCCTACCACCTCACCTCCTACCACCTCCTACCTCCTACCACCTCACCTCCTACCACCTCCTACCTCCTACCACCTCACCTCCTACCACCTCCTACCTCCTACCACCTCACCTCCTACCACCTCCTACCACCTACCACCTCACCTCCTACCACCTCACCTCCTACCACCTCCTACCTCCTACCACCTCACCTCCTACCACCTCCTACCTCCTACCACCTCCTACCTCCTACCACCTCACCTCCTACCACCTCCTACCTCCTACCACCTCACCTCCTACCACCTCACCTCCTACCACCTCCTACCTCCTACTGCAGTGCCTCCTAGAAATGGGCCTCTGGGATTGCCGTAGTAGTGATGTCCCTCTGGCAGTGGTTACTCACTATAGTTTAATTCATAAAGCTTCCCAACTGCGGAGTCCCAACTGCGGAGTCAGTTGGGACTTGACTTGGGGAACCAGAGGGTCAGCCGGGTCAAGTCTGTCCCCTCCTGGGCTGCACTGCCGAGGTGCCCTTGAGCAAGGCTCCAGACCCCCTGTACACCGCTCCCCGGGCAGCTGAATATACACAATAGCTGCCCCACTGCTCCTTATACTAGGAAAAACATGTCAGTTTGTGTATGTGACTAATAAAGCTTTAGATTTAGACTTAATAATCTGTTTATCATTTAAATACACATTGGCATGTTCACATGTTCATGTTTCGGACAACATCAACATGATTTACCTATTTATTAGCCAACAGATCCTCTGATAGTATATGAGCAATATAGAATTCAGCATTTACAAAGCAAAGGAGACATACGTATGTATACATATGAAAAGGAGAACATAAATAGAGATTATTTAACGTAATGTAAATGGCGGAGAATCAGAATCTTGAAAATTGTGACTATCGTGAGAGTCTCTTCATTTATAGCCAGGTCTATAAATAAAGCTAGCTTGCTGATATGCTAACCTTAACCTATGACTAGGCTCAAAATATGTTGAACAATTAAATTCAATTTAATTGGTTGCTGTCTAAGAGTGAATGTATGGGAACATTATGCATTATACACTGGCTTTAACCTAAGCTGGTGGAAAAATGTTATTATTAATATTAGTTTGAGATTTGTTTTGCGTAAGACTTATACCATATAACTTGACCAATAGGATCCAAATATAACATTCATACATACATACATACATACATACATACATACATGCATACAAACATATACACATACATCCAGCACACACACACACACACACACACCACACACACACACACACACACACACACACACACACACACACACACACACACACACACACACACACACACATACACCACACATCAAATACTGTAATGTGAAATGTATTTCATGTTGCATAATCTGCAAAAGAAAACAACATTCACCATTTAAAGCGGAATGTAAACATGACATTTGAATCCATAATGAATGAGACTTTGTGGATTAGCTCTCCCCTCAAAACTGGAACCACGTTGGTATAAGGAGGAAGGGTGGGGGTGGTGGGGGTGGGTGGGGGGGGGGGGGGGGTGGGGATGGGAGGGTGGGGCGATCACATGTAAATATTTAACTGAAAACAACGATGTGCTACAATCCTCTGGTGCTTTGGGCAAATGAGAAAAGGCAGCTGGAGGCAGAGGGGGGAGACTGATGGAAATAGGCTGAATTACCACTTTAATTGCCATCGCTATTAATTAGAGGCGTTGGAAATATGTTGCGGTT
>CM051017.1:11711212-11713712 GCA_027704905.1 Muraenolepis orangiensis | reverse complement strand
AAAACAAACAGCCGGTCAGCATTTTTTCAAATGGCGGCCAGTGACAGACCGCTGAACACAGGCTGTGTCTGAAACCTCCCCCTGACTCACTATCTGGTCGTTCTGTACAGTGAGTCTATTGCAGTCCCAATGTATAGTGACAATTATTATACCCTATACAGGGCACTCAGCGTATCCCACAAGGCATCGTGAACAACAGTAGTGTACAGCCGATGGTCCCTAACCCAAACATATATAGACCATCATGCATTGCAATAAGCGCCGTTCACCGACGAAGATCCGGCGTGTTTAATTCTTATTAATTATGACAACGACGTCATTAAGCGGAGACTCCGGTCGTCTCCCAATGTGTTGTTGGTTTCTTCATTTAGCAGATGAGCTCACTATATAGTGCACTGCTGCAACTAGGGAGTAGGGAGCAGGGAGTAGGGAGTAGGGAGTAGGGAGCAGGGAGTAGGGAGCAGGGAGTAGGGAGTAGGGAGCAGGGAGTAGGGAGTAGGGAGTAGGGAGCAGGGAGTAGGGAGTAGGGAGTAGGGAGCAGGGAGTAGGGAGCAGGGAGTAGGGAACAGGGAGTAGGGAACAGGGAGTAGGGAGTAGGGAGTAGGGAGTAGGGAGCAGGGAGTAGGGAGTAGGAGCAGGGAGTAGGGAGTAGGGAGCAGGGAGCAGGGAGTAGGGAGTAGGAGTAGGGAGCAGGGAGCAGGGAGTAGGAGTAGGGAGTAGGGAGTAGGGAGCAGGGAGTAGGGAGCAGGGAGTAGGGAGTAGGGAGTAGGGAGTAGGGAGCAGGGAGTAGGGAGTAGGGAGCAGGGAGTAGGGAGCAGGGAGCAGGGAGTTAGGAGTAGGAGTAGGGAGTAGGGAGCAGGGAGCAGGGAGTTAGGAGTAGGAGTAGGGAGTAGGGAGCAGGGAGTAGGGAGTAGGGAGTAGGGAGCAGGGAGTAGGAGTAGGGAGCAGGGAGTAGGGAGCAGGGAGTAGGAGTAGGGAGCAGGGAGTAGGGAGTTAGGAGTAGGGAGTAGGGAGCAGGGAGCAGGAGTAGGAGTAGGAGCAGGGAGTAGGGAGTAGGGAGCAGGGAGTAGGGAGTTAGGAGTAGGGAGCAGGGAGCAGGGAGTAGGGAGTAGGAGTAGGGAGCAGGGAGCAGGGAGTAGGGAGTAGGGAGCAGGGAGCAGGGAGTAGGGAGCAGGGAGTAGGGAGTAGGGAGTAGGGAGTAGGGAGTAGGAGTAGGAGTAGGGAGCAGGGAGCAGGGAGTAGGGAGTAGGGAGCAGGGAGCAGGGAGTAGGGAGTAGGGAGTAGGGAGTAGGGAGCAGGGATCAGGGAGTAGGGAGTAGGGAGCAGGGACAGGGAGTAGGAGTAGGGAGTAGGGAGCAGGGAGTAGGGAGTAGGGACAGGGAGTAGGGAGCAGGGAGTAGGGAGTAGGGAGCAGGGAGTAGGGAGTAGGGAGTAGGGAGTAGGGAGCAGGGAGCAGGGAGTAGGGATAGGGAGTAGGGAGTAGGGAGTAGGGACAGGGAGTAGGGAGCAGGGAGCAGGGAGTAGGGAACAGGGAGCAGGGAGCAGGGAGCAGGCAGTAGGGAGTAGGAGCAGGGAGTTAGGAGTAGGGAACAGGGAGTAGGGAGCAAGGAGTAGGGAGCAGGGAGCAGGGAGTAGGGAGCAGGCAGTAGGGAGTAGGGAGCAGGGAGTTAGGAGTAGGGAGCAGAGAGTAGGGAGTAGGGAGTAGGGAGCAGGGAGCAGGGAGTAGGGAACGAGGACAGAGTCACGGTGAGGGGTGAGAGGAGAGAGAGAGAGAGAGAGAGAGTGAGAGCTGAGAGCGGCATCACGTGGTCCATGCATAAACAGGAAACCAGAGAGAGAGATAGAGAGAGAGAGAGAGAGAGAGAGAGAGAGAGAGAGAGAGAGAGAGAGAGAGAGAGAGAGAGAGAGAGAGAGAGAGAGAGAGAGAGAGAGAGAGAGAGAGAGAGAGGACTTAAGAAAGTCACCGCTGGAAGAGAACAGGGGGGGGGAAGCATACGTCTACCTGGCCTGCTTTGCATTTCCCTGTGGCCTTTTCTCTTTCAGTTATTTTTTTGCAGTTTGCTTTATCTTACCCTATCTTACAATATGTTGGTATTATTAATTATTTTGATGTGACATCATGACGTTTTTGTTTTTTTTCCGCATTCCAGGCGACCCCCCCCCCCCCCCCACAATGGCACAATAAGCAGCGGTCTGTTCAAATTAAATCAGTAATGGCATTGTCCATATTTCAGGGAGGTTGTGTATTTATTCCAACACAAAAAAAAGTGGGAGGGGTTGAGGAGGGGGGGGGGGGAGGGGGAGGGGGAAGGGGAGGGGGGGGGGGGGGAGGAGGGGAGGAAGGGGAGGGGGATGGAGACAGGTTAGCTCCCGCTCCCCCCCTAACAATTATCCCCTTTCCCATTGAGAGAATGAATGCCAGTGTCAGGGCTTGTTTTCCTCTCTTTCTTTCTTTCTTTCTTTCTTTCTTTCCATCCTCACCCTCCCACCCCCCCCGCCC
>CM051017.1:11668712-11673712 GCA_027704905.1 Muraenolepis orangiensis | reverse complement strand
TCTATTTTTAAAAGATACATTTCCACATGTGTGACGCTGCTAGGCGGAGTGGATCGCTGCCGAAACTAAAGTGGGTTTGGTTTTATGATGCGATGACAATAAAATGTAACAAAACAATCCATGTCG
This sequence comes from Muraenolepis orangiensis, assembly GCA_027704905.1. Lineage (NCBI taxonomy): Eukaryota > Metazoa > Chordata > Actinopteri > Gadiformes > Muraenolepididae > Muraenolepis > Muraenolepis orangiensis. The sequence goes on along the minus strand of CM051017.1, from coordinate 11,673,586 downwards.
ATTCAATTTTTCATCATCTAGTTATACGGTATTTATTATGTTTATACAGAACATATATAGATATATATATCTATATATCTATATATAATATAAGTGTATGTTGAATGAGAGAATGAGAAAACCAACCAAGGCAAACCTTGTGTCAGGTTGGCATATCTTGTATCATCAACACAACACATGTGGTGGTGATGGTCTTAAATGTGTACGATATCATTTGCTGTCTGCTCGCGCAAATGAAGCATTTTGAAATAGAATAAAGGTCATATCATCCTGAATATTCTGTATATGATATATACTGTCAAATAAGTGTGTTGGAATCTCAATTTCAACACACTGCAGCAGCGGCGTGAGTGGCTGGTGATCAACATACAGTACGCGGTGCTCTTTCCCTGTGCTCCTCCCCCAGAGAGCAGCGCCCCCCCCCCCCCTCCCCCCCCTCCCCCCCCCCATCACCCCCCCCCATCACCCCCTCCTCACACACCCGGCTCGGCATCTCTCTGTGCATCACATTCACCACAGGACCGCTCACACACACACAGCAGGAACACAGACACAGACACACACACACACCACACACACACACACACACACACACACTACACACCACACACACACATACACCAACACACACACACACACACACACACACACACACAGGCACGCATGCACACACACACACACACACACACACACACACACACACACACACACACACACACACACACACACACACACACACACAATGTCCTGCGGGGAGGACCAGGGTGAGTGTGTGTGTGTGTGTGTGTGTGTGTGTGTGTGTGTGTGTGTATATCATTATGCGTGTCCAGGTGTATTTTTTATGTGTGTGTGCATTGTGCATGTCTCTGTGTTTTCTTTCTGTGTGTGTGTGTGTGTGTGTGTGTGTGTGTGTGTGTGTGTGTGTACGAATGTGAATGTACTGTATGTGTGTGTGTATGTGTGCATGTATGTGTGGGTGTGTGTGTGCATGTGTGCATGTATGTGCGTGTGCGCCTGTGCATGTGTGCATGTGTGCGTGTGTGCGTGTGTGTGTGTGTGTGTGTGTGCACGTGTGCATGTATGTGCGTGTGCGCGTGTGCATGTGTGCATGTGTGTGCGTGCGTGTCTGTGTGTGTGTGCGTGCGTGTCTGTGTGTGTGTGTGTGTGTGTGTGTGTGTGTGTGTGTGTGTGTGTGTGTGTGTGTGCATGTGTGTGCATGTGTGTGCGTGCGTGTGTGTGTGTGTGTGTGTGTGTGTGTGTGTGTGTGTGTGTGTGTGTGTGTGTGTGTGTGTGATGTCCCAGACAGTGGGGATGTGCAGGCTGATCAGTGGCTCTGTTAGGCAGTATTGACGTCTCCACCTCAGAGACGCCACACTGGGGAAGCTATTGATCAGCACTGCGCATCCATGCAGATGACCCAACGAAGAGAGAGAGAGAGGAGAGAGAGAGAGAGGGAGAGAGAGAGAGAGAGCACACAACCCAGGAGTGGGATCGGGTACCAAAGAGACACAAAGAGAGGAATGGATCTACGACACTACGAGAATGCCATTTCAATGGTGAGGAGGGAGTGGTAGAGAGGAGGGGGGGGGGGGGGGGCGGTATGCAAAGAGGTGAGGGGTGAGGGGAACCCAGGAGTTGAGGGGGGATTCGTCATCCTCATTTCCCGGTCATGGTGCGTTCCTCTCAAGTCAAGTCAAGTCCAGTTTATTGTGTTTATTGTCAAGTATAAGCAATGGGTGAAAATCTTATGTGCAATACCCGACGACAGACAGCAGTTATAAAAATAAAAAATAATAGAATAAAAAAAAGAAGTAAAAAGTACAAACTGTATAAAGTTAAATATATAAAAATATAAAAGTGCATATATGAAATGCAATATATCAATGCAATATATCCTCTGGATGGCGTGTGGTGTATGCTGTATGAGTTTGGCGTGCGTTGGTCCAGTCAGATAAACCCCAAAACAGGTAAGGACTCTCCAGGCTCACGTGGTACCAGGTTCACGTGGTACCACGTGGTACCAGGCTCACGTGGTACCAGGTTCACGTGGTACCACGTGGTACCAGGTTCACGTGGTACCACGTGGTACCAGGCTCACGTGGTACCAGGCTCACCTGGTACCACGGCCTGGTACCACGTGAGCCTGGTACCACGTGGTACCACGTGAGCCTGGTACCACGTGGTACCACGTGAACCTGGTACCACGTGAGCCTGGTACCATGTGGTACCAGGCTCACGTGGTACCAGGCTCACGTACGGGACGGGAAATAGAACCTTTATGGTTATGTCTGTTGGTGTTTTTAGGCGTGCGACACAATTGATTTGTCTATTGGCTTGTTGTGATTTATGAATTCTGAAACGCTGAAGTGTCCTGATGTTTCTTCTGGTAAGAAATAAACCCCCCCCCCCCCCCCCATGAAAACAGGAAACCAATGATCACCTTTAACATCATATTTATTGTTATTTAGTTACTCAATAAAACATATACAGATATATACAATATGCAGGAAAACAGATGACTGCACTTTACAGATTATTTTTAAAAAAAAAAAAGAGAAAAAAAGAGAAGAAAAAAAAAAACCTAAACTCAGTTCAGAAATTGCCGTCACAGTCCTCCATCTATGGTTTCAGAAAAATTCAAATTGAACAGAAGCTTTATTTAAAGATTACAAGATTGCCTAACACACAACATTTCTCTTACTTTACATGTGCAATACCAATAGTCTCTTATCCATCTCACCCCCCCCCCCCCCCCCCCTCTCTGGACCGCCGGCTTTCAGTTCCCATTGGCTGGATTGTATACTAGTGGTTGAGCCTCTTGAGGTGATCGTGTGGAGAAAGAGAGGAGAGGAGAGGAGACGACAGGAGAGGAAAGGAAAGGAAAGGAAAGGAAAGGAGGAGAGAAGAGTAGAGAAGAGAGGAACGATGGAACGAGGATGATGACCAGATCGCGTCGGACCGGCTAATCCTGAATTAATAATAATAATAATAATAACAATAATATATGTTATGTAGAAAATTAAAATGACCGGTTCAACTTTTTTAATTGGACAAAGAGGCAGAAATGTGTGTCCAGAAAAAAAATCGAAATGGAAAAACACATTCCCAGGCGACATTCATGCAAACTCTCCTCTCTCTGCTCGGTGTGAGTCCTGATGATCGGGGGGTTTAAAAACAAACCAAAAACATAGCAATACACATACACAGAGAGGCTTCTTTAAGGGTTAAGAGTACATCAGTAATTCTTCTATGTACGTATATCTGGTGACCGTTAGACTGTAAGGTAGATAGGTCGAGAGAGGTCGAGAGAGAGAGAGCGAGAGAGAGAGCGAGAGAGTGAGAGAGAGAGGGAGAGAGAGAGAGAGAGAGAGAGAGAGAGAGAGAGAGAGAGAGAGAGAGAGAGAGAGAGAGAGAGAGAGAGAGGGAGAGAGAGAGAGAGGGAGAGAGAGAGGGAGAGAGAGAGAGAGAGAGAGAGAGAGAGAGAGAGAGAGGGAGAGGGAGAGAAACAGAGAGGGAGGGAGAGAGAGAGAGAGAGAGCGGCAGGGTAGCAACGTTAAAAGGCAAACAAGCATGGCGGTGATGTTTCCGACGCAAGGACCGGAGGGTTGAAAGACGCGACCACTTCCCAAACCGCTGTACACGCTGCAGCCAATGAGAACTGAGCATCTGTGTCTTCTTCTGCCTATTGTTTTTCCTCCTTTGTAGACATTTCTAGATTTTTCTCTTCAATAAAAATAAAAAATAAAAAAATAAAACAACCAAAACAACAAAACAAAAAATTAAAACATTGACTTGAGGTTTTTCCAGATGTGGGCGTGGTTATTTAATGGTTGGCCAATCCCCAAACTCTGTTGTCCACAGCGTATGCGTGTGCAGACCTTGATGTGGTTGAGAAGTCAGGTTGTGTGTGTGTGTGTGTGTGTGTGTGTGTGTGTGTGTGTGTGTGTGTGTGTGTGTGTGTGTGTGTGTGTGTGTGTGTGTGTGTGTGTGTGTGTGTGTGAGAGAGAGAGGATGGTCATAGTTGTGGTGCGGATGTATGTGTCGCGTTTACGCTGTTGGGTGTGTATATATGTGTATATGTTTCGGGTTTGTTTTGAGGTGTGTGTGTGTGTGTGTGTGTGTGTGTGTGTGTGTGTGTGTGTGTGTGTCTGTTTGTGTGACTATCTAGCATAAAATGTCTTTCTCTCTCTCTCCCTCCCTCCGACTGACCGGGAGGCGAGAGAGGCTTAGCATTCCTCCTGTCGACACCTCCTCCCCCTGCTAGCGTCACCCCCACCCTCACCCCCACCGCCACCCCCACCCTCACCCCCGTCACCGTCGTCATCACCACCCCCATCATCATCATCATCATCATCATCATCAGCATTACATGTCTGCCCCACCCCCGTTTTTTTTTTTTTTCTCTCTCTCCATTTTTTCTTCTCATTTTTCGTCATCTTCTTTTAGAATTCTATTTTATTTTCTGTTTCCCGGGGCCCCTCCCCCGGGGCCCCTCCCCCCCTTGCCGGCGGCGTGGCGTTCAAGTCAGTGCCGCCACGAACGTCCCGAAGCGGTTGGAGATGTCGGAGTGGAGGGAGCGCCAGGAGGACACGGGGCCCCCGCGGCCCTTGCTGTCCCCCATCTCGTCGGTGCAGTGGACGGACAGGCACTGCAGGTGGCTCCCTCCTCCTCCACCTCCTCCTCCTCCTCCACCTCCACCTCCTCCTCCTCCTCCTCCTCCTCCTCCTCCTCCTCCACCTCCTCCTCCTCCTCCAACTCCACCTCCGGCCCCGGGACCTCCTCCGGTTCCCTGTTTGTTCTGGGACAGCTCCGTCTCTGCAAACAGCGAGAGAGAGAGAGGTAGAGAGAGAGAGAGGTAGAGGTAGAGGTAGAGA
>CM051017.1:11658712-11661212 GCA_027704905.1 Muraenolepis orangiensis | reverse complement strand
ACATCTTCTTCTTCTCCTCCCTGCTGGGAGGGTGTGACTTGACGTGGTGGCGGTGAGCTGTGACACGTTGACATTATTTCTGTAGAAGGAAATGCTTCTACGCAACTCTTTAGCTCCAGAGGTGCGAGGAACACATCTGTGTATTTTTTTTAGAATAATAGGATGGATAGAGCGTTGCCGGGAATGGATGTGGATGTGAGAAGTGAATAAAACTGTCTTTTTTTTTTTTTTTTTTTTCTTTTTCCTCTCGCAATGACGCAAACGGCCGCCATTACCAACCCTCTAGAAGAAGAACGTGTCTTCAGAAAAAAAATTTGGAAAAATAAAGAAAAAAAACCCCATCTCTCTCTCTCTCTCCCTCTCTCTCTCTCTCTCTCTCTCTCTCCCTCTCCCTACCTTCCCTCCCTCCCTCCCTCCATCCCACGGGAAGCAGCTCCAATGTCATAACTCACTTGTCAATTCTTCAGTACAAATTAAAAAACCGCCTGACGACTGACTACCCGTATTTTGCTGGGAGAAAAATAAAAAAATAAAATAATGATATTTTCCAAATCATAACACGCAAGCGCCGCTGGCAGCTCGACAACATCCAAAGTCACGCGTGCGCACACACACACGCGCACACACACACACACACACACACACACTAACACACACACACACACTAACACACACACTAACACACACACACACACACGCGGGCGCACACATCTGCACTGCAGAGAACTAAGTGCACTAATACAATACTAAAACCCGCTTTTACTTGCTTTTGCCTATTTTAATACTTTTAATACATTCAACACAAGCGTGAGTAAGTACGTTTGACACGTCTGGCTGGTTTTGATGCAAACATCCCAGCACTGATCTCCTCCTCATCTCCCCCCCCCCCCCACCCACAACCCATCACTCGATCCATTGGAGAAGAATATTTACCACATGCTGAGACATGTTCTATATTATCTCCACGCTCTCCTCCTCCTCCTCCTCCTCCTCTTCCTCCCGGGGGAGAGAGAGACAGACACACACCGGAGGAGACGCTGTACTCTGTTGTAGCGAGGCCTGACACCACGGAGCATCCTCCTTACCCCACATCACACACACACCCACACACACACACCACACACACACACCACACACACACACACTTTCTTAATAGGCTCACTTTGACTATCATTGATGCTGCGGCAGAGTACTTATGACACACATACACACACACACACACACACACACACACACACACACACACACCTTGTTGTCTCAAATCTAAGTAAGTAGGATTTTGTCACCGCATTACAATTAATAGAGTTTGTAGCTGAGCTCTCGCCTGGGACATGAAGTCTGACAAAGCGTCTAAATGCATGAGCGTTATGCATGAAGCTGACACAGAGCAACAAACAAACAAACTAACCAACTAACAAACAAGCTAGTATTCCAAACCTGATCTCTGCGTGGTGTTCATGTGACAACATTTTGACATTACTTTTGCTGTATTTGTTGGCGTTTTACGACAACCTTGATCTATTCGCTTCGGAAGAATCCACAAAGGAACAAGTGAACCTCTTCAGCAAGATGGAGAGACCCTTTTTGAGAGCCCAAATGTTTGCGTTTGAAGGAGAAATCGTACGTATCTTACGATGAAACTAGCCAATGTTGTTTTTTTTGCAAATTGATTTGAAACAGCTTTTTATGGAAGCCTTTTCCATTCAACATTAAACTCTTCAATCTAAGAATTCAAAATCATCCACTACCTTGCGGATTTTCTGCCACACGTGCAAGCATAAGTATATGTTATTGTTCTGTGAGTAATTCTATAATCAAGCCACCATGAATCTATCCATATTGTTGATCATACGACAACCAATTGCTCCGATAAGGATTATCTTTCTATTTCTATTAAGTCAAGTATATTGATTAAGAGAAACAAAGAGGGTTTGTGAACGAGTGTCATTACAATTACTATATATTCTATACAAATACAGTGTGTTTCAGTTGTTGTTGTCGTTATCTTAAGAAAAACAAATAAAGTTGTGTTCCCTTTTGGCAAATCTGACCCCTTTGAAAATCAGACCACCAACATTCATACTTCAACAATAGAAGGCGGTTTCACGTGAGCGATGACCGAAAAGTGAAAAAAGTGGAAAATATTTAGCCGACCCCCGAAGAATGTCGGGTTCGATAACCGAGAGTCATAAATAGCGCTCGCGTGTACAAAGAAAAGTCCAAAAAATGACAACTCACTTCCTGCTCCGTTATCTACAGCAACACACAGACGCTTCCAAATTGAACCGTCACTTCTTCTTTCTTTAAATACAAGGATAAGAGACGACAAATAAGAAAAAATAATATTATGAAGTTCCACGGGGGTTTGAGGAGAACATGTCCCGGGGGGGGTTTCTGTTTTGTCTAAAACTCCTCCTCACCTCCCCCTCCCCTTCCCCTTCCCCTTCCCCCCCCCCCTTGTAGACTCTGTGGGGTTACGACCTCTCCTTCATGGGTTCCC
>CM051017.1:11648712-11656212 GCA_027704905.1 Muraenolepis orangiensis | reverse complement strand
GTGTGTGTGTGTGTGTGTGTGTGTGTGTGTGTGTGTGTGTGTGTGTGTGTGTGTGTGTGTGTGTGTGTGTGTGTGTGTTGTGTGTGTGTGTGTGTGTGTGTGTGTGTGTGTGTGTGTGTGTGTGTGTGTGTGTGTGTCCGCGTGCGTGTGTGTGCGTGCGTTGACTCCTCGCAGACTCCATTCCCCGCGCCTCCCCTCCCCTCCTCTCTTTCCCCCCCCCCCCCCCTTCCCCCCTCCTCCCTCCTCGCGCTCCCACAGCCAGAACAAAGAGACGCGGGGAGGTATAGCGCGCGCGTATTCACGTGAGCGTTTCGCTGCCGGGTCGTTGCTTCGCTGCTGCTGCGATTAAATGATCGCCTCTTATTCTCTTTATTGTTTGTCGCCCGGTGTCAACTATCGCGATATACTGCGACGGTGCTTGTCGTTAAACAATAATAAAAAAAAGCGGCAACCAGTGGCAAGCATGAAGCCACAAAGAAAATACATAAAGACTTGTTGTTATCAATGTATGAAAGGTGCAGTTCAGTTCATGGTTTGTGAGACGCAGGTATATTAATAATATTAGGGAATAATAATACTAACACGCATACTAATAATATTAATAGCTATAATAATAATAATAATAATAATAATCTTCCAATGTATGTTTGATAAAATCCGATTTTATTTTTATCGTACGCCTAGTTGTTATGTTAAAGCATACGATTAACATTATTATGATAATTATTCAACTAAAACCAAAAATGAACATAAAATAAAATTGTTACGTGTTCGTTTCTACCGTGTTCATTCTTAAATAACATTACGTGCATTATTAATTATCACACTAATCCTTAATTTACGGTTTAATTTGAAACACCCTTTTCTACCGTTAATTCTCCAAACTCTTAATTCCTCGATTTTACCGACTTGGAAAATGTTGGTCGTTATATCTAATGATCATCACAGTTGTTATAGTATTACTATTATTGTATTATTATAAAAAAAAACATATATTATAAAAACATGTATTATAATAATATTATTATTATTATTCATAATATACTTTATCATTATATAGGCCTAATATTATCGTGCTCACTAATATAACTCTAATGTTACTAATATTAAAACAAATGTATTAAGTCGATTATTGTAAACTAAGCTGTAGGAAACGGTGGGGGTTTTTTCTTCCGTATATAAGCGCTTATCTGTCAATCCAACACCAATCCACTTTCCCCAGTCTATGCGTGATCCTATTGTACAACTAAAACAAACACGCAACCAGGCGAGGGAAGTCCCGCAGAGAAAACGCACATCCTTACACAAAACTATTAATCTTCCCAGTGTCGACCGTTCACCATGAAAAGCCCCAGATAAATAACCACAGGAAATGTTTACTTTTAAGTTCCTCCATAACAAAGATTACACGTATATAGGGACGTCAGTCAAACGCACTCGACTCGGACACAGAAAACAAACAAACAAAAAAAGCCCTACAGACTAAACTATACCAACCGTCAACTAGAAAGTGATGTTTAAATATATATTATAATTTTCGCTCTGCATTATTGAGACAAAATAAATCCTCTCGTCTAGATTGACACGCATTGTCTCTTGATCGCCCTTTGGCAATTTCCAAAAGTATAGAATGTAATCCTACTTGATATAAGTAAAAATCGTTTAGAATGCTGCGTTTATGATATGGTCCATTTTAAAATACAAACACGCCAAAATACAAATATGCACCGGTTTGTCTCAACATAAACCCAACAGATGGACGCACACATCGCGGACAAAAGGTGAGCATGAACGCCAATGGCCATAGTTTGCTCCCCCCCCCCCCTCATTTAAATAACATTTGCCTGTGAATGGACTATACACAAGAAATCCTATAGAAAAAAACCATCCAATTGCTTAGTTGGAGCCTTACATCCTTTGCACCTGTATGTTATTGTGTAATAAAGTGAGACAGATTAGGAGAAGAGTAAGGAGGAGAGAGAGTAGAGAGAATGAGAGAGAATGAGAGAGTAGAGAGACACACAGAGAGTAGAGAGAGAGAGAGAGAGAGAGAGAGAGAGAGAGAGAGAGAGAGAGAGAGAGAGAGAGAGAGAGAGAGAGAGAGAGAGAGAGAGAGAGAGAGAGAGAGAGAGAGAGAGAGAGAGAGAGAGAGAGAGAGAGAGAGAGAGAGAGAGAGAGAGACACAGAGAGAAAGAGAGAGAGAGAGCGAGAGCGAGAGCGAGAGCGAGAGCGAGAGCGAGAGCGAGAGCGAGAGAGAAAGAGAGCGAGAGCGAGAGCGAGAGCGAGAGAGAGAGAGAGAGAGAGAGAGAGAGAGAGAGAGAGGGGTGAGGTGGGGGGGATTTTAAAAGTGGGAGAAAAAAAAAGAAGCATTTCTTGAATGTTGCTTACCTTCTTTGCTGTTATTCTGGCTCTTTTTCTCCCAGGGTGCCATGGCCTTGTCGTCCTCTGGCCCGTCCATCATTGCCTTGTCGCTGGGCACGTACCAGGTGGCGTGCTGCTCCGCCATGAGGGTGTCAAGGTCAATAGTGCCCATCGAGCTCTTCCCGGCGTCCGGACTGCAGCTGGCCAGCTCGTTGTCGCCGTTCTGCGAGGGACAGTCACCATTTTTTTTACTATTCTTCATAGCCAGAGGCTGATCCTCTGAGATACTGAACTGCTGCCGCTGGAGCTGGATCTGGGCCTGCAGAATCTCCAGCGGATGGATCTCATCCTGACCACCAGATGTACTGGAAGGGGTGCGTACCTGCTCCATCCCAGGTGTGCCCGGGTGGCTCAGCCCGTTGCCGCCGCCCTCCTCCTCCTCCTCCTCCTCCTCCTCCTCCTCCTCCTCCTCCCCCGCCGCCGCCACTCAGTCCGTAGGTGTCGGGTGTCGAGGTAGTGTGATTGTTAAGGCCCATGCCCAGGGGCTTCTGTCCATTCATCAGGCCGTGTTCACCTCTCTGCAGCTTGGGCGAGCCGCCCACGGCGGGGCTGCGGTGGGGCTTGGCGGAGGCTCCCCCCGGGTCCGAGCTGGAGGACACCTCGTCTTCGTTGCCGCCGCCGCCGTAGTGGGCGCCGACGACGTCGTCGGGAAAGTCCGTGCGCGGTGAACCGCCGTCGGACTTGGTGACACTTTGAATGCCGCTGTCCAGAGACGACATCAGGTCCGCCTGGTCCCCCAGCATCAGGTCGCCTCCTTTGCCCCACGAGGGAGACTGGAGCGGTTTCTCGTGGGGCGTGCCCCCACCCCTCTCCCCAACGCCAGCAGAGGGGGTCTGCTGGCCTGGACTCACAACAGGGTTTCCGTTGTCAGAGGAAAAAAAAATGCCAGGGCTCACGTGTCCGCTGTCTCTTTTTCTCCTCCCTCTCCCTCTCCCGTTCCCTGTTGCTGCTTTCCCCTCATTGCAAGGGGTAGCGTCCATGTTGTAATTTGGGGAGAGGGCACTGGCTTCCCCCTGCATCGTCTGGCTTTGACTTGCGGGCTTAGTGTTGCTATTCCCGGTGCCAGGCATCTGGCTGTTCTGGGAAGTGCCGCTCTGAAAATATTCAGGAGCGGCGCTGCCAGTCCCATTAGCCGTGCTGCTATTAATGTCCTGCTCCGTCTGACTCAGTTTTCGCTTGCCCTCGTTTTGGTTCTTCTTGTTGAACGTTACGTTGAGGTTGGGGGCCCCTAGGCTAGCGATCATGTTCTGGCAGGCCGTGGATAAGGCCGCCAGGCAGCTCTGGCCGAAAACATTGTCTTTAGTGCTGGTTTTGCTGAAATTCCCCAAGGAGAGAGCTCCCAGCTTACTAACTGACGACCGCTGGCCTGGGGGGAACTCGGATTGAGGGGGGTAGCTCCCCGGAGAGGTGTTCACACCCTGGGGAGCGCCGTGAGCCGCCCCCTGCCGGTTGCCCCCACCGTAGGGGAACGTCGGCTGCGCTCCCATCGGCGGCGCCGGGAAGTCGGCCGGCCTCCTCTCCGGTGCATTCGGATGTCCCGCTCCGGGAGACTGCATCTGTGAGAGGTTTCCCATGTTGCCGCTGAACTGGGAGTGCAGGCCCGGTGAGTGGAGGGCCTGCACGTGGCCGTCTCCCTGTAACCTCATGGGCTCCTGCATGCCCATCCCGGGCCTAAACATCATCCCCGCCCCGTTCTGCTGCAGCCCGATGTCGTGGGCGCCTGACTCATTGTTTGCTCCACCCATGCGCCGTGACATCATCTCCCCTGGCTGGTGGGACCCTGGGAACCAAGCGTTCTCCTGGGAAACATGAGGATTCTGTCCATCAAAATTAGGCATCCTGCCGCCGTTCTCCCTGTCGAAGTTGGGCTGGGGCATGCCGCCGACCGGGCCTCCGTGAACCATCGGGCCGGGAGGAACCTCGCCGTGGTGACCCAACTGCTGCAGACTGGGCTGCCTCATCCTCTGCTGCTGGTTTCGAGAGGCCATCTGTTTGATCATCATGGCCGCATTCTGGCGCTGCTGCAGAGACTGCTGGTCGGGCCCGGCGTGCTGCAGCGGTCCCGGGGGGAAACCTTCGCTCACGGGTGGCGTGAACTCTCCGGGTAGACCCGGGTAAGCCGAGGGGGAGAGGTGGTTCTCTATACCCCCGCCCCAGCCTTCGCCGCCATGTGCATTTGGAAACTCAAACCTGGGCCTTTTGGCCATGTTGATGTAAGGAGAGTCAAAGTGTTGCAGCCTCTGATTGGGGGGCTGCTGGGAGGGGGGAGGAGGCCCAGGCTGTTGCATATTAAACATGGGGTCCCCGTAGGGGTTCAAGCCCCTATTTTCCAGTCTGTGAATGGGATACTCAAACTGGTTGTGTTGGCCCGGCATCATGACCCCGCCATCCAGAATGTTGGGGTTGGAAGAGCCAGGCTCTGGCTGAGGGGGCCGGGGGAGTCCAGGGGGACAGGAGTTCTGTCTGGCAATCAAGCCTGCCTGTTGCTGTTGTTGTTGTTGTTGCTGCTGCTGCTGCTGCTGCAGTAGGGGATGTCTAGCATTAACGCCAGGCTCCATTCCCACTGGAACCTTCCGGCCGTTTCCAAACCGCTCAAAGAACACTCCGTGCTGCTGCGGTGGTGGCTGAGGCTGCTGGGGCTGGGGAGGCGGGGGCTGGTGTCCTTTGGAGATGCTCTGCATACCTGGTGTCCGCGGCATTCCAGGGTTCCCGGGGAAATTTCCGCTGGTCACGGGCCTCCCGGGCACAAAATGAGATTCGGATTCAGAGGGGGAGAACACGGGCACATCGAAGTGTCCGGACGGGGGCTCGTTGGGGAAACTATACTCTAAACCCTCCACGGCGCCCTGGTTGGGCATCCGCCGGGGCTCCAGGCTATGAGACTCAGAAGAGGAGGACGAGGAGGAGGGGAGACCGTGGAAGGACGCGGCCCTGTTCGGCGACTGGTCCAGGGGTAAACAGGGGGCCGGGACAGCGTGGTTGCCGCTGGGAGGGCCGTGGTGTTGGAAGTCGGCCATGTTATTGGACCTCTGCTGCTGCTGCTGCTGCTGCTGCGGCGGGAAGCCGTCCCCTGCCTGGCCCTCGGCGAGGGGATCAAACCCCTCCACGAAGCCCTGCTGTGGTCCCATGGCATTGTTGTTGTAGCCCATTAGCCTGCCGCCGTGCAGGCAGGATGAGCCTGACTCGGGGCCCCCAAAATTCCCACTGAAATGAGGATGGTGTTGGTGGGGGTGGGATTGGTGGCCGTGGGGATGTCCTTGATGAGGTTGGTTGTTAAAAAATCCATGCATGGGTCCTTGCTGCTGCTGCTGCTGAAGTCCGCTGCCTGCATGCATGTCAGCGTGTCCCCGCGTGTGAAAGCCTCCGTACTGCTCTCCGTTCATGTTCATGTTGAGCCCGAGCATCGGCGGCTCATTTAAAGGGCCCATGCCAGCCTCCACCGATCCGGGAGGGCCACCAGTGTGAAAACCGGGGCTCTTATAATGCGAGCCCATGTTCAGTCTTGGTGGGTTTATGTTTCTCTCTGACAGGCCAGGGTTTTTGCTATTAATCTTGGATCCAAACTGTTCCAGCCCAAACATACTCCCCTATTATCAATCCAACATGACAGCTACCTCGCCAGGCATCGGCACACAGTCTGTTTATCCGTCTGTGTCGAAAAAAAACAAAAATAGAGGACAAAACTAAGTCAACTATGCAAATATGAAAAATGTTGTACCGGCAGATACAAAACAAATTATCATTATTATGTTGATTTAAAATATATTGACTCACCAAATCAATTCACGTTGTTCTTATTCAATTGTTTTTCCAACTTCTCCGACGACTCTCCGAAGGAAAAAAAACGGTGTCCAAGGGCGCGCGTAAAGTGTCAGTTTTCTTGTGCGTATTTGTCCCTTTTAGTTTATTTTTATTTTGTCCGTATTTAAGGCCGACGAGCACAATATTATCTATCAGTCTTGTAGCGCTTGAGACTTGTCGTATTCCAAAGTTATCTGTGCGCAATTCTTCATGACGAAAACGACGCAAATCTTATTTCTAACTTGGCGAACGGAGGAGGGTTCAGAAAAAACATTACATATACAACAAAATATTGCATTTGTCTGTTTACACCTGCGTTTCGATGTTACACGTCCCAATACGTCCGTGTTCGGAGAGGTCCATGTTGGAGACGGAAAAAGTCCACTTGGAGAGGGTTAAAACAAAAAAATCGGTTTAAATGTCTGCCGAAATTGTGTTTTTAATAACTATAAGTGGTCATTAAAATCCCAACCACGATTGTGTGGTAATTTAGGCAAAGTCCAAATTGGATAGAGCGAGTCCCAAGCAACGGCTATCCAAAAACGCACCGGAGAACCGGAGGGTCGGCTCTTGGTGCGGACTGAATCCCGAGCAACGGGCTCGTACTAGCCGCGCTCTGCCGCCCCGGAGCGGCTCGACAGCATCTCTCACCGGCTCCTGGACACTCGCGTCAGCGCCAATAAGCGCTCAGCAACCATGCGGACTTTCCCTTTACGGCGTCTCGGTTTTTTGTTGTGTGCGTCGTCGTCCCCCGACTCCCAGGTCTGGTGTGGTCTAATCCAGCTGGGAACGATTCACAGACAGAACAGACACACTCTCTCTCTGGCCTGGCGCTTTGCGCTGTGTGAGATCAACGCGTCCAGGGAGCCAGCAACAAGTTTTGCATTTTTGCAACCACTTCCATCCACGACCCTATCCACCAATCAGAGCGGCCGCGGAGAGCTTTGTGGGCGGGATGGTTTGTTAAGGTGGTCCGTCGGAGAGGAGGCGGCTGTGGAAGGAGCTGTGGAAACGGCGTTTCAAATGTCAATCTCAATAGGACCTATTGACATATTCATGGAGCCTATTCACAAATGCCAACTATTCCTACAGCAGTAAGTAAGTAAGGAGGCCTACACGTAGCCACTTAGAAATAATAATTTGGAGACCATTAAAAAATAGGCTATACGTAAACGTTTTGGGGGAGAGTTTATGGTATGGTAGGCTACGGTTTCATTAGATTAGATTAGATTAGATTAGATTAGATTAGATTAGATTAGTACAGCGAAAATAATTTAG
>CM051017.1:11621212-11641212 GCA_027704905.1 Muraenolepis orangiensis | reverse complement strand
CTCACGACGACGTCGGCGATAAAAATAAAAATGTACTCGAGTAGCAAACAAACCACGCCACACACACACACAGGCGATGATCTCCCCTGTCCCTAGTTGACACACAATCCTAGGTCACTTTCAGTCCTTTTTTCGCTATTCTATGAAAGTCGGCATATCCGAGCGCATCACGGGCGAGGCAGCGGGAGAAGCCAAACCACAAAGTGCCAACAACTACGAGCGGGCCGAAGGGCCCCGACCCGCGAGCGAAGAGGTAGCAGGAGCTATGGAGGTAATGCTGCGGGGGGTACATAACCGACGGTCGGTAGAGGTGTAAAAGGCAGGAATGTGGCGTGCTGCTGCTGCTGCTGGTGGTGGTGATGGAGACTGCTGTAGGGAGGGTCGGTGTCGCGTGGTGAGGCGGAGGCCGCTGTCGCACTGTAAACAGACCTAGCGCAGAACGCACACGAGTGGCCGTAAGGAAGAGGGATTCTCCCTGGAGAATGGAGAGGGGAGGGGGGGAGGGGATGGGCTGGTGGTGGTGACAAAAATAAATAAAAAATAAAAAAGTGACTGGGCGTAGCACCATCTGTGGCCGTTTTTCTGTATGCGATTTCCCCCTTGGGAGCTCTGTTAGGGAAGGTGGGGTGGGGGGGGGGGAGGAGTCTTATGTATATCCGTGGGTACGTGTGGAGAATCGAGTGCGTTTGTTGTGAGGTGGGGGGGGGGGGAGCGGCGAGCACTTCTTTCCGGGAGATCCATCCTTCAGCTGAACAAGCCTGCAAAGATGTGCCCAGAGAATGAGCCTTTTAGAGAGGGATCAGTCACAGCACCGGCGTCTACACGCCCACCTGAGAGGTGAGGCGTGAGTGAGGGGTCGTGCAGGTGCATGAATACACTCGTGTTTGTGCTTACGCGAGAGTGTGTGTGTGTGTGTGTGTGTGTGTGTGTGGAGGGTTCGGGAGAGAGGGAACGAATGCCTGCGAGGACACGATTGTCAGTGTGTAAAGATGAAGCTCAGTGCTTGGGGAGCCGGTGGGCAGGACTGGTAGGTTAACAGGCGTTAGTTAGTAAACTCTTAACGAAGGCCGAGGACGGGAGAACACCATGATTAAGATGGAGCAGGCAGACAGACAGACGGACATATGCTGGGAAACGCAAATCAATACGCTGTACAGCAACTAAAACAAGACGGGTGGAGAGACAAAGATGGAGGAGAGGGCAGGAAGGTGTCTTGTCGTATGAGGAATGTTTCGGAGACAAAATATGACCACAAAGTGGAGGAGGAGGAGGAGGGCAACCGACTACAGAGAACAGGTTTCCCCTGAACAGAACATAAAGGGTGGTGTAACACCTGCCGCTGTGGAATCAAAGCAGAGTGAAACTCTTCACAGCCATCCCCGACGGCCAGGTCTGGTCAATAAGATGGCGTGGCAGAGAGCGGACCCCCCCTCCCTCTCTCTGTCCAATAAGATCAAAAATTAACCAGAGCCTTATCAGCTAAGATCGTGTCACTTTTTCTAGAAATCAATTTCCTCAGTGGATAGAAATGTCTATGATTGGGTGCGAGTGGGGGGGGGGGGGGGGGACCCCCGCTCCATTGACTTCCCCCCCCCCCCCTCCTCGGCAGCCTGAATCCGTCAAGGTAAAAGGCGCTCCCCGGGAGGGAGCCCTCTTCGCAGTCTTCATCACCGTTGGCCTCGTGGTCGTCTTGTTTTAAAAATCCTGGGGTCCGTTCACTCGGCGGCGGCGCTGGTTCCTCGTATATCCCCCTTGTTGCGAAGCTGAAGGAGGCAGATTAGACAAAGAGGCAGATTAGATAGGTTTTCTTCCCCCCCCGGCCGAGAGGTAAACAAGGACAGGTTCAGAGATCACACACACACACTCACACTCACACTCACACTCCACACTCACACTCACACTCACACTCAGGGAACGGTGGCTGAACACTGAAGAGCTTTAACAGTTATTTTCTACCTCTACCCAAAAAAGGATACTCCCCACCCCCCCACCATTACAAATCAAAGGCAGTTTATTTTTTTGGGGTTCGGTTCTTTTTTCAAAACGATCGCTAAAGCTCGCTCTCATCTTGGAGCCAGTTTGTCTGGCGAGAGATAAAAGCATCACTTTCAGATTCTCCCACCCCAGGCCTGATGGCTTGAGAAAGACAATTAGTGGTTCAATCTGATACCCAAACACCCTAATGGAACGGTCCAACTGTGGCCCTAAACAAAGGAACAGACAGGGCTGATGAAATGGAGTGAGGATTTATTCCACCACTTCTCCATCCTTTCTGCCCAGCCTCCCACTCTGCCCCGTTTGTCAATCACCGCACAGGCTGCTTTTCAAACTGCAGAATTCCATTTGTATGTTAATGAGAGCCATCTTGAAGGCCCCCCCCGCCCCCAACACACACACATTTGTCCACCACCTCATCAATGTTGGCACATCAGCACACCTGCAGGCTGCCGGCGCATTGGCTCCATAACCTAGTGGTTTTTTTCCCCAGTCACCCGGTGGAGGTTCACCACAAGTTCTTCAACCGCACATCCGCCGACATAGCTCAGGGCCATTTAAGAGACGGAGACTAAAGCGCACCTTAAGTGTCTGTTCTGCTCCGTGTAGCGCCTATGTAACGGGCGTGTTGCGGTAGCTTCAGATCAAACAACGGCGTGCCGGCTCTGGTTGACCCCGGCTGACCCTAGGAGCCTAGGGACTAAGCGCCCGGGCCTTTCGCCCTAATCACAGCCTGCTTTGATGGCACCTGCACACGGACTTACTCCGGTGGGAAAATGGGAAACACATGGCTGGGCAACCTGTGAGAGCGGGCAGGGTTGGGGTCCAGGCACGAAGCACTGGTAGTAGGCCAGGAATGTTTGAACTGCACCCAGTCTGGCCTCCCTCTTTGTTCTCCTTGTATGGCCAAAATGTCTCAAAAATGCTAGAGTTGATGGTTGGGGCGGGTTATTAAAACAATACACAGAATAGGAAACAGCAACCGAATGCAGCAATGCCAAAATAAACATGTTTTCCTCCCTACGGTGATTCCTTGAGAACGGTACACTGCCCAAGTAGGCTCCTTTGCACGTTCTGGTCTCCTCGCACTTAAATATAGCAAGAGCTATGGCATTGGAGTGAAAGTGCACACAAACACCGTGGAACCAAAAAAGCACAACCCACGACACCACTGTATAGCGTGAAGGCGGTGGAAAGTGGAAAACCCCCAAGGTGACAAGGAGACAAGGTTTCCACGTGGCGAAAAGAAGTAGGTCCACTACTAGGCTGCGGCGCTCCAGCAGGTCAAACTTACACACACAGCTACCCACAGACCCACAACCTGGGCGGGCTAATGTTCTCCAGCCGTGGTGCCTCTTACAGAGCCCTTGTTACGAATCTAGACACAGAAGAAACAAACAAGCAAGCAAAGCAAAACCAGCATCTCAGCTACGGAGGAACTACCGTGAACACCCATCTTTCTACGAGGCTGAAGTCGCCTAAAAGAATAGCCTAAAACACACATCGATATCGTTATGAAACCGCCAACGGTGATGTAGGACGCAACCCAGGTTCATCTATAGGGCCCTATGGCGGCAGTATAGCTCAGGAGGTAGAGCGGTCGCCTCGCCGCCGAAAGGTCGCTGATTCGATCCCCCGGCTCGTCCTAGCAAAAACTGTGGAGGTGTCCTCGAGCAAGACACCCTAACCCTAACTGCTCCTGACGTGCTGGCTGTCTCCTTGCATGGCTGACTCCGCCGTTGGTGTATGAATGGGTGATGTGAGGACTTTACATGACTACTTTGACGCTTTGGATAAAAGCGCTATATAAAAGCCGGCATTAATCTTCTACTGTTACTTTAGAAAAACATATACAGCTGCCAGAACTTTTCAGTCAAGTAAATATGTTATGTTTGTGTAAATATGTTTAGGTACTCATGCTAGTTTGAGCAGAGGTTAAAACTGCGCTGGCGGGGAAGGAAAAGTGACACTATAACTGCACTTTAAACGTAATGTGACATAACTCTGCTTGTAACCATCTCAGAAGCATGCAGCGGATTCTTACAGTGTCAAAGAGAACGCAAATATACAGTCATTGCATTTGTACCCTCTTCTACACTACTATATTCTTAATATCTCCGATCAATAGTGCGGATTGCGGTGAGCAACGGCGCTGTGAGAGGCCGCCCCCGGGTGCATTCCGGGCACCTGGGAGTCGACGGCAGCTTTTGAGGGTCGCCGTGAGCGCGGTTTTACTGGGAACACAAACCTCCTCCAGCTCCTTCTGCGTCTCGGCCTCCATCTGTCGGATGTCGGCCATGGTGAGCTCCACCCACTTGTCGATCCAGCAGAAGAGCTGGCGGTGGAAGTTGGTGAAGATCCTCGTCTCTTGCTGAAAGGAGGGGGGGGGGGGAGCGAGAAACAAGACGTTTGAGAGCCCGCACAACCCTGATTTGGCGACACACACACACAAATATCTAGCTATATCTAGAGCTGGTGACAAAAATCGAACAATACCAATCAACGCAGTTCGCATTGTGATAGAATTTGGGTTAAGCGTTCATTTGGTCACCGCACTGATGGAAACATGTAGGAATGTTCAGCGATTTAAAGGGGTGTTAAATAAACATTGTTTAAATAGCCTCCAACAACAAGAAGGGTTGTTTAAGATATGAAGCAAAACCTTGTGAATGAAGTTCTCCATCTTGGTCTGCATGCCCCACCACTTGAACTGGACCGTGACCAGTTTGTAGGCACACATCTTTGGGCAGTCCGTCTTAGTGACCAGCTCGTTCTGTTGGTCAGAGCACCAGTGGAATTTTTTTTTATAAATTTAAAATATATATAAATAAAATAAAAAAGGAAGAGGAAGAGTTACGCTTTCCCCCCCCCGTCTCAAATAGCACACGCACAGCTAGGAAAAGCGAACGCAAACTTGTGGCAACACACCAAAGAAAATCACTTTATACTAATCTCTGCTGTATTCAAAGATCAAATGGCATCAATTTGCAACGCTCTGGGTGTGTAACTTGCAGAAATAATTAATCAATGAGGATATGCAGCACACTGATAGACCCATCTCTCCCCTGCACCCTCTTCCTCCTACACTTCACAAGAAGGAGACAGTGTGTGTTTGTGTGTCTCAGAGTAAAGTGGATAAACTCTAGATGAAGGCACCTTTTCCCTGCCTGTGCCCTGACAGCGGCACCCGCTCCAGACAGGCACGCATTTTGTGCCACGGTCGAAAGGCAGATAAAACTGTGCTCGGCCGGCGATAAGGCCGTCGCGCAAAGCCAGGACCACCCACCAACCCACCCCACAATCACGTCTTTCCGACACACACACACACCACAGCCTACCACACACCCGTTTGATGCCGAGATCGTGAGTCAAGTGCGAGGGGAGGGAGGGAGGGGTAGTAGGGCGGGGGGTGAGCAATATTTCTACATTTGTGGTGGATTTAGAAAAGTTGCAATCGCTTGAAAAAAAAAGAAAAAGACAGCTCCCACATCAAAACACTTAGGGTGACATTTCTCCTCTCCCCCTCTCAAAGCCGGAGTTGCCAGGAATACAAAGGCTACCGATACGCAACCCCAATGTGTGCGCGCAGAGATAGACAAGAGTTCCACCGCTCCCGGAGGCCGGCGGAAATTGTGCCTCTGTTCTCGCTGAACTCATTTCCCTTTCTACCTTCTGAGAAAGCCGCTTGTCCGCGGCGAATGGGGATAGTGATCCAATTAAAAACCACACACACAAAAGTTGGTGCTTCTCATATTTCGAATTATTTTTTGGGTTTAAAGCCGCTCTGCCGGGGGGGGGGGTGTAGAAGGAAAGTTTTCCATGGTCAAGCACAGGATGCACGCTGCTGCAGAATGGAAACTCCCTGAGCTCAAACGGTGAGCAGGGTACAAGGACAAGCAAACACACCGATATCTGCCGGCATGACATTTTCTTTGGTTTGTTGACATCCTATTGTAAAGTGTGAAATTGAGAAGCGGTGCCCACAAGTCCCCTGGTCTCGGACATCCTCCCCCAGTGCAACGTACCTGCCAGTCGGGTCCCAGGGGTCCTCTGGCGGTCTTTACCGACTGGAACATGGTGGGATCCTCGTCGGTTTTGTAATCCTGCACAGAAGGGGAAAAATAAAAGAAAAAAAGGGAACTATTCAGAACGGAAACGTTGAAATAGCCACCAGAACACCACCATCAATCCCCAGTGTTTGGAGCCTCTTAGGCACGGAGGCCTGGAGACCCAAGAGGCTCTGGACCGACCGGTGTTGTGGATCTCGTACACACTGCGGCGCTGGGAGAGCAGGCGGAGCAGAACACAATGGCTCGCACCGACAAACACCTGCATTGGTGACAGTGTTGCAGTAATACTACTATAGTGCATGTTCATATTTGAACAGTGTATTCCTTTAAAGTGGGGGCCTTTTTAAACCCAGACATCACACGCGCCTAAAAACAAAAATAAATAAAAACCGTTTTCAAATTTGCGTCGGCTCCAAGGGCCCAGTTATTTTTAATAAATCATGACCCGCCCGCAGCCAAAAAAATAATACATTTCAGGGTCGACACACTGGGGCCAAATGAGTGGAAGAGGATAGAACCCCAGACACACACACTCTGATGTTGAACACTCCATCACTAGAACAATACACTCGCTACACTAATGAGGTCTCTGAATCGATGTGCCGCGGTAGCCGAGGAGAACTCCTCGCTGAAGAAAGACTCATGGAGGGGAGAGGGCGGGAACAGGAGAGAAGCCAGGAGGAGCGAGAGAGCGAGCGAGAGAGAGAGAGAGACGAGTGTGTTTGTCTAGTTCCGGCGTATGCAGCGCTGAGCGCCTTAATTACACTAACAAACTCATCTATGCTGGCGGTGCGCCCCAGGCCCTGCAGCCACGCCTCAGGCTGGGTGCTGATAGGGCCCTCAGACACAACACGTCCGCCTCGTTAACCACACACACACACACACACACACACACACACACACACACACACACACACACACACACACACACACACACACACACACACACACACACCACACACACACACACACACACACACACACACACACACACACACACACACACACACACACACACACACACACACACACACACACACACACACACACACACACACACACACACACACACACACACACACACACACACACACACACACACACACACACACACACACACACACACACACGATGTTGCTGCTCAGGCAAACAAGTGCGCACATACACACAAATGAGGCAATGCCTTGTCAGACACTGGCAAGAGGGTGTAACATATTTAACATTGGTGTGAGGAGGGTAAACAAGAATCACCATCAATGGACAGTGGGTGCCACTTTTGTTTCACTGTAGATCTGCATTTGGAAAACATATTTCCAACTCACTAAAAGTTGTCCTTTTTAATACCGTCCTGCTGCTACTTTACTCCGTCTGACATGCGTCACTGAACTCAACAAGCGCAGAGAAATGATGAACACGCCCAGTCAATGCTATAGATTGGGTTAGGTTTGGTTATAGACGTGTACGGAACAAGCCTGTCCACAAGGGGGAGACAAAAACGCGATCCTTTCGTGTGTCGTCAGTTCGACTTACACTGGAATCCACTGCACTGTTGTCTGCAATGTCAATGGGAACAACATCTACAGTCTTCCACGTGGCTTCGTCCAGTTTGTGCACCTGGAAAAACAGACATCACATAGTTATAAGGAGCATACGAGGCTGAAGTCTAAAACCACACTGAAAAAGAACACTGTACCGTATTTTCGGGACTATAAGGCGCACTTAAAAACCGTAAATTTTCTCAAAAACCGACGGTGCGCCTTATAGTCCGGTGCGCCTTATATATGGATCAACCAATTAACGGCGCCGTGTACAACCACACAAATAAAGACCCAAAAATGGCGCCTTTGAAGAGACACGCTTACGACGCAGAGTTCAAACTCAAGGCTATCAGTCATGCAGTTGAACATGGGAATCGAGCAGCAGCGAGAGAATTCAATATAAATGAATCAATGGTACGGAAATGGAGGAAGCAGGAAGAAGACCTGCGCCAAGTGAAGAAGACTAAAAAGAGTTTCCGAGGGCACAAAGCGGTTACGGTGGTTGGCAGGGGGCGTGGCCTAGCCACGTGCGCTGGTGGCGCACACACCCCTGTCAACAATCACGTTGGTTGGCAGGGGGCGTGGCCTAGCCACGTGCGCTGGCCACACACACACACACACACACACACACACACACACACACACACACACACACCTGGACTCAATTTCCCCCGGTGTCATTTGTTGATCACCTCACCTGGGGTATATATATACGTTGCCTTTCCTTTACCCCAGCGTGAGGTCGTTACTTATTCTACGTATACTGCACGTTCTCCCGTCTGTTGTGATCGCCCGGCTGCTGACTATCGGAGAGATAGTCCGCACCCCGGTCGCCTGCCTACGCTACTTCCACGTAGTTCTCCCCGTGTACCCTTTTGTGACTTTGTGTGTTGTGTGCTTTGTAAATAAAGCCGTTCGTATCGCTCCACTGTGCCGTTGTCTGCGTTCGGGGTCCAACCCACTCCCACTCTCTTCGTGACACACTGCACATTAACGTTTGAATAACGTTCAGTTTTTGCACTGCTGGTTTGTATTGTATTAATACAGTTTGCCTGACTGAGTTACGGTATCTGACTGTTTTGTTGACTTATAATGCGTGCGCCTTATAGTCTGGTGCGTCTTATGTATGGAAAAAAATCTAAAATAGGCCATTCATTGACGGTGCGCCTTATAGTCCGGTGCGCCTTATAGTCCCGAAAATACGGTAAATGGATGCTCACATTTTCTAGCATGCCGGTGTCCGGTTTATGCCACGTCTCAATCTTAATGAAGAAGTCGTCTTTCATATACTCGTTCTGAAAAATAGACAGTCTCATTAACAATTTGGGTCACGGAACACAATGCAGATTTGACTCAATTTCGCTTTGCAATTCATAACTAAAACAATAAATCGACTCACCGTCACAACTGGAGGACAAATCACAAATAAGAGGGGAAAACGTAAAAATATTAGATATCCAATGTACAAATATTGACATCAACACTGTTGTAAATTGCAAGGCATAAGAACCAGGCATAAGGTACAGGAACCTGGGGAACTGGGTAAAGGGCAGGCAGGATGAGAGCGCTCACTCACTAGTTCGGCAGTACGGGTAGGCGTTCCAGGCTTCTTCATGGAAGACCAGGGAGCCCCCGGGGGCAAGCATCTGCAGGTACTTGGGGACTTTACTGCAAGGAGTGGACGGGAGGGAGAATAACACATCGTCACACAGAGTATAAATACAACCCTCTTCACATATAAATACAACACTGCCCCTCTGTGGCGACACAATGCCTTTACACAGCTAATGGAGCTCTGGTCCAGGCTCTGAGCTTTGAGCGATGGTGACCGGGTACCTTGCGAGGTGGTAGACCTTGTGTGTGTACTGTCCTCTCTCCTCATCCTTCTCGTAGGGCTCGTTCTTCAAAACTTGGATGCCTTCACCGCCGCCGGTCTCATTTTTACTGGCCTCGGCCACAGAGAACAGCTGACCCACCTGATACTGGAACAGTGGAAAAAAAACACCACCTCAGCAAACAAGGACACTATCAGGAAGAAGAGTACATCTGGTAATGCAAGTATACTCAGATAACTGACTGATCCATGCCATGTAAATTAGGACACAATACGAAAAGCCTTTTGATCTTGTTTAGTTTATTTAATAAAAAATAAAAAATGTAAATTGATCACAGGCTCCATTTTGTCGATGGCTTGGCCTCTTTAGTGAAGCCACACGTTACCATCGATTTGAGGGACAATAACACATTAGTATCACTTCTGCAGCATCCATGCAAATGAATCAAGTTGTGGTAGTGTGACACAGCAGTGTCTGAGGATTACACAAGTGAGAACATGAGCTGGCAAGGTCAAAAGTCTATTCTGGTTGAACGTTGGCTCACAAGGCAAGACACACCACACCCTGAGTTTACTGGCGTTATTTGCATCTCCCAACTCAAATCAAGTGGACAGACTGCAGTCCGATAGCCACCTTTCAACAGCCAGACAAAAACACAAGAGACGTTTTGTTTGTCTACTCTGCTGTTCAAGTTCAGAAGTCTTCGTGGTAGGGAAACTCACGTTCATGATATAAGTGGGCTTTAATAAGGGGGGGGGGATAATTGCAGAAACATTACTATACAAGGCCAGAGGGGACAAGCCAGCAGTCTACACAAACAAGAGAAACGTCCCACCCTCCCACCAAAGATCTTATTTGGAAAGCTCATGTTAGTACTTTGAACCACTATCCCCTTATAAGCGGCTTATAATAAACAAAGACCTTACTAGTATAGACGGGAAGGTCACAAGGCCTAAATCAATTTAATAATTTCCTTCACCAAAATGGTGGGATTCTAAGATTCAGCCTAAGATAAATGTTTTAGACAGCACAAACACATACTCACCTCTTCAACGCTACAAGGTAAAACCACACGGCTAGAAAAAAGAAAAAGAAAAAACACAAGATTAGAAAATGTACAAAGTAGCCCAATACAGAATGACCACAAGCTTCCGTCCTGCTCAACATTGCTAACATTTTCTTCAGAGCAACATCACAACTCTTTGGGGGGCTTCCACAGAAGCCTTGTAATCGTTGGCATTGCGTCGCCTGCACCCAGATATCGCAAGTTACTTTTTATCCACCGGATGACGTGAATCTTAACCAAACTCAAACCACAGAGGCACAGGAATCTGTGCAGCCGGTTCTCACGCTATAGAGATAAGGTCAACCATCGGCAAAGTTCCCCTTTAAGCACACAGCTCGCCACAACAGAAGCCAGTTGCGGTCAGACTGAAAATAATACTACTACTATGGCCCTGTTGAGACAGTGCTGAGTTCAGCAGAATAGGGCATCGACTTCATCGCCGCACTACAGGGCAAGACCAGGGCCCGAGCATGAGCAGGGCCTAGTGGTGGTTGACGAGTCCCATTAGAAGAGCCAAGAGGTTATAAATGGTGAGCAGACTTATGATAAAAGGTTTCCTAGAAGATCTGTCCAAGTGATGTGTTCCATCTGACTTAAAATATCCATACTCGTCATTTACCCACGCAGAAACAGGAGAACTATATACAATAAAATATTGAATTTTAAATATTGAATTTTCCTGGCATTGCAACTGTAGTCTCCATTATAGAGCCAACATGAAAAGTACACCATGTATCCTGGCTAAAGAGGCTTTAATTGGATGGAGTAGTATTATTAGTAGTACGCTCCCACAACACAGCTGGATTAATGTACAACCAAACACTCTTTTCTTGAGTGTTTGCTTATTTCAGGGTCATATATGCTGCAGTCTACTGAGCTTTTCCATTTCATAAATACCTGCATTCTTCCCTGTAGCAAATGTAGTCCTGCAATATAGCCAGCAGCATATTGATAATATGACAGACCATGAACCCCATTAAAAGGAGGACCTGGATGATGAAGTCATTCATTGCACAGCAATAAAGCAGGTGGACGACATGATGTCTGCCTGGTGTGCTTCAGCCAAGAGCAAGTAAGTACATAACAACAACTGACCGCTTTGCATTGCATGTAACCGACAGATTGTCAAATTCATAGAGAGTAGACAGGGTTAGACATGCATCTGGTGTCCCAACTATGACAGACAATGTATTTTGGAGAGCAACAACTTAAGCAGGAAGAGTAACAATAACATGGCTTGTTATTGTCAGAATATCATTACTTCATTACATCATTACATCAGTGTTGGCTTATATAAAAAGGCAACCAAAATGGTGACGGTAGAACGGTATCTCGGCTAAATTTGGCTTCCAATTTAGCCCATTTGGGATACATTACAAGCGTTTACAATCCTCACTACATGGGGACAAGGCCACAAAGAAAGCAAACATGATTGTATTCAGCCAGTGTACTGTATTCAGCCAGTGTACTGATAACATGACTAGTGTACAAAAGGTACCCTGCAGTTGTTGGTTGTGGGGCATGGTCTAACAGAAAAGTACATTGCATTATAGATGTATAATAGTAAAACACCAATTGAGCAGAAAGCGAATGTCTATTTAGAACTAATTATTAAAAGACATATATACACACACACACATTACAATTAAGACATTTGTATGAAAATAAATCGCTGTTACATACATATAATAAACACACAAAAGACTATAAAATCGATATACAGTATATACATATATATGATATACAATATATATATTTATATTAACATATACATACACTTTCGATAATTAGCCATGGAGCAAAAATTGTCTGGCGTTGGATATAAACACCAATACATATGGTCCATACATTGTTGGGCTGTATATTGAGCGTTTGTATTTTACACTATTATGATTATGATTATTGTTATTATGATGATTACATGAAACGATCGAGACTTGTTTTGAATTGACTCATCGACGAGCTAGCTTAAAGTTAGTCCCCATCTAGCTAACGTTAGCTGCCTAGCTAACAACCCCCTCCAATGACTATAGACTTAAAAGCCAGACGACAACAACAACAACACCGTTTTACTTCACACACACGTCCGTCAAACACCGAATAAAAAGTAACGCCAACATCCGCCATTTAAATCTCAGTTTGCTCTTCGATGTGTGTGTGTGTGTGTGTGTTCCGTTACTTTTGACCGTTAGGTTAGCTCGCTAGTTAGTTAGCTCGCTACCTCTGTACCCAGGGTACAGTCATTCTCCTCCTCCTGGGTTTGAATCCCAGGGAAGGGGTAACCGGCAACGAACTAGCGAGTATCATTACTACTACTACTACTAACATATATTAGGAGGAGACAGGCCCACCGCCGCGGCTGTCAACGCCGGTAGGCCCTGACCCGAGCCCTTGAGCAATCCCACCCTTCTTCTTCTTCCTCCTCCCCTCCCTTCGCCTCCTCGTGTATCATGAACACACACTATGGTCACAAATGAAGTTTCCGAGACCAACTATAGACGACACACGATGGAGTGCTGGTCAAAACGAACGGCGCCGCGTTACACCCAATGTGAACCGTGGCGCGGCGATATGATTATTATTATTAATATGATTCTGATTGTTATTAATTGACACTTACTATTCCTTGATGAGCACCATGGTGGCTTTCTTTCAGCTAGCTAGGGCTACGGCTGTGCGTGCGTACGACTACGTAGAACGTACTGGCGCGCTGACGTCATGCACCCTTAAGAACGGCGCGCGTGCACACTGCCCCTCCCCTCTGCGCTGTGATTGGCCGAGCGGAGCGATATAGCGAGACCTTGCGTTGTGCACATCACGCACGTGTTATTGACCGCCCCCACCCTTCCCTCCCCTAACCACCATCCCTCCTACTAACCACACACATAGATTAGATTAGATTAGATTAGATTAGATTAGATTAGATTAGATTGATAGATTAGATTAGATTAGATTCAAATGTGTTTTGTCATTGCACAGCACAAGTACAGTACAGAGAAAATAATTTAGCATCTAACCAGAGTGCAAATGTTGCAGTAAAGTGCATGGTAATATAGTATAATTTACAGTTCAAATGTACAGGTTAAAATAGAGTCTACTGGGTATTAAATGGGATATGAGCATAATAATAATAATAATAGGTATATGTATATACAGGTAAGTGAGTATTTAAGTAGTGATCAGGGGTATGCAGTTATTGAAAGCAGGATAAATATATATAAATGTAAATGTATGTACAAGTGAGAATATATAAATGTATGGCATATATAAATGTATATACAGGAGTAGGAGCAGTTCTATCAACAGTTGAGATTTAAATATATATAGCAGGTATAGGGCCTACTAACTCTATAATAATATCATCATCATATATTCATATATATTCATATATATGATATATATTCATATATATATGAATATATATATAGTATTCCGCAGCAGAAGCAGAATGCAATAAACCAAGGAAAGAACGGCAGTTGTGACTGTGGCGCAATTATGTAAATATGTACATTGCTTATGTATGTTGCTTTTTTGTTGTAATTCTTGTCATTTTGTAACTTGTACATTTGTACTATGTGTACATTTATTTGTGTGATCTGTTTTGTACCGTCGTGTTCAGGTCTTTGCTCAATTCGTCCGATCCTCTGATTATACTCATATTAACTGAGCTGTATCTGACCTTCTCCTGGAAACGGAGAAGACCCGTGCGTAACAAACTAATCAAAAGAGAATTAAGAATCATAAAAGATTGAATTAAGACTGCTGAGATACGACACAGACCGACCGGTTAACCAGTTTAACTGCCTGTCTGTCGGTATAGTCCACCCAAAAGTCTGCCGCTTCTGGGATCCAAACACATATTGATCCATCCCGTTGAAAATCCTCCTGGTCTTCGCTTGGTCCTCTCGGTCATTCTCGTCATCCCCTCTCCAGTCTTTTCCCGCCAGACCCCTGCGTTGGCGATCGTTATATCAATCCGGCTCTCAAGCTCTCAAGCCTGGCTGGGCGACCCCCCCACTCACACACACACACACACACACACACACACACACACACACACACACACACACACACACACACACACACACACACACACCCATCAACGACCGGGACAGTCAGTCTAAAATACTTAACGTAAAACAGCGCAAAACAGCGATCAATTTCTCTGGCACATTCTAACAAGTCTAATTGCCATTAGCACTTCCACCTGTCAAACTAATCAAAACCTGAATCCTACTATTACGGAGGTTATGTTACATTAAGTGTTTTCCTCTCCATCCATGCCATTATAAAGAAAAGGCTTAATTCAACTAAGAGTTACTAAACCGTGATCGATAATCACCTAATTTCTCTGGCATATGTCTTGTCATTAGCACTTTCACCTGTCAACACAATCTAAACTTACATCCTACCATGATGGACGTTATGTGACATTAAGTGTTTTACCTTACGTTAAGCCTTTTCTTTATAATGGCATCGATGGAGAGGAAAACACTTAATGTAACATAACCGTCCGTAATAGTAGGATTTATGTTTTGATATTTTTGACAGGTGGGAGTGCTAATGGCAAGACATATTCGAGAGAGGAATTTGGTGATTATTGATCGCTGTTTTGGAACTTTAAGTTACGTTAAGCCTTTTCACGTTAAGCCTTTTGAGACTGTCCCCTCAATTCCCCGCTGGGGGGGGGCTGGGCGACGCCCCCCCCCCCCTGGGCGACCCATCAACGACCCCCTCCTGCGACCGGTCATCCTCGGCCCTGAGGGACATTCTCACACTACCTATGAGGATACCCTCATCCTTCTACTGCCGGGTGAACACTTTCTTAACTGCTGAGCAATTACAATGTGTGCCTAACACACTGTTTATCTAAAGGTTTATAGTGTTTATAGTGTAAAGGGAACATGGGAACACTCTTATCACATGAATACACACTTCCAACTTTTTACTCGTATTATTTATATGATTATGAAAAGTAATGCGTATATGATTATACGCATTACTTTTTCGCGATTTTCACCACAGTACATTCGAGTCATTTTTGTAACCTGTATATTATTCCTGTAGTTTTGAGCACATCTTTGGAGCTGGCAATCACTTTTCACTGTGCATTGTACACTGCCTTATACAAATAAACCAAATCTGAATCTGATCTGACTTTTGGTGACGAGCTGTTCTCCTTGCCTATACCTACTGTATGCTGAATGTCACTTTGGACAAAGGTGTCTGCGACATTACGACTGTAATGTAATGTTTTTGGTTGAGTTTTATGTAACACATTTTTTGTGTAATATTTGGTATATTTAGCGTACAACACACATATTAGGCCTCTGTCACATACATTTAAGATTGTAGGATGTGGAGTTGTGTGTGCATATGTGTGATCCATCTAGTGTCACGTATGCGTCACCCATTCATTGACAGCTATTGAATCACATGAGGCCAAGACTACAGGAAAGCAAACATGATTTCTTTTTTATTTAAACCATTTACTGATAAATGACAGATGGTTATCATGGACAATTCCACGTTTAATCTAAAAAAAATCATGGGCTAAAAAGTCATACATGGTAATTAACATTGAATAGCAAGAGAATGCATGCTTCGGAGCAGACACTCAATTCACAAAGAAATCAGGCAAAATGCCCTTTTGATTTCAATAAAAAATATTCAATCTTTTTTTTCACTCTTTCATCTTTACATGGTACAGATTTCTTCACTTTTAATAATATAAAACGTGTAATACTGATTGTGAAACACTGGAATTAATTTACAAAAAACATAATAATTATAATATTAATAACAATAACAAACAATAACCATAACCATAATAGTTCAAAACCAAAAAAACAGAATGAAGTATAACAGTTAGAGCTGTTGCATCTTGGCCCATACAAACAGCAAGGTTTTTTGGAGGATTGGCATTTTACATCTACCTGACACACACTTACACACAAACACAGTATCAGGTCGTTGAGTATTTCTCATTGCCATTTACAGTGTTATGGGCACAATGACAAGACACATTCTAAAGCATACATGTGCCTCTGGGGATCACACTCATTGACCGACCAATCAAATGCTTTCTTATCTTTTTTTTTTAAACTGCAGATCAAGTTTGGTAGACCAACAGCGGAACCTCAACACAATTCCTTAAATCCTCCGCATCGCAGATACCTTGTAAAAGTATAGGGCCATTTAAAGTGTCTCAGCATTTCGAGGAAGGGAAAAACCTGCCCGGCGACAGGAACTTGTACCCATTGCCAGCAGGGAGTCTGATAGACCGAGCGCCGGGACTGCTGCTGGTGGAAATAGTGGGCGAGGGGGACACTTTCCTGGGGTGTCCGTTGGAGGAGTTCTTGCCGGCCCTGTCCAGCGAATGCAGCCCCAGCTCCCGCAGCTCCAGGCTGTCTTGGCCGTCGCTGGGGGAGCAGCGGCGTGGCGAGAGGTTGAGGAGGCTCAACACGTCTCTGTTGGTAGACCCCAGCGCTCCTGGAGCGCCGTGGACGGCCTTCACGGGTCCCAGGTGGTGGTGGTGGTGGTGATGGTGGTGCTGCTGCTGCTGCTGCTGATGGTGCTGCTGTGCGGCGGCGGCGTTGGCCCAAAAGGTCTTGAGATTGTGGATGGCCTGCACCTTCTCGTCGATGACCCCTCTCCTGAGCCGGTCCAGGTCCGGTAAGGTCTCCGCCGAGGTGGAGCAGGCGGAGCCGGTGGAAGAGTAGGACAAGGCCGGGGACGGGGCGCTGCCGCCCGGAGACTGGTGGCCGGAGCTGGGGGACACATTACTGGGGGAACGGGAGATGTGGCCGCTGTACGGGGAGCTGGGGTACTTCAACTTGAACAGGGCGTGGCTGTCTAGGGAAGGGGAGGGGTGGCTACCTTCCTTCTGGGAGGACTCGGAGACCGCGGGGCTGTTGTACCCGGAGCTGATCTTCTGCAGGGAGGAGGAGCGGGAGGGGGGTTTGGGCCTCGGAGAAGACTGGGTGCGGCCGCTGGCGCTGCTGTTGGGGCGGCTGAACGCGCTGGTCTCAGACGAGCGGAAGGCACTGCTCCGCGCCGCCGCATTCCCGGCCGGCCCCCCTTCCGCCGCGGCCCGCTGCAGGCTGCCCACCGCCCGCAGGTGGCTCTGGGTTTCCTCCAGGATCTTCTGGGCCAGCTCCTGGGGGTCCAGGGGCACGGTCTTCTCTTCCTGGGACTTGACTGTGCTGTCCGTCTCGGTGCTGGACTGGTCCGACTCCCCCGTGTCCGAGCTGCTCACCTTGCCCACCTTCTGGAAGGGCGAGTTGGGGCCGGGCACCAGGCAGGTTTTCACGGGGGAGGTGGGCGTGCTGACGCTGCCCCTGGAGGACACCGACACGGCGTAGCCCCTCCCGGCGCCGGCGCCCGGGCCGCACGCCACCCCGCGGCCCCCGCGGTGGTGCCGCTGCCCGTGGCCCGGCGGGAGAGGCAGGGAGTCGCATTGGCTCCCCAGCGGCTCGCTGCTGATGATGGAGAAGCCCTCGTACTCCTCCTCCTCGCCCCGGGTGCCTCCTCCTCCTCCCGCCGCCACGGCGGCGGCGGCGTGCGGCGAGGAGCGGCTGCGGGGGACGTGGGGGTGCTTGTGGGCCGAGTAGTGCGCGGTGACCCCGCTGCGCTGCCGGTGGCTCAGGAAGTCGCAGTCCGACTTGGAGGCGAAGCTCATGGTGGACGCCACCGAGCTGAGGCTATAGACGGAGATGGCGTCCGACGCCAGATTGTCCAGGCAAGGCGGGGAGAAGGGGAGGCTGGGGTAGCCCACGGGCAGGGGGTTGGAGACGGATTGGGCCGACGCCAGAGATTCAAGTGAGGAGGAGCTGTCCAGACTCAGGCGCTTGGGCAGCTCTGTCGAGTCTAAGGAAGAAAAAAACACTGGGACGGTCAGGGAGCCGCAAGAGAACCAAAGTCCACCAATTTTTATCACACAAATATGGCGGCTTATACATTACATTACATACATACAAGATAAACAATGCTTACCGAAGAGAGCTAGCAGAGACTGGAGGGCAAAGTGCAAGGTGCGACGATTGGCTAGCTTGCCAGTTTTGAGCACCACCTCCTCTTGGCCTACCTCACACAGGTCAAACCCTGCGTATGGAAAAACAACAATGAACATGACCTCCATAAAGCTAGTTAGTGCTTTTATTTTGGGTGTTTGTGTGTGTTTGTCGGGGCAATTCAGGTATCAGTTTGCCACTGAAAACCAGTGTTTTCTTTATGACAATGGATAGTGATTTGAATGCAACATGAGTCGGTGTCACTCTAGGTGTGACTTGCGCTGCTCACCGAGGGCTGCAAGGAACTCGTGGCATCCCGGCAGCCTCCAGAGCTGAACGCTGATGGACACCTGGATGGGCAGCAAGGAGAAATCCTGCTCCTTGTCTCCGGTCTGGAGTTGAACCAGCACCTGGTGGAGCTGGAACAGGAAGAAAGGAGGAAAGAGGAGAGAGAGAGAGACGGGAGCGTGATTAAGGGGTAAGCAACAGCAGAACAAAAAAAACACATTTCTACCGGCCTCAGTGGGTGCGGAATAATGGAATAACGTTTGTCTTCTTAACAACCTATCCATTGAGTTGGGTGTAATATAGAGGCGTCGGGTGTCGTTATGTTACTGTGCACGACGTACAAAAGTGCAATTAAACGCACCAACAAACCCACCCAGCCACTGTAAAAACAAAACACAGGAAAGGAACCAAAAAAGTACGCTTTATACATTTAAATAGGACGCTGACGATTGGCCTTTTTGTTGTTCAGTCGAACTCAACGGCTCCTTATGGGGAACACAATAGGAGCAATGTGTAAAAGCAATGAGGCTTTGTAACAAATCTGTGCCCTGCTCTGCAGCAGTGTGTGCTGTGTGTGTGTGTGTGTGTGTGTGTGTGTGTGTGTGTGTGTGTGTGTGTGTGTGTGTGTGTGTGTGTGTGTGTGTGTGTGTGTGTGTGTGTGTGTGTGTGTGTGTGTGTGTGTGCGTGCGCACACACACACACAGCACACACACACACACACACACAGCACTCGCCTGTTTAGTTTTGGGATTACACGACTCGGAACAGAGACACTCTTGTGGAACGTGATGTATCCGTATGGAAAGTGGGGAAACTTGGGGCTGCAAGTTATAATGTTTTTTTCTTTCTTTTCTTTCTTCTTTCTTTCTTTCTTTCTTTCTTTCTTTCTTTCTTTCTTTCTTTCTTTCTTCACACCACAGTGTTTACATCCACACGCGGATGTCAACGTCACCCCAAGACCCACCGCCCACATTCCTCTGACCCTGGGGGGGGGTCACGCACCAGGGGATTGTCAATCTACGTCAAAGTCTGGGTAATCCTAAAGACTAGGAGAAGGTACGCAGGGCACCACAAAAGTGGCCTGTTTGTCTACGTCAACACGGCCACATGCAGCACACTGCTAACACCACGGGATGACTGCACTGCGGTGTGTTGAGACACATACGCGAGGGCGGGATGACGGTGAAGCAAGGTGG
>CM051017.1:11606212-11608712 GCA_027704905.1 Muraenolepis orangiensis | reverse complement strand
GTGATTGAGACCTAAATGGGAGGATTGCACACACACACACACACACACACACACACACGCACAGGCATCGATCAGTCCCTGGTCCCCGGTCCTTTTTTTAACGACACCAGCTGCCGGGTGTCGTGGAAGAAGAGAGAGAGAGAGAGAGAGAGAGGAGACAGTCTGCGGTGGGATGAGCGAGTGGGCTCCCTCTATGCCAGGGGCAGTGTTCAGCTCTTTGTAGTTCTCTCAGGCCCAGGCCATCCCCCCCCCAACCCCCTACGGTATCCGTCGACAACCATGAGACAACCACTGCTTCTGCTGCTGCTGCTGCTGCAGGGATGGGAGGGCACACATCCCTCAGGCAGCTTGGCTTGATCAGGCCCCAGGGCTGAGGACATGGGTCGTGTACATGGCCCGGGGCAGGGCAACGGCGGCCCAATCACAGGTCTCTCTCGCTCTCTATCTCTCTCTCTCTCTCTCTCTCTCTGGCTCGCCCCCGTACGCCCTGCAGCAGCGATGACACGGTTGATAACAGCTTCTTTTTCTGCTTCTCGTTTTGTTTTGTTTTGTTTTTTGCGTCAAATAGTTTTCCGCAGCATCTTGCGCCTCACGGGGAAAACGGAAGCAGAAGGAAGCAACAAAGAGCGTCAGGAGGGCGGCTGGGGGGGGGGGGGGGGGGGGGTGTGACACGGCAGGAGACTGACAGAGAGTAAGTGTTTCCCTGTTTGCGCCTTGATAGGCGGCGCGTTCGCAGCACCGCTCGGCTCTGTCACTCACAATTAGCACGGCTCCCTGACAGATGTCTTGGGAGAGGGAGAGGGAGAGGAGAGAGAGAGAGAGAGAGAGAGAGAGAGAGAGAGAGAGAGAGAGAGAGAGAGAGAGAGAGAGAGAGAGGAGAGAGAGAGAGAGAGATGGATGGAGAGAGGAGAGGAGAGGGAGGGAGGGAGGGAGGGAGGGAGGGAGGGAACCAGGCAGGGGACACACCCCAACGGCAGAGAGGCAGGTGGCACTGCCACTTGGTGTTAACTTTGCCATTCTGAACCCCGCATTTAGACGCATTCAGGCTGCAGTGAGCATCTCATGGCTGCCTCCTGCAGAACTGGAAGCACTCTTTTTTGTTTCCTGTGCAGACTTTAATTAGCGTAACATAATGTCACTAAACTACACTGTTACTACAGACTATAGAATGCACTGCACACATTCACTGTGAGCACACATCTGTGTAAAGCGCGTGTCAAGATTTCAACATTCAAGATTCTGCCATCGATTTTGCCCAAATTTTTTGCACACCTACCAAATATCTCGTCAGGAAAATATCAGAGTATATTAATATACAGCTCAAAGTCAGTTCATCAGCTCGGTCTTGGAAATACTGTAGGTGTGGTCTGAATAACACATTCATAACCCTTAATAAAACCATGATAACCCTTAATAAAACCTTGTTGTTCCTTAATAAGTCCTTCAAAACTCTTAATCACTCTTTCATAACCCTTTATAACTCATTCATAACTCTTAATAACCCTTGATAACCCTTGATAACCCTTGATAACCCTTGATAACCCTTGATAACCTTAAATATCCCTAACAAGTGCAATGGAATGCTTACTCCCCATTCTCAGTATGATTGGGCTAAACAGATAGAGCAAGGTGCTTAGCCCCCCAGCCCCCCGAGGCCCCAGAGGGTCTGCGTCTTTACCTGCTCCGGGGGCCAGCAGCCAGCTGTAGAGGTAGCCGGCGGCCATGGAGAAGTAGAGCACTAGGGCCCTCTGGCTGTTGACCGTGTCCATGATGTGCTCCACCGTCACCGGGGTGTACGGGTCCGAGTCCCGCTGGCCCGTCTGCCGCTCCACCAGCAGGTCGGCGAAGGCCCGCGTCCGGCCTCGCTCGGCCACGGCCAGGGCCTCGTCGTGGTGTCCTGGTGTCCGTGCGGTCAAAAGGGCAATTTGTCAAACAAAAAGACAAGACAAGCAAAAACCAGAGGCAGAACAAACAAACAAACAAAAACCCCAAGGGGAAACAGGGGGGGGGGGGGAGTTCTCTGTCGTATCGTACCGAGGCTAACGAGGACCCTCTGGAGGGCCTGGTAGCAGGAAGTCTGCAGGTCAAACAGAGACAGCTTGTAGTCGGTGCTGTGCTGGGCCTCGTGGCGTATGGTCTCGAACAGAGCGGAGGCGCGGTACAGCTGCAGAGAAGCGGGACACAAAGCACACAGCTAGAGTCACGTCACATAACCGCTTCAGTTGTTCAAGTTGCTCGTTTTTTTTCAATTCCAGTCCATAGTCACACATCCACCGCTCATTATAGAAGCTGATCCCGATAAACCCAATGTGTGGCTGCTATGACGTCTAATGGATCATTGTTTTCTATATTAAAAGAGCCACCGCACCGGTCCTGGGCGATCAAACCATTGTTAACTGTATCCATTACCCATATCTTTGATCTTTTATTATAATGACTTCCTTGTACCGCTTCTGGCAAAACAACGTTTACAGCGATAGCCGGAGCTCTGAGCATTTAT
>CM051017.1:11583712-11598712 GCA_027704905.1 Muraenolepis orangiensis | reverse complement strand
TTCATTGTTTTGCAACGACGATGTGGGCTCGACGGTAATAGCCCGTTTTATAGTATAGTATACATTCATTACCACGGGAACATGTGAAAAATGGAGAGGAAAACTTGTTTTAAGATGTCCGTATACTTCCACGTAACGACCCTCAGTCAGACTGTTTTAAGAGTGCTATTTCGAATCCATATGCCTATAGCGCGCAGAGCGCGACGTTTATGGGTATTGTGTAAAATCCCCCCCCCCCACCCCCCGCTACCACCCGTGAATTATCGTGATAAGACCTTCTTCCGTACGGTTTGCCCGGGACCAACGACAAAACTCGTGAAAGTGACTTGCAAGGCGCCCGTTTCATCGTATAATTGTACTTCACTATCCTCCCACACGGCCGCGCTCGGTCGCCAGAACCCAGCTTGAACCAGGGGGTGGGGGGGGGGGGGCTCCTTGGTGGGGCCCCACAGGCCCAGTCACGTAGCTAGCACACACACACACATGCATGCACTCACACACACATATACATGGCGGAATATGCTTTAAAGGGCTCCCTGACAGCTGGAGGCCACCGTCTCCACACAGGTCCCCAGGCCTGTACACAGAAACCCGGGGATACACACACACACAAAGACACACGCGCACACACACATATGCAAACACACACACACACACACATGCAAACACACACACATGCAAACACACACGCACATATGCAAACACACGCACATGCAAACACATACACAAATACATGCACACACACACACGCACACATGCAAACACACACACATACACATGCAAATACACAAATACACACACACACACACACATGCACACACACACACACACACACACATACATGTAAAGACATGCAAAGAAAAAAACATGCACACACGTATACACACACACGCACAAAGGTATGTGCACACAAGGACAGATGCATCCACACAAGCAAACATCAATCCGTATTTTGAAGTCACAAACACAAGCATACACAACAACACACACATACACAGACACACACACACACACACACACACCACACACCACACACACACACCACACACACACACCACACACACACACACACACACAGGCTCACACACAGATAGATAGACACATCCACACACACATGAAGGCCTATTTTGAAGTCACAAACACAAGCTTACGCAACACACGCCTCTCAGGCAAGAGTGACCCACACAGACTACCTCGTCTAATTGGTTATTATTATATATTATTATATATTAGCTGATGAAATCGGCACGCTTGGTCTGTACGTCTGTAGCTCAGTTTTTACAGGAAAAACAAAGCATCCTATCTGGCGTAGGATGGAGTATGAATTGCAACACTGGTGCTGCAAGGGTGGACACGCATTTGTCTATTTTTCATTGTTGACGATCTGCCCGGACAATGCAAAATTAGATTGTGTTTTGTTCTCGTTTTGTTTTCTACTCATCCAAGTCAAGTCGCGCCGTAAACACGGGAGTGTTTTCAGTTTTTGTCCGTTTTTTCCCCCGATCGTCGTCTAGTGAGCTGGTTGTTTCCCCCCTCCTCCCCTGCCCGAGGGGCCTGGCAGCCGGCAGGCGGCGAGGACAGAAGAAGTCCTCCTTCCACACACGCCTGATTCCAGCTGCTCTTAAAGGGGCGGGGGGGGGGGAAGTAGAGCTGCAAATGGTTCTGTCACCAGTAGAACCGAGGCTCTCCGTTCTCCGCTCGGCCGGCTGCTTGTAAATGAACAGCACGCCCCGACGACCATCCGACATTTTTTGCCACAAACCCACAAAGAGACGACAAGGTCTTATTTTGTTGTTGTTGTGCGGCCTTTAATTAGTTTTTTTTGTTTCGTTTTTTTTACGATTTAAACACTTATGCTTAGAAGACTTAACGGCTTTACTCGTAGCGGTTTGTCACGATCGATGCGTTGCGTTTTAAACAGGAAGCGGCGTGCGGCGAAGCAATGCGGTCCTCGATTAGCGCCGTCGTTATGTGTGGTGAGAAAGGGGCTTTTTTATAAGGTCAAATTATTCCATTTGGTGTAAATGTGTTGTCAGTCGAACGCGTTCCTGCCACCCGAGCGTAAAAATAGCCCATTGATTAAATCAAACACACACACGCACACACACACATGCACACACACACGCACACACACACACGCACACACACACACACACACCGGTTATCAGGACCACAGAGAGCTACCGTTGCCAAATGTCTGTCTGGCCTTTTGGGTGCACACCTTGGGCGACCTTTAGCTCTCTCTCTCTCTCTCTCTCTCTCTCTCTCTCTCTCTCTCTCTCTCTCTCTCTCTCTCTCTCTCTCTCTCTCTCACTCTCTCTCTCTCTCTCTCACTCTCATTCTCTCTCTCTCTCACTCTCTCTCTCTTTTGGATTTCGGGACATCGCGAGGAAGATAAGCGCACAAATAGGAGAACAACAAATCCACAAGCCGGCCAATCAGTACGTAGGGTTCTCTCTGCACGTTTCTTTACATCGGGGCATGATGCCGCATTCCGCAAGCTAACAAAAATAGCCTCGGACAACAACAGCAGATTTCAGTGGGGTAAAAAAAGTCATCACTTTCAGCGCCCCGGCAGGGAAAAAACTGCATCCTTGGGATCTCTTTCCAATTAATCTTTTTCAGCTAGGAGGGGGAGGGGAGGGGGGGGGGGGGGAGGGGAGGGGGGGGGGATCAAACAAACACGCCGTGTGCCATGACGACGAAGAAGGAACAACAAAGGATAAATAAAAGGCCATCGGTATGGAGGGGAAAAAAAGGAATGAGAACTAACATAGTGAGGCGGCGTGGGGGCGGGGGGGGCGGGGCGGGGGGCGGCAGGGGGGGGGGCGGGGGGGGCGGGGGGCGGGGAAGAGAACACACCTTGCCAACTTTTAGGTCTGGGTAGGTTGGCCAGAAATAATTGGCTGTCAAGGATAGTGAAGGCGCTGGTGTTATATTTCTCTCTCTCTCTCTCTCTCCTCTCTCTCTCTCTCTCTCTCTCTCTCTCTCTCTCTCTCTCTCTCTCTCTCTCTCTCTCTCTCTCTCTCTCTCTCTCTCTCTCTCTCTCTCTCTCTCTCTCTCTCTCTCTCTCTCTCTCTCTCTCTCTCTCTCTCTCTCCTCGAGCCGCGGCGAGGAACAACACAAGGACAGTGCAGGGGACAACAGGACGACAGGGTGGAGATAGAGTGGCCTGTCACCCCTGCTTCCATTCAAGCTCAACGAGGAGTGGGTGGGTGCATGTGCGTGTGTGTGTGTGTGTGTGTTTGGTGTGTGCCTGTGTGTGTGTGTGTGCATCCGTGTGTGTTTGTGTGTGTGTGTGGGGTCACCCTGTGTGCCCGGCGAACTCTAATAAAGCAGATGGAAGACAGATAGGGGTAGAGACACTTTCCTGACACCCATTCGCACGCACGTGCGCACACACACACACACACACACACACACATACACATACACACACACACACACACACACACACACACACACACACACACACACACACACATACACAGTATATACCCACACCTGGGTGAAATAACTAATGCTACGACCCCTGCAAAGAATTCTTATAATTTCTTTGCACAGCAGGATAGTCTAGGGGCATGGCTAGGGGGAAAGGTTGCGGGTTCCACGCCCTAAGAGTCTTCCATGAGGTCTTCCTGAGGGAGATGCATGACCCCACCCCCCCATCCTCCTGAAGCGGACCATCTGAATGGACCCCACCGGCACACCACTAGCATCTCTCAAATAGTGGTGTAAAGCGAGGTGGAGAATTGCTTTGGGGTTCGTGGGAACCAGCGCTGGTCGGTGGAGGGGAGGTGGGGATAGGCGGGGGAGGGGGGAGGCGGGGGGAGAGGGCAGGGACAACGACCCCCGTTGTTCCACCTCATCATCGGCTCCCTGCGCGCGTGTCTCTTCCCTGTTTTCCCCGACACCCGTTCTGTCTGACGGCGTTGGCTTCCGGAGGAGGGCTGAGCCGGAGGTGTTTACTCCGCCGTGAGCTGTGTGTGTGTGTGTGTGTGTGTGTGTGTGTGTGTGTGTGTGTGTGTGCAAGGGGAGCGGGACGACAATGGAGCGTGAGAGGCAGCCAGCCTCTGTGTAAAGAGATCCCTTCAGCACCTCATTGACAGAGCGCCATGGAGGAGGAGGAGGAGGAGGAGGAGGAGGAGGAGGAGGAGGAGG
This sequence comes from Muraenolepis orangiensis, assembly GCA_027704905.1. Lineage (NCBI taxonomy): Eukaryota > Metazoa > Chordata > Actinopteri > Gadiformes > Muraenolepididae > Muraenolepis > Muraenolepis orangiensis. The sequence goes on along the minus strand of CM051017.1, from coordinate 11,594,551 downwards.
AGGAGGGGAATTCAGAGGTGTGAAGAAGCCCGACGAGGGAGCAGACAGATGCATTCTGCATTCTGATGTGGCGCACGCTCACACACACACACACACACACATACACGATTGCATAAACAGCATGCAAAGCAGGCGCTGGCGTACAATGAGCACATACGGTGTGTGTGTGTGTGTGTGTGTTGGCGTGTGCGCTCAACAACAACCTAAGGACAGGGAACACACTCGCAACACCCGATAAAGACGTGGCGCAAAGCTTAGCCGCAAATTGCTGGCGAATTTCGTATTCATGGGTTACACAAAGTGAGCCTATCGACTCAAGGCAGCCCGAGACTCCCACAAACACCCACACACACACACACCCACACACACCCACACACACACACACAGACACACGCCCACTGCTTGCCACTGCCACTCACCCTCCTGCAGGTACATGACCGCCTGCGAGTAGTTCTGCAGCGCGTGGTGCGTCCTCCCCAGGCTGCCGTAGGCCAGCGTCTTGGCGGCCAGGTCGCTGGTCTGCGCCGCCACGCTCAGGTGCTGCTCCTGGAAGACCACCGCCCGCTCGTAGTTGCCCAGCGACTCGTAGGTCAGGCCCAGGTTGCCGTAGGCGCGGCCCTGCCGGCCGGGGCTGCCCGTCTCCTCGGCGATCTCCAGGTCGCTCTGGTGGCAGCGCAGCGCCGTCTCGTACTCGCCCATGGCCTGGTAGACGCCACCCAGGCCGCAGCTGGCGTCGCCCTCCAACGCCCGGTCCCGGGTGTCCCGGGCGATGGCCAGCTGGCGCTCCAGGCAGGAGATGGCCTGCTCGTAGTTGCCCAGCTGGCTGTGCAGGGCGCCCAGCTCACCGTAGGCCTGCGCCTTGCCGCCGCACTCGCCCAGCTCGTGGGCCACCACCAGGCGCTTCTCGAAGCACACCAGCGCCTGCTGCAGGTTGCCCATGGCCCTGCAGTGGGGGAAGCACACACACAACACACACACACACACACACACACACACACACACACACACACACAAGGGCTGGGGTTAGGTGGACCCACCGGGCGGACCCTCACGGATTCGATTCATGTTTAAAGGCGGACAGCAGATGAGCTTGAATCTGGGTGCACAGGGAGTTTCGCTTTCTTTCGCTTCAAAGTTGTTTCGGCCAATCATGTCACTGGAGAGGGGGAGATGCAAATGCCTTAATAAACAGCAAACACAAACTCTGTCAGGAATAGTGAACGGTAAGTCTGTAAATGTTTCAAACCGACACTGTGGAGTAGAAATATACTTCAAACTAAAATATACTAAAAATCCTATTCGGAGATCTTCATGCACTTCATGCACACGCACAATGAGTTAATCTTCAGTTTACAATATCTCCCGCAGAGCCCAAGGCCTGCGCCCCCCCCCCCCCCCCCCCCAGAGGTTCTGCCACAGCACAGACGGCTGGATCCCAGCAGAGGGTGAGGTGGACGCCATGGTACCGATTGGGTGGGGTTTATAGCTGATAACAAAGTGACACGCGGCAAGGACGAGGGGCTCCCGTTTAGAGCAATTCCGGACTGGCATTTGGCCGCCTCGAAATTCTACACACACACAAACAGAACCCGGAGATATCGTACTGCCTGCACACCGCACGACATGAACTTTCAATTTCATCTGTCACCGAGATAACGTCACGCTCTGTTTCCCCTTATCTAATCCGCTGCACGACAGCATGACATTATTAGGGGAGAGCGAGGCACACATATTGCTGGGACAGCGCTAGTGCAGGAGCCTGGTGTGAGTCAAAGACACACTCAGATGCCAGGAGCACACATGAGATGCTGACGTGCACTCACAGTTCTTTATGCTTGTCAATTATGGATCAATCGGAAACAGGCTTTTGCAACCATGCTTGTGTGGGTGTGTGTGTGTGTGTGTGTGTGTGTGGTGTGTGTGTGTGTGTGTGTGCGTGTGCCCGAGTGTGTGCCTGTAGGCATGCATGTGCATTGTGTGCAAGTGTGTGTGTGTGTGGTGTGTGTGGTGTGTGTGTGTGTGTGCGTGCCTGCGTTGTCAATTATGGATCAATCAGAAACACACCATGCGTTTTACAACCGTGCTTGAGTGTATGTGTGTATGTGTGTGTTTGTGTGTCTGTGTGTGTGTGTGTGTGTGTGACTTTAGGCATGCATGTGTGTGTGTGCATTCCTGAGTGTGTGTGTGAGTGAGTGTGCCTGTGTGTGTGTGTGCCTGCAGGCATGAGTGTGTGGGTGTGTGCATGCGTGCCTGCGTTGTCAATTATGGATCAATCAGAAACACATTTTTACAACCATGCTTGTGTGTGTGTGTGTGTGTGTGTGTGTGCGTGTGTGTGCGTGTGTGTGCGTGTGTGTGTGTGGGTGAGTATGTGTGTGTGTGTGTGTGTGTGGGTGAGTATGTGTGTGTGCTTGCAGGCATGTGCATGTGAGTGAGTGAGTGACTGAGTGAGTGAGCGAGCGAGCGTGCGTGCGTGCGTGTGATCGTGTGTGGTGTGTGTGCTACTAACAAACAAGACGGGCATAACACTAGTCTTCTAACACATTATGGTGCCCTAGATAGGTCATCTGTCCCTGCCCATTTGTGCAAAATATGACTGAGGGCTGCAGTCATCGTGATTACCCTGCCCGCCGCCATCGATGCCTCGGCAACAGTTCTCGCATTAGGACTGGTATTCACAGCTCCAGCCTTGAGCACTTAAACCAGAGTCTTGATCTTAATTAACAATTTGTGTGTAATAATGTGTGATGCTCGACCATGAGCTTCCGGGAGGAGGGGGAAGTGGAGGAGGGGGGCAGGGGGAGGAGGGAGAAGGAGGAAGGGGAGGAGAGGGAGGGGGACGGGCGTTGGGAAGCGTTCCCTGTCGTTCCCCTCTGAGCCGATTGGTGGCTCAAACCGCCTTGTTCTTCTGATTGCTTCGTTGCCCCACAATGAAAAGCAAAGGAAAATCCTCCAAGAAAAGAGGATTCCTGGCACGGCCTTCGTGGTGAATTCGCTACGCCCCTCGTCTATCCTCACCGGGTGTTATCCCAGCCCAATGTGGATAAAAAAGAAGAAAAAGCCAACAAAGATGAGACAAAATGTAAAAGGTCGTTTTGAATTAACCCCCCCCCCCCTGCCCCGCTTACTGCCGCCTCTACCCCCACTGTTTCAGACGGGACTGTTTCAGACGGGACTGTTTCAGACGGGGCCGTGCCAAAGCCTCTTTGCATACAGATCAGGTCCGGGGTTGCTTGGAGATAGCGTGTGGGCAGGAATCGCGCGGAGGCTCTGCACACCGATTGAAACCGAGCCCGTGAACTACCGCTGTCTGCAAACGCCAGCTCAGGAAAGATAAAGACTGACAGAATTTGCAAAGGAGAAAAGATTATCCATGAAAGGATTAGCGTGATCCCTGAGAACACCAAGTGATTGCAATTATCTCCGGTGGAAACAAACTAGTGACACAATTTGTCCGCCAAAAGAAAAAGCTTGCCCAGGCACTTCTTAGGGTGAGTGGACGGTTAAACCGCGCTTACCTGTGTCCGTTGCCCAGACCCCGGTATGCCTTCTCCTGGTCCTGCATGCGGTTAAGGCTCTGGGCCACCGACAGGTACTGGTCGTAGTACTTGATGGCCTCCTCGAAGTCCCCCAGGGCCTCGTAGCAGTCGCCCAGGTTGCCGTAGGCCCGGCCCCGGTCCAGCATGGCCTCGTTGCCGCTCAGCTGCTGCAGCGTGGCCAGCTGCTGCTCCAGGTAGCCGATGGCCTCCTCCATCACGCCCACGTTCATCTTAGTGATGCCCATGTTGCCGTAGACCTGCGCCTCCACCGCCGGGTCCTTGAGCCGGCGGCCCAGCTCCAGCTGCTCCTCGTAGCTCTTGAAGGCCATGGCGTACTTGCCCAGCGCCATGTACACGGCGGCCAGGTGGCCGTGGGCCTTGCACTCGCCGGGCACGTCGCCCAGCTCCTGGTACACCTCCAGCTCCTGGGTGTGGTAGCCCAGGGCCTTGTCGTACTTCTGCACCAGCCTGTAGGTGGCGCCCAGCGCGGCGTAGGCGCATGCCTCCATCCTGCGGTCCTTCACCTAAAAACAAAACAAAACACGTTCCACAGCAGATTGTATATTTATATAACGCCGTGGCAAAAAAGGTCAAATACATAATCAATGGTGTGACATTTTCGTACTGTGTGTGAAGTGCAAGTGTAGGCAAAGAAATCGAATCGAATCAACGCCCCAAATTCTGTTGTGATGGCCAAAACAAATGAATAAATAAATAAATAAATGGTGCATTGTGTCTCCGCCCCTAGAGGAGAAGCTCCTGAGGAGCTGGGCGGCCGTGTGAGCCTACCTGGTGCGCTAAGGCCAGCTGCTGCTCATAGAACTGAATGGCTCCGGTCACGTCCTTCCTGCACACAAAAATGTCCCCCAAGTTCCCCAGGGCCCTGAAGCGGGCCTGCGCGTTGTTCAGCGACTGAGCCAGTGACAGGAGGTACTTCTGACACTCCTCCGCCTTGGCGAAGTCCCCCAGGGCCTTGAACGCCAGGCCCAGGTTACAGTACGCCTTGGCCTGGCTGAGTTTGTCATGGAGGTCCTTGGCCAACGCCAGGTCCTGCTCATAGTACTTCACCGCGTCCCGGTAGCTGCCCAGGCAGTAGTGGGCGTAGCCCAGGTTGTGGCACACCTTCCCCTCGCTCTCCATGTCCTGGAGGTCGGGGGACAGCCGCAGGTACTGCTCGTAGTAGGGCACCGCCTGTGGGAACTCCCCGCGGGAGCAGTGGAAGTTGCCCAGGTTCCCCAGGGCCCGCGCCTCGCTCTGGACGTCCCGGAGCTCCCGGGCGATGTTGAGGTGGTTCTGGTAGTGCTGCAGGGCGCGGTCATGCGCCCCCAGCGCCTGGTAGGCCACGGCCAGGTTGCCGTGCGTGGAGGCCTGGGACGCCCGGTCGTTGACCTCCATGGAGATCTGCAGCTCCTGCCGGTGGTAGCGCACGGCCTGGTCGAAGGCGCCCAGCGCGTTGTAGGCGTTGCCCATGTTGCCGTACGCCCGGCCCTGGGCGGCGTAGTCGCTCAGCTCCTGCACGATGGCCAAGTGGGTCTTGTGGAGCTTCAGCGCCGTCTCGTAGTCCCCCTTCATCTGGTGGATAATGCCTGTTGTTGAGAGGACCGAGAGGGGGGGGGGGGGGGGGGGGGGGGAAGAGAAGAGAAGGAGCAGTTCAAGTTAACCAGCCGTTCAGGGGAAAATTGCAGTCATGCTAAATTTCAAGTGCCTCGTCAGCCCTTCCCGCCGTATGAAGCGAGTCGTCGTCGTCGTCGTCGGGTTGTTAAAAAGTGCCCTCCCTGAGCCATCTGTCCTCTGCTCAGGCATCACCCTCTCCCCAAAGAAAAGGCGTCCGTTAAGATGTTGCACAATACGACAACAACGTGGTCATATGACCGCAAAACAGACTCATTGAGGTCGTCTGAGCCGCCCCTCCCTGATCGCTTCTGAACACGGTTCTACCAAAACGAACAACTTTTTCCCCCCCGTTGGGAGGAAAGTGGTGATGAAGAAGGAGAGGAGAAACAGGAGTAGGAGAGAGAGGGGGGGGGAGGGGAGGGAGGAGGGAGGGAGGGAGGGAGGAAGGGAGGGAGGGAGGAAGGGGGAGGGAGGAGGGAGGGAGGGAGGGAGGGAGGAAGGGAAGGTAAAGGGGGAGGCGGAGGGAGAAAATAGGAGAGATCAGGATGCCGGTCGCCGGCCGGAAGCTTAGTAAACAAAACGAGATAAGCTTGAAGAAACAACAAATAATGGAAAACCCTGATAGAGTGAATTACCCCTGATAGAATACATTATAGCAACGGAAGGCTTTTGCACACACACACACACACACACACACACACCACACACACACACACACACACACACACACACACACACACACACACACACACACACACACACCACACACACACACACCCACACACACACACACACTCACACACACACACACACACACACACACAGGCCGCAGACACACACTCACACACACACACACACACACACACAATACACACTCACAGGCTGCACGCACACACACACACACAACACACACACACACACTCACACACACACAGCAGAGCAGCGCATGCCTACGCTCACTGACCATGCAACATGCTGACATGATGCAGAATAAAGACGGATCATAGCCTATTTATCTGCTTGATAGCCAGAAGTCATCTCCTCTTACAACGCTAATACCATCAGCGCTGGGGACTATTAAGTAGTGGAGAGAGGAGGAAGAGGAGGAGGAGGAGGAGGAGGAGGAGGAGGAGGGGGGGGGCGGGATGGAGGAGGGGCTGGCTGAGGAGAAGCTTCTGCAGAGCCGCAGGGCTAATGACCAGCCCACCACAGAAAAGCTGCGCTGAGAAAACAACACACACACACACACACACACACACACACACACACAAAAGCTGCGGCGGCCATTCATCTGCCACGCATCCGCCCTGCGACAGCACACACACACCGACCGGTGGGCAGGGACGGGCCCGCAGCCATGTGTGTGTGTGTGTGTGTGTGTGTGTGTGTGTGTGTGTGTGTGTGTGTGTGTGTGTGTGTGTGTGTGTGTGTGTGTGTGTGGGGGGGGGGGGTGGTGTTCTGTGGCTTGCGGTGAGAGAGAGAGAGAGAGAGAGAGAGAGAGAGAGAGAGAGAGAGAGAGAGAGAGAGAGGAGAGAGAGAGAGAGAGAGAGAGAGAGAGAGAGAGAGAGAGAGAGAGAGAGAGAGAGAGAGAAAGAAGGACGGTACCGCCGCGAGGATTAACTGCTGACATTGTTGTGTTTCCCTCTCGTTTATTCCGTCCCCGGAGCGTCCGCCTGGGCGGCTAGGCGCTACGCTAACAGCGGCGCCTGGAACCAGCGCGGGCGCCTTGGCCGCTTGAGGGCCAAGAGGACGACGGGCGGGCGTCTGGAAGTGTACTTAACAACACCGCAGCGGGCCTTACGGGAGAGGAGAGCGAGCGTTGCTGTGTTATTCATGTGCGTCCGCGGGCCAAACCGGGTTTGGAGCGTCGGGGGTTTCACGCGCAGTAAAGATTAACCGACATTTAGCTCGGCCCGACGGTCGCTATGAAATGAGCTTCATCTTGAGGTGGAGCTCAAGTGTGTGTGAAGCGCAACGCACAACGAGTAGGAAAAAAACACACAACGTGTCTGGAGGCCAACGCCGTGTCTCGCTCCGTCGCCTGCCCGAAAAAAAACAGTTTGGATTGCAGACAGATTGGATTCTCTCCTCTCCTTGGACATCCCACGGCCTGCTTCACTCAGGTCGTGTCTCAGCTCAGTCGATCAGATACCACTCTGTGCTTTTACTGTTTCGCCGTTTTTGTGTGTGTTTTGAGGTTTTTCAAAGCGCTTTTTCGACCGAAAGCGAAGAGGTCACTGGCCCGGAAAGACGGGAGGGAGCGCGGTCGGACGCCACCGCAACCGCTCAATACAGCAGACCATAGGGGGGGGCCTCTCGACTACCAGCTACGCCCAAGAGCGCTGGGTTTGGGGGTTTTCTAGACTCATCGTGATGACTCGGGAACCGAAGCGAACACGGCGTGGCTTTAAGGGGTTTCTCATCAAAGCAACGGGAAAACTACAGGACACTCTAGTTTCCTGTAGTTTTATCGCACCAAAAAAGTCCCTTGGATCCGGATTCCTTGGCCCATAAGTAATTTAACCACCAAGATTTGTCCAATTCCGTAACATAACTTTTAGTTGTCTTGCTTACAGACAGACAGACAGACAGACAGACAGACAGACAGACAAATAGACATACAGACAGACAGACAGACAGACAGACAGACAGACAGACAGACAGACAGACAGACAGACAATAGACAGACAGACAGACAGACAGACAGACAGACAGACAGACAGGGGCGGAAACATAACCTCCTCCCGCCGTCGATGGCGGAGTTAATAAAAAATGGCTGACGGAGCGCTGTGTGGGAGGGGGAGGAGGGGGAGTGGGAGGGAGGGGGAGGGGGAGGGGGAGGGGGAGGGGGAGGGGGGAGCCGAGTGTTAACATTCACAGCAGGGGGGGGGGGGGGGGCCCTGTTCGGTCGGACCACTGACGGCTCCCGGCTCCCACCAAAGCCGCTCCCAAGGTTACTCCCGTAGCGCGAGGAGGCGTAACCTCAGCACGGAGGCCGGGCTCACCGAGGCTGTAATGCTTATTGATGTATCACCAGCGAACACGCCGCCCCGCTGGAGGCTAAAAACAGAGCCGGGGGGCGGAGGATAGAGGCAGCATAGAGGACGAGAGAGAGAGAGACAGAGACAGAGACAGAGAGAGAGAGAGAGAGAGAGAGAGAGAGAGAGAGAGAGAGAGAGAGAGAGAGAGAGACAGAGACAGAGACAGAGAGAGAGAGAGACAGAGAGAGAGAGAGAGAGAGAGAGAAAACATAGCTCATGCAGCCCTCGCTTCAATTCTCGAAGCGTATATATATCTATATATAGATATATATACACCCCGGTTTGCCCTAAGCTTTAGCCATATGGCTGCAGCCTGCAGCCTCCATCTATCCCTCCGTCTGACCATCTTCCATTTTCCAAAGAGGCTTACGCAGTCATCTGGGAATTGGATAGCGGCCTGATGGTAAATAAAACCGCATGCTATGACCCGGTAATAGCCGGCGGTACGCGTAAGACGGGGGAATTAGCGGGAGATATGAGCTGAGGTGGAGGCTAAAACGTCCCCCCGCGACACACTCGGGTAATAGCTTCCGTCTTCGTCTTCGTTAAAGTCACCCATATGTGTTTGGACACATGCACACAGACAGTCACACAGACAGACACACACACACACACACACACACACACACACACACACACACACACACACACACACACACACACACACACACACACACACACACACCACACACACACACACACACACACACACACACACACACACACACACACACACACACACACACTTTTAGTGCATCGGCACGCGGAGAATGCATCTCTTCGTTTTGGAGAATGCATCATTTAGTTCTCAGCCAATGGGTATGACGACAAAAAGCCAAAGCAGAGCATCAAATATGAAATACAGCAAAACAAATATTCTGCCTCTCTCTCTCTCTCTCCCCCTCTTTCTCTCTCTCTTTCTCTCTCTATCGCACACAGACACACACACACACACACAGACACACACAGACACACACACACACACACACAGACACACACACACACACACAGGCAGGCAGGCAGGCAGGCACGTAGCCCAGTTCCCTGAGCCTATAACCAAACACATTAAGAGTGTGGCATCGTGGTGTCACTTTGCATTACGCCCGCCCTGTCGTGTGCCGACGCTTCTTCTGTGCGCACCGACGGCTCTGAGGGACGGGATGGAGCGGCGCTAGCAGGGAGACGATGGCCTCCACAGAAAAGCCGCAGAGGTCCAGAGGAGCCCCAGCCTGAAGCCTGAAGCCTGAAGCCTGAAGCATGAAGCCTGAAGCCTGAAGCCTGAAGCATGAAGCCTGAAGCCCAAAGCACGAATTTCCCTTTGTATATTTGTTTTTAGCGAGGTCCCCAAAAAATAAGGAATAGAATCAACACTCTTTTTTTGTTAACGGAGCAAAGCAAACACAGAGGGCTGTATTGTTTTTGCTCGCTTCTTATAGGACTATTATCATAATAATAATAATAATAAAAGAAGAAGAAGAAGAAGAAGAAGAAGAAGAAGGAGAAGAAGAAGGAAAAAGAAGAAGAAGAAGAAGAAGAAGAAGAAGAAGAAGAAGAAGAAGAAGAAAAATAATAATATAATATCATATAAAAATCATACAGTTTATAGCCTATTTTGGACGTGGAAATTCAAAATGCGTCTGCCCCGCTGGGCCCCAGCGCATTAAGCGTAAGAGGATTCCTCAAACAAAGGCCCAGTGTTGCCTGCCACTGGGCGCTGAGTGAGGCTGGGTTAAAGGAAAGACAGAAATCAGAGGCAGCTCCTCTCAGGCCCCAGAAGCAGCAGCAGCTCGGGCCACTCCTTTAGTCATCGGGATATAATGGGAGCCGCATTCAGGTGTATTTATCAGGTCAGAAGGCCTCATAAAGACTGGGACTGGAATTACCCATCCCTTTATCTAGAGCTAATCTTCTGTGTGCGGTGGCGGTGTGTGTCCCCGTGTGTGTGTCCCTGTGTGTGTGTGAGCCTGTGTGTTTGTGTGTGCGTGCGTCTGCACGTATGTGTGTGTGTGTGTGTGTGTGTGTGTGTGCGTGCGTCTGCACGTATGTGTGTCTGTGTGTGTGTGTGAGCCTGTGTGTGTGCGTGCGTCTGCACGTATGTGTGTGTGTGTGTGTGTGTGTGTGTGTGTGTGTGTGTGTGTGTGTGTGTGTGTGTGTGTGTGTGTGTGTGTGTGCGTGCAAGTCTGCACATATGTGTCTGTGAGCCTGTGTGTGAGCCTGTGTGTGTGTGTGAGCCTATGTATGTGTGTGTGTGTGTGTGTGTGTGTGTGTGTGTGTGTGTGTGTGTGTGTGTGTGTGTGTGTGTGTGCGTGCGTCTGCACGTATGTGTGTGTGTGTGTGTGTGTGGGGGGGGAGGGATCACATGGGAAATACATGCACATACTCAATTTTGAAGGGAATTCATCAGAGGTTGGAGCTGAACTCCAGGGCACGTCTATCTCCATACAGAACATCCAGCCTCCACGCCTTTGGTGTGCGAGAGTAAATATAATTAACTATCTTTAATTTAGCTATGAGAGGGTGTGACTCACAGCCCGGATATTCAAAATTAAAACCACTCGTACAATTGATATTGATAGTAGGGATTTAGATGATGTGAACAGATTATCATATCATTACCATTCCATTTGAATAATGATTGGGCATTA
>CM051017.1:11571212-11578712 GCA_027704905.1 Muraenolepis orangiensis | reverse complement strand
CCGTCATAAAAAAAAGTCGGTTCTCTCTCTTTGTCTTTTTTTTTTCTTCCCCTTCCCTCGCTGTTGCTCAGCCGAATCCGCTCTCTCTCCGGGGGCGCGGTTATAAAAAAAAACACACTGCTTTCCTCGACTTCTAAGAGTTTCCCAGCTCGGTGCGGTCGTGGCGGGCGGGGCGACACAACAGGGCATTGTCGCCCCCCTTCGCCCAAACAACCAAACAACAACAAAAGCCCAATTACAGAAACCACGCTCCCCGTTTTCCTGCGCTATCTCCGTTATTCAGCCGCTCTTGCAGCAGCTATTAAAGGTAATTAAGCGATTCATCAAGTCAGTTTCAATTACGGGGAGCTTGACAGTGGCAGATTCCAATCAGCGGGGGGGGGGGGGGGGGGGGGGGGGGGGTGTTGGGGGGGAAGACGGGAGCCACCGTTTCGAAAGTGAGAGCGGAAGGACGGGACGGCTGGCGGGAAATAGGTACTGGAGGAGGAGGAGGAGGACAAAGACAAACGTCTGGGGGAAAGCGTTTGGCGGTTTGGGAGATTCTGGAGACGCCAGGCAGGCAATCAGAGCCTGCCAGGGGGAGGGGGGGGGGGGGGGGGGGGATACGAGGTTCCTCTCCCGGGCCCCGCGGCGTACGTGGGGGCAACAGGTCTTTGTGTTAGAATCCGGCCCTCGCTCGTTCGCTCTCCGCTCTCCGACACTCGACAGGGGGTCTCTCTCTCTCCGATGTGACCTTTTTGTTTTGGTTTCCTGGAGAGCGTAATCACTCTGCACATTCCGGAGCGTTCTACATTCTTCAAAACGGTGGCAGCCACCTTTTTGATTTACTTCTTTCCGGATCGGCCGCTCTAGCTGTCAAAGCGCCCTTCCGGTAATCGTGGTTGAGATTACATTATTATTTCCGTATCGCATGTCTGGCTTCACAAACGCCTCGAGAGGCAGCCTAATGCTGCCGGTCAAGCTGTTATCGGGGAGTTTATTTTATTTTATTCATCATCCCGGCGTCAGCGCTAAAAGCAAACGCAAGGTGTGACCGGGTTTGCGTTTGCTTTTAGCAACAAAACTAAAAAAAGAAGAGAAAAGGATGCCTGGGATTTATGTGAGGAGCCACCCTCTGTTTTTTGCGTGCGTGCTCTCTCTCTCACGCGAAAAGGAACAATAAACAGCTCATCTGAGGGAGGAAGCGCTGTGGCTTTTAGGTGTCCATTAGAGCAGCCAGGTTTACAGCTGTCTGGACGGATATCATAATTCATCCGCTGCAGGTTATAACGGTTTGCGGGCTGAATGGGGTTGGAGCTGAATGGGGGCGCCACGTCATGCATATACCTCATGAAAGAAGGGAATATCCACCGGGACACCTTGATCCCCGCACTCAGTTTCGTCATACTGGGTTAGCCTGCACCACCCTGCCCCCCCCACCACCACCACCACCAACCACCACCTATTCAAGGTTACCTCGCTAATCATTTCATTTCGCCGAAGATATCTCGGTTTCGCCGAGACCTCGCCTCGCAAAAAGGGTGACGATAATTACATTTTAAGTTCCAATCAAAAGACCCGATCGTATAGTTAATTCATCATCCCTCCCCTCCCTCCCCCCCCCTCCCCCCCACCCCCCCACTCTCTCTCTCTCTCTCCCTCTCTCCCTCTCTCCTCTCTCCCTCTCTCCTCTCCCTCTCTCCCTCTCTCCCTCTCTCCCTCTCTCTCTCTCTCTCTCTCGTTTTATTTATCTTTGGCTCAGGATTCATTTTCACGACCTGATTAAGTCCTCGCCGGTGGGGTTCTGAGCGCACAGCGCAAGGAGGGCTTTCTCATGAATCTTTACGTGTGCTCAGGGAGAGGCGTGTGTGTGTGCGCGTGTGTGTGTGCAGGCGTGTGTGTGTGTGTGTGTGTGCGTTGTATGTTGTTTTACCTTGGGGTATCTTGTTTTCTTCCTCTTCTAGAATTCTCAAACACTCTAAAATTCTCAAACAAATTCTCACAACGTTCCGCAATCCCCGGCGGCTACAAGAGTTCTCCACACTGCATTACATTTTGCAAGGCAGAAAAACAATGATGCCCTTAAGTGTGTATTTGCAAAAAAAATACAAAATAACAAGGTACCATATAGTAATAATGCCACAATGCTGTTGACATTTGCCTAAAAGCAAGGAGGAAGAAGAAGAAGAAGAAGAAGAAGAAGAAGAAGAAAAAAATAATCCCGTTCTTAATAAGCACAGACACCCTAGAACTGAACAGTCATTACCACGCAACTTTGATATAGGGAGACAAATAATAGGATGTAGCCGAGAGGAAAAGAACAGCATTAGCGGTAGGAGTGTATATATAACAGAAGAAACCGGAACTGTGCACCAGAGCTAGGGAGCGAGGGAAAAGAAAAAATAACCTGTTATGTAACGCAGAGAAACAACCGCCATTAAGGTGATAGCATCGAACGGAGGCGGCCGCATCTCAATGAGAACGGATGGCCTCTTTTACGGATTCTCTCCCCGTGTTTCACTTGTTATCCAAGCCAGCGCCCGTACGGACGAGGAAGGGGTCGGGGTCAGCGGGTCAGGGTCCACGGCAGGTCAGAGTTCTGACGTAAATGGCGAAGGCAGCAGGCAAAACCCGCGGTAAACATTTGCCTCTTTACAATCAGTAAGATGAACTTTCTGGCTGCCAGGTGCTTCCTCGCAGGATGTGAACTAACAGGGCTTTTGTTTGGGACAATAAACCACCACATTGTCCAAGAGCGCTCCTTGCCAAGGATGGAAGATGATAACTGGTGTACAAAAAATAAAAAGAACATGTTTCGACTTGACGTTCATCCAAAAAACAGGCATAGTCGTCCAATGGCTCGCCATCAAGGGCCAAGAGTAAACAGGTTTTGCATTCCCACCCATCATTTCACCGGCATATTCCACTAATTAGTTCCCCCCTCCTCTTGTTGAAAGTCTGCCAGTTAGAAAAACAAGCTATCGAGGTTGGAGAGAGAACCGTGTATCCTGTTTCCTCCCAGCGATACATAATTGGACACCGCTGATCGTATGCATTCAGCTAATTCGGCTAATGTTCCCGCTTGCCCAACCCCCCCTACCCCCCCTCCACCCCCCCCACCGAAACACACACACACCTATGTTAGTTTGAGGGGGTTCTCGGAGACTGCCAGAACCCGCCGTCCCCGGTACTACATACCCAGATTGGAGGAGGCCCTGCCCTCCGCCGCCCGGTCCTTGAGGCTCTCGGCGATGGCCAGCTGCTGCTCGTGGTACCGCTTGGCCCGCTCCAGGTCCTGCATGCAGCGGGCGGCGTGGCCCAGCCCGGCGTAGGCCCTCATCTCGATGGACTGCTCCTCCAGCTCCTGGGACAGCTCCAGCACGTGCGTGTGGTACGACATGGCCTTGTCGAAGTTGCGGTGGTAGTGGTAGGCGCTGCCCAGGTTGCTGTAGGCGCGCGCCTCCTCCCGCTTGTTCTCCAGCGCCTTGGCGATGGCCAGGTGCTGCTCGTGGCACTGCACGGCGTGGTCGAAGTCCCCCATGGCGATGTACACCGCGCCCATGTTGCCCAGCTCCCGGGCCTCCGACAGCCGGTCCTTGGACTGCTTGGCCAGCAGCACGCACTGCTTGTGGCTGGCCAGGGCGTTGGGGTAGTCGCCGATGGCCGTGTACACGTGGCCCAGGCTGCTGAGCGCCATGGAGGCCGCCTGTGTGGGGGGGGGGGGGCACACACAGACGGGGAGGGGGGAGAGAGGTTGTGATTGTGGGATAAAAACATCGAGATCGCTCCCTTTTTTTAGTCATTAAAAAGGAACGATTTCCACGCCGCCCCCTGTAGGAGTATTAATTTCCCTGAACTGACAAATTTGCATTGTTATCTTCGGATGCTAACACACAAACAAAAGCATCGGCCGGCTCTCCCTCAAACCCACCGACGCACAGGGGTAGCCGTGTTGTTCAGAGAAGAAAGGATAAGACAAAGACGAGCGTGAATCGAGCCCCGTGGTGGGGGCCAAACAGCCACTGAGATTAACACAGCGGCTGGCTCATCAGCAGACACGCTGCCCAATGCAATCAGGCTGCATGGAGCGCCGCTGCCCGCCAAACAAAGCTAAGCTAATCAGAGGGAGAGAGGGAAGTGGGATTAGCATCACGCCAGAGCAGCGGGATACCGACGGCGCTGGCTGACGGGAGGGAATTTTTGTTATCCCGCCGATGCGGGCCTCTTAGCCTAAAGACATATGGAACCCTTATGCCACCTCGCGTCGTCATCACCGCGGCTCTCCATAGGAAGAGAGCCCTGGCTTGAATAGTGACGCGGCGGTCCAAGGGCGCTAGGAAGGGAGAGAGTGCGGTGCTGCCGTGACCTCCTAAGTGACGCATTCACTGCAGGCCTGTTAGCTGTTTATACCCAGGGTAAACAGCTGGTAATTTGGGGGTGGGGGGGAGGGGAGGGGTTGCAGCTGTCCATGTGTGTGTGTGTGCGTGTGTGTGCGTGTGCGTGCGTGCGTGTGCCTGTGTGTGTGTCACGTGTGTGCGCGCGTGTGTGTGTGTCACGCGTGTGCGCGCGTGTATGTGTCACGTGTGTGTGCGTGCGTGCACGCGTGTGTGTGTGTAGTGGACAGATGTTCAATTAATCAGACCCAGCTAATAAAGCATCTTCACCGCCGGGAGGCTCCCACTCCACATCCTGTATCCGGGGGTTCAGTCAGCAGACAAGCCAGTTCACCTCTACCTCCCCCCCCAGCCTCCTACCTCCCCCCCCACCCCCCTACCTCCCCCCCAGCCTCCTACCTCCCCCCCCAGCCTCTCAGTCTCCTGCAATCAAGACCTCGGCAGCTGAGTGCCTCAAAGATGGAGCCTCTGTGACTCTACATAGGGACTATAGGTCTAGTGTTTACCATCTTGTGCTAGAAAGTCTCATTCGAATGCAATTCAACAACGTGAAGCAACATCCGGGGAGAACCGAGCGTGAAGAGGGGGAAGATCATTACAACAGCGTTAAGTTGCATTGCGTTATTCTTGACCTCCTCCGGCTAACTGGCATTAACTCGGCATTACTGAAGTGGGTTGGCTGTGAAACAGGCAGATTCACATTAGAATCCTGGATGTATATTTAGATAGTATATCTAAATATATATATATATATATCTATTGCTCCACAAATACACATAGAAGTAAATGACAGCCGTGTGGGCACAAAGACCAATAGATATTTTGACTTTGCAGTTAGCGCTGCGTGAGGAAAAACACTGAGCGCTTGGCTAAATTAAAAACAGCACATTGCTAAGTGAGGGAAATCAATACAACCCTCCGCTAGCAAACGCACCCTCGCACACTCATTCTCCATTGACACTTTCCTGGGGTACGTTTTGTTTGCAAAGAAAATAAACATAGCCACGCTGCCCTCTTTCCTATCTTCTTCTTCTTTCATTTTCAAAAGGTTTTTTGCCGGCGCCTGGAACCAATTGCCTGCCAGCAATAAGGACTTCCAGCGGTGCGCTGAAGTTTTTAAAGACTCGACCGAGCATTATACAGGCCCAGGGAGGCAATTACACCGCGTCATAACTGTTTCATGTTCCCAGATAGCCTATCTGGGCCCTGCTCAATTACACGTGACTCTCTGAAGCTCCGCACAATCGGAACGCCAACTTCCACATTTTACTGAACGGCGAGCTCGGGAAGATTCCTGATCTCTGTCGGTCTCCCTTGGGGGAAGAGGGAGATAGAGGGGGAGAGAGAGAGAGATAGATATGGAGAGAGGAAGAGAGATAGGGAGAGAGAGAGAGAGAGAGAGAGAGAGAGAGAGAGAGAGAGAGAGAGAGAGAGGAAGAGAGGAAGAGAGGAAGAGAGATAGGGAGAGAGATGGAGGGAGAAACAGAGACGGAGAGATGGACAGAAAGAGAGAGATGAAGAGAGAAAGAGCGAGAGAGGAGGGGTCGTTCTGCAGTTTAGATGTCTCGTGTCTGGAGATCAGTGCTGCGTTCGCTCCTCAAGACGGAGGCCCAGATAGGCAGATAAGGACCGGCTCTGGTCCTGCATGGATTCACTTTCTAGCCCCCTACTCTCTATCTTTTAGACTTTTGGCTGACGTCCACGAATCGCATTATGACATGCAATCCGGGGAAGAGGAGTAATTGGTTGAATTATAGCGTTTGTGCCAACGTGACTGCTTTCTAATTTTTCATTTGGTTCCTTTTTTTCCATCACTGAGCTGTCCTCTGTTCCTGGCGACCGTGTCTCTCTCTCTCTCTCTCTCTCTCTCTCTCTCTCTCTCTCTCTCTCTCTCTCTCTCTCTCTCTCTCTCTCTCTTCTCTCTCTCTCTCTCTCTCTCTCTCTCTCTCTCTCTCTCTCTCTCTCTCTCTCTCTCTCTCTCTCTCTCTCTCTCTCTCTCTCTCTCTCCTCTCTCTCTCTCTCTCGCTCTCTCCCCGCGCGCCTCTCCGTCTGGGGAGTCAGATCCGATTGTGTTTACAAAGTCGAGACCTTCTACGAATGCATGCTGATTTGATTAATCCCGACGGAGGCCTTTAATAAACACATTTTTCCACCTAGCCTATACACCTACACCTATACACACACACACACACATACACACACACACACACACAGACTATGACTCAGGACAGACGTTAATCAAGTCCATCAGAAGTGATGGACTTAAAGAGTGCGGCACTGTTTAACTTTCCACTGAAAACAAACAAGTGCTGATAGCTGACTATCCGCTGTCTGCTGCTCGGCTCAATGTGTTTACACACCACAGGGCCGTGGCGGAAACGTCTGCATTTGCAGCACATGCTGGCGGTAATGTATGTACTTAGCATAATGAACCCCTTATGTCATGCAAGGGCATCGCTTTTAATGGCAGGCATGTGTCTTGTGAGCACTGTGTGACTCTGTGTGTGTGTGTGTGTGTGTGTGTGTGTGTGTGTGTGTGTGTGTGTGTGTGTGTGTGTCAGCGTGTGTGTGGGTGTGTGTGTCCATTTATGGGTGTCTCCATCCGTGTGTGTGTGTGTGTGTGTCTGTGTTTGATCCCGAAGCCAGAACAAAGCGCTGTTCACCACGTCTCCGGACTAAGACTCACAGCTGCATGGGAACGCCTTTCAAATCTTCCCCCCTCTCATCAGACCACAAGCACAGACAGACCACTATGGCGGCGGTCACCGGCAACGCCGGGGCTATCATGACAGAATGCAGCAGTTAATGGGGTGGACACGGTTGCCATGGGAACCTAAACGGTCGGATTAGGGTTCTTCTCGGCATTACGGAGGAAGCTCTCTCGTTGAACGCTCTCTGTGAGTCCCGAGTCCGATAGAAGATGAGAGGCTGCGCGTGCGTGCGTGTGCGTGTGTACGTGTGTGTGTGTGTGTATGTGTGCGTGTGTGGTACGTGTGTGTGTGTGTGTACGTGTGTGTGTGTGTATGTACTACACACAGACACCAGCAGCACAAACTCACCACTTTCTTGGGAAATATCTGGCGAGTCGTTGCAAGGGCAACGTCTCGGCACAGAGTTTACCTGCAGC
>CM051017.1:11558712-11566212 GCA_027704905.1 Muraenolepis orangiensis | reverse complement strand
GGAAGAGAGAGAATTTGGGGGTTGGAAAGAAGGCACAGCAACAGTTGATTACACAACCGCCGCAACGTCTCCGCCCATTAAAAGCTAATTAGCTGTGGCTCCGTGCTGTGAGCCTACCATGCTAAATATAGCCGGGGCTCAGAGCCCCCCCCCCCCCAAAATATACACACACACACACACACACACACACACACACACACACACACACACACACACACACGCATGTGAACCAAAACCTTTTCAACATGGAGACCAGGGGGGCTGTCCACCCAAGGGCAACAAGGCTCCAGGGTCAGTCAAGGACGTTGTGAAAATCCCAGGGATGGGGAAGATTTATTTTCATGCGGCCGGACAAATCAGGTCTGACATGACGAAACCCCCCCCCCCCCCCCCCCCCTAAACCCTTACCACCGTAACCCCCCGCCTCCCCCCCCCCCACACACACACACACACACACACTCTCGGACCACCCCCCTCGTTCTTCCTTCCTCTCTCCACCACTACAGCATTTCTTCGGTGCGAATGAGAATTACATTTGTGAGCGAGACAGGAGGAGAGAAGTGGGAGAGAAGGGGATTAAATGGAGAGAATAGAGAGGGAGGGGGAGGAGGAGGAGGAGGAGGGAGATGGGGAGGAGGAGGAGGAGGAGAAGAAAGGCGCCAGAAGATGAGACAGGACACAGGTCAGGTCCGAGGGCCTGGATCAATATGAGGTGGTCCGAGCTGCTGCCCGGAGCCGCTAGGCACAATGAGGGGAATGGAGGGCGACAAGGCACACACACACACACACACACGCACGCACACACGCACACACACACGCACACACACACACACACACACATATATATACACACACACACACACACACATATATACACACACACACACACACACACATACAAATATACAAGCATGCACACACACACACATGTGCGCACACACACAGACTCATGAGCACAGACACACACACACACACACGTGTGAGTCTCATGAGCACACACATGCGCACACACACACACACACACACACACGTGTGAGTCTCATGAGCACACACATGCGCACACACAAACACACTCGATGATTAACAGACACACACACACACACACACACACACACACACACTCACAGTCCCTGTGTCTCTCTCAGATGACAGATGGAGGGTGTGTGCCTCTTCCCTCTGGTCGGAGACAGCGAGGCTATTCACGGTAAATGGCTTTAAACCAAATCACATTCATCTAAAATGGAGAGATGCATGACGTCCTTCAAAATGTGTGTGTGTGTGTGTGTGTGTGTGTGTGTGCGTGCGCGTGCGTGTTCCGCATGCCATTGCATTAGGGAATTAAGCGAGTGGAAGGACAAAGTTGAAAAAGAGGTAAATATGCAACCAAAACAAAGTGAGGAGTTGTTTTTGCGAGCTGTTGATCAGAGAGACCATTTACCAGGCGCCGCTCAATCACCCGTGGCTGAGGACGCCTCCCGCCTCGCCCGGGACACCACTTTGTTCAGCGTGTCCCGACCTAGAGAAATATTAATATTGTGCGTCTGTGTGTGTGTGTGTCCCTGTGTGTGTGTGTCTGTGTGTGTGTGTGTGTGTGTGTGTCTCTGTGTGTGTGTGTCCCTGTGTATGTGTGTGTCTGTGTGTGTGTGTCCCTGTGTGTGTGTGTGTCTGCGTGTGTGTGTGTGTGTGTGTGTGTCCCTGTGTGTGTGTGTCTGTGTGTGTGTGGGCGAAGCGCTTGTGTCAGTGGGTCTGCGGGACAGCAGTGGGAGACGGCGGTCTCCTTGGACTCACCTGGTCCCACCACAATCAGTTTGCCGGTAGCCAGAAGGTCACTCGCTCTCGACGTTAAGTTATTACCCTCCACGCCATCTCCCACAGTCGAAGAACAGACTTAGCGGAAGAAAAAAAGCTAGCGCGCGCCGCCCGTGATTGTACTGTACTGTTCTGCGGCGTGGGAGTAGCTAAGCTACCTCCGCGGTAACCTTGGCACGCTGGCGAGATCAAGGACGCGGTACTTTTCACCGTAACATCACCCCTCGAGTGCCGAACAACGTTTCCATGCTCCTTTGGTAAACTAGATTTCAAATGTAAACACGTCCATGAGGATAATATTAAGTGAGGCAACGTTTTTATTTGATGTGTACATGGAGAAATGTTTTAGCGATTATTAGCTCAAAATCCTTCACATTTCAACGACCACAAGGAACCGTTTATCCTCCAGTTCCAACAGGTGTGGCGCACATTTGCACAACGCCGCAGCCTGATTGGCCGGTGACCTTTCGGGGTCACAAGAGCGGAATTGGTGGGCGATCCAGCATCCAGAAAACAGTGCAGTGCTATTATTGTTCAATTCTGTTAAAAGCCAATTGGAGCAGAACATGTTGAACAGATGAATGCGTTTTTGCGACATCCGACGGTTACAGGTGGATGTGATTCTGGCTCCCCACCAAATGCACGTCTAAACGGGGGTGGTGTTTTTTTCCCTGTTGATGGTGGGCCTGTACAAAGAGTGTCTTAGCACTACAACCTCCTGGCCTCCTGGCCTCCTGGCCTCTCTGCCTCTCAGCAGCCAACAGTGAACAGCAAACAGGTCCATCTCGGTCAGAGCCTCGCAGCTGTGGAGCGCTCTTTACATAAATCCCCGATGAAGAGTCGAAGGAACGCTGCAGAACCTCATGTCAAGACACACACACACACACACACACACACACCACACACACGCCTACACACGCCTACACGCACACACACACACACACACACACACACACACACACACACACACACACACACACAGTCCATTGAAATACTGAACTCCTCTTCCCCCACCCCGGCGGGAGACGAAGGAGAGAGTGGCTCCATCGCTCCGTGTTCACCCCCTTCACACACACACCTCGCCGCTTTCCCCCACCGGAGGGAGGGAGGGAAGGAGGGACTCATGTCCGAGTGCCAGTCCAGACGGCGCTGGCCCCGCCCGATAAAGACCCAGAGAGGACCTGACCGCTGGGCTGTGTGATTAGCCCACAGAGACAGACGCCGCCACGGCTGCAGCTGGACATAGAGGATCACACGCGCACGCACGCACGCACACACTTGTAACACGCACACACACGCACATACATACGCAAATATACACATTTTGATACAAGACCAAGACATGGGCCGCGCACACACATGTGACACCCAAACACACTGAGACAAAGCCAGCTACTGTCACAGACTACAAGACAAGACAGCGAGGCTAGCAACAGCTTTAACCCGGCAAGTGGAGGGTATGGAGGAAGCCACACCGCATCCTCCATGGAGGACACAGAGCACAGGGCTCACCGTAGACAGGCAGCGGGACACAGAGAGGGGCTGTGCGGGACGTGTTTGTGTTGTGGCTGGCCTGTGACATTGTCTTAATGACTCTCCCACCCCTCCCTCCCTCCCTCCCTCCCTCCCTCCCTCCCTCCCTCCCACCCTCATATCAAATGACTCAGGCATGGCAGCGGTAGAGAGAAGGACCCGGTAGGGGCCAGGTGTGTCTCCAACCAACGCAGACCCCAGAGCAAACAGCTGAGAGGATGACCCGGAGGGTGGGGGGGGGCGGGGTGACATGATGGAGCCAGGTGGAGAGCTGAAGGGTGGAGGGTGAAGCGCCAGGGGCCAGGTGGGGACCCAGATGGGGCAGGAAGGAAGGGACAATTGAGGGAATAATCGGCACTCTTAGAACGCTGTGTTTCTCTTTCAGGGAGAGAGAGAGAGACTGAAGCGCTGGCGGCTGGCGGCTAGCAGCCCCACCCCCCAACCCCACCCCAAACCCCCCATCCCCACCCCCCGCAGCTATGGGCACACACACACACACACACACACACACACACACACACAGAGACAGACACGCACACACACCACACACCACAGGGGGCTCTGATTGACAGGGAGGGTAAATACCTGCTAGCAGGGGCCCTGATTGTATCTCTGGCTCCTGGCACCGAGCACAAGAGAGAGTGAGAGGATGTGTGATTGGTTTCTGTTACTGCCCTTCAGCAACACACCACAGTGAGTCAGGCCGCACCCTCCCCTCCCTCCTCCCCCCACCTCACCCCCCACCCCTCCACCTCACCCCTCCACCTCACCCCCACCCCTCCACCTCACCCCTATGAGCCTTCAGCTGCACCTTCAGACCCTCTTCACACGTTCCCCAAAGGCACAAACACACACACATACAAATTAATGTCGACATACATACACACACACACACACACACACACACATAAATATATACACAGATACACATACAAACACATAAAACAAATGTATGTTCATACGCAAGCTCACACAAAAGGAAAAAGGATCCTAGTGGAGAAAAGTACATGAGGGAATTGAAAAGTAGAACGAGGCAGAGAGAGAGAGAGAGAGAGAGAGAGAGAGAGAGAGAGAGAGAGAGAGAGAGAGAGAGAGAGAGAGAGAGAGAGAGAGAGAGAGAGAGAGAGAGAGAGGGAGCTAGAGAGATATAGAGAGAGCGAGCGAGAGAGAGAGAGAGAGAGAGAGAGAGAGAGAGAGAGAGAGAGTAGAGAGAGAGAGAGAGAGAGAGAGAGAGAGAGAGAAAAAGGATTAGGTAAGTAAGAGGGTAAAAGAGTAAGCTAAAAAGCAAGCAATGGAGAGACACAAGAAGGGGGGAGAAGAAGGGGGGAGAAGAAGGGGGAGTATGTTTACCAAAACACTCCACAGGGACCACGCAGGAATTTATAGCCAGATTTTTTCCGGAATGCCTCTCGTGTTCAGGTCACGCAATGTAAGCGGAGGGATTTGCTAAGGAGAGAAGGAGGGAGGGATATAGGGAGGGAGGGAGGGGAGAAAGGGAGGGAGAGAGAGAGAGAGAGAGAGAGAGAGAGAGAGAGGAGAGGAGGGAGGGAGGGAGGGAGGGAGAGAGAGAGAGAAGAGAGAGAGAGAAAGAGGGAGGGAGGGGAGAGAGAGAGAGAGAGAGAGAGAGAGAGAGAGAGAGAGAGAGAGAGAGAGAGAGAGAGAGAGAGAGAGAGAGAGAGAGAGCAGAGGGAGGGATATAGGGAGGGGAGAAAGGGATGGAGGGAGGGAGGGAGGGAGGGATATAGAGAGAGGGAGAAAGGGAGGGAGGGAGATAGAGGGAGAGAGAGAGTGAGAAAGGGAGGGAGGGAGATAGAGGGAGAGAGAGAGGGACGGATGGGAGGGGAGGGAGGGAGGGAGAGGGAGAAAGGGACGGAGGGAGGGAGGGAGGGACATTTTAGCTGCACCGAACCCTCCGGAACCCCCCCGAGCACAAGCGGCGGGACTCCGCTTTGGGGAGAAAAACTGGGCTTCGGCCCGGGAGTCGGAACTCCTCCGCTTTGTATGCCGAGTGCGGACTGTGCCGGAGTGTCTGAGTCGCTGGGGGCCACACACATAAGCACCCCCCCCCCCCCCCCCCCCCCCCACCTCCCCCCCCCTCCCAACCACTTCTGCAATCAGGAGGTAGAAGAGGACCGGAAACCCAGGCGACATCTACTGGATGTGCTGCCACTGAGTGAGGCTTGCGTCTCTCACCCTCCCTCTCTCTCTCTACTCTCTCTCTCTCCTCTCTCTCTCTCTCTCCTCTCTCTCCTCTCTCTCTCTCTCTCTCCTCTCTCTCTCTCTCTCTCTCTCTTCTCTCATCTCTCTCTCTCTCTCTCTCTCTCCTCTCTCTCTCTCTACTCTCTCTCTCTCTCTCTCTCTCCTCTCTCTCTTGCAGACGCAGGAGAAGCAGAATAAGACTCCTTCCTCTCTCACTGAGCTGGGTTCAAAGGAACGGACTGAGAGAGGGAGAAAACAGAGGAGCCAGGAAAAAGAGGTGACAATGAGAAAGGCAGGGTTTGGGAGGGTTTGGGGAGAGAGGAGAGAGAGAGAGAGAGAGAGAGGAGAGGAGAGAGAGAGAGAGAGAGAGAAGAGGAGAGAGAGAGAGAGAGAGAGAGCCAGAGCCAGAGCCAGAGCGCGAGAGAGCAGGGCCAGAGCGAGAGCGGAGAGCGAGAGAGAGGAGAGAGAGAGCGAGAGAGAAAGACGAGAGGCAGAGAGAGAGAGAGGAGGAGAGAGGAGAGGAGAGAGAGAGAGAGAGAGAGAGGGAGGGTCGCTACGGGGGAGGATAAGCTGGAGCGCCAACACCAACAACCGCTGCGTGACTCATCCCACATGTGCGGCCCCTACTCGGCTCCGTCCTGACCTGACGGCGGCCTGGAAACCGGCACCGGAACACAGAGAGAGGAACCGGCACTGAACCTCCTCACAACCCCCACAACGGAGAGTCCCCTTTCCCCTGGCTCTGCAGCGCCTGACAGTGGAAGCTCCGACGATTTTTACAGTCACGTCCAACACTCTCCCGTCCTTACGGCTCCGAGGACGTGACCCCACACCCCCCCCACCCCCCCCCCCCCCCCCCCCCCCCCCCCCCTTCGCCATAACTCGCCGGCTACCCCTCCCCTCATCACACCCAAACCAATCGGGTTTAACGACCCGCTGACCCACTAAAACACTTACTGCCGGGGAAACTCGACGGAGAACAGTGTCCACAGATCAGACGGCCCCCCCGCTCGCCGCGTATATATATATACGCTGGTATAATATAACTAGGGCTATAGGGCTATAGGGCCGTTAAAACACACGCCTTGAGGACTGTACAACTCACACACACACAGAGTCGTAAAGGGAGGAGCAGCACAGGCCCGCAGATAACAACCACCCGTCACGTGACTCCTAACTCCTGCTACCTTCATCTAGGCTCTGAACCAAGATAGGGCGTGTGGTGTGTGTATCGGAAATACACACAACACAAACACCGCACACACACACACACCGCACACACACACACACACACACACACACACACAGCAAAGGACAACAGAGGGACTGAGTGTTGTTTTGTCTGCTGATGAAAAGCTGCCCACTGCGAACTTCAATCCCGCCTGAAAATGAGTCGGAGATCGGCAGGCAACACCCGGCAGAGCCATTAGGTCTGTCTGTCAGCACCGCGCCGTGTTCAAGAGGAGGAGGAGGAGGAGGAGGAGGAGGAGGAGGAGGAGGTGGAGGTGGAAGAGGAGGTGAGGATGGAGGAGGAGGAGGAGGTGCTTGAGGAGCTGGAGGAAGAGAAGATGGAGGTGATGGAGGAGGAGGAGGAGCTGGAGGAGGAGGTGGAGGAGGTGGAAGAGGAGGAGGAGAAGGAGGATGTGGAGGAGGAGGAGTAGGAGGAGGTGGAGAAGGAGAAGATGGAGGTGATGGATGAGAAGGAGGATGTAGAGGAGGAGCTGGAGGAGGAGGTGGAGGAGGTGGAGAAGGAGAAGATGGAGGTGATGGATGAGGAGGAGGAGGAGGAGGAGGAGGAGGAGGAGGAGGAGGAGGAGGAGGAGGAGGAGGTAGGGGTGGTGGAGGAGGTGGAGGAGGTGGGCTGATGTTGGCCTCCTCCACCAGGCTCTGGAGCAGGGAACGAGACCCAGGGGTAGCAGGAAGTGCACAGCCCTCGCTGCACCCGCCCCCACTCATTCA
>CM051017.1:11526212-11541212 GCA_027704905.1 Muraenolepis orangiensis | reverse complement strand
AGGGAGAGAGGGAGAGAGGGAGAGAGGGAGAGAGAGAGAGAGAGAGAGAGAGAGAGAGAGAGAGAGAGAGAGAGAGAGAGATGGAGAGAGATGGAGAGGATGAGAAACATGAATCATTCGGAGAGGGAAAAAAAACAGCCATGCCATCGCTACTACTATTTGTGTTGTGTTTTGAGCCATGACTACTCTGACACAGCGGCGGAAGGCCCCGAAGCGTGTCCTCGGCCACGGCAACCCATTATGTCCCTAAAAGGAAAATCAGTGTGTGTGTGTGTTAAGCCGCTAGCCAGCCAAAGGGGCTCGTCAGTACAGGTGGGGGTTTAACTGACTAACCGGACAATGGTGATCTCCGGACCATGGCGCCAAGGTGAGAGGGGGGTGGGGGGGGGGGGTCTTGTTACTCTCCCTGAGGGGGGGGGGGGAATAGGCCCTTAAGGGGCCCACCTGAGGACCACAGCTTCTGATCTTTAACATCTACCTCCTAGGAGGCCAGGAGAGCGTCCTGTCTGTCTCAAATCTGTTGTAGCTTAACCCACACACACACTCACGGACACACACACACACACACACACACACACACACACACACACACACACACACACACCTATTCTCTCAGAGCTTCCTTTCTTCTCCACCCCTTTTATGTTACCTCTCCATCTCCACCGGGCTTGGGTTTTTCTTTTCATTTGCATGGAAACATCTCGACATCAAGCCTGCACGCACTTCCTCTGAGCATCTGGCTTTCATACGACTATTATTCAGGTTTTTCCTTTCATCTACTTCTGTTCTACGTCCCGTTGCTGATTACTCATCTTTGCTTTGCGCATCCCTTTGTGCAGACACACATTGTCCAATAGGGGCTTATGCTATTTTTCCATATTAAAGCCACTATAAACTTTACACAGCACCTTGCGGGCAGACACCCAGGCAGTGGGTGACGCTACTCGATACGGTATGGACAATCAGAATCAGAAATCAGAATGCCTTGATGAATTATTTTAGAACGGGCAAAACGTTCCCGACAAAAGTGTGTGTGTTGGTTTCAGATAGGGGCTATTGGTTAATCTTATATCAGCAAACTCAGCGATGTTCTCCAGAAGAAAGTATCCTATTTTTAGCAAATGGTTGTTATGTGCTGCATTCCCACTGTCCACCACCACCCCACCACCCCCACCACCCCGCCAACCCACCACCCCCCACCACCCCACAGTCTCAAACGCGTCCCAACCTCCCTCCAGTCCACCACCAACCCTACCCACCACCACCACCACCACCACCACCCAACTCACCTAAGGTCTTGGCCACCTCCAGGTCCTGCTGCATGAAGCCTGTGCTCTTCTCCGTGTTGCCCAGCGACCAGTGAGCGCCGCTGAGGGCGGAGAAGACCGAGCCGCGCAGCTTCAGGCTGCAGGTGCCGATCTTCAGGGCGGCCTCCAGCACCACCGCCGAGGCCGTGTGGTGGCCCGCCGTCAGCAGCTCCTGGCCGATCACCGACACCACCACGAAGGGGCTCTTGTCCAGCTTCATCTTCTGCAGCTGCTGATAGGTGGGCTCCAGGGACTCTGTGTGTGTGTGTGTGTGAAGGGGGCAAATGGGGGGGGGAGGGGGAGGGAGAGGGAGAGGGAGAGGGAGACGGGGGAGAGGGAGTGGGGGAGAGGTGGGGGAGAAGGAGGACCACAAGGACAACGGGGTAAAACATGAGTAAACAGACTCAACGGCGGACAACTAGCTTGTTAAGCCAGCGTGGGGGGGGGGTTACCTCAGCTACAGGACCGCGGCGGAGGAGGAGGTCAGAGGGACTTGGGCGGAGTGTGGGTGAGCATCCTTTCATAAAGAGAACTGAGGATGTCGCCACAAGGTCCTCGGCGGTAATCACATCAACCGCTGACTTACCGGCGCCTCCTTCTGAATGAAGGCGGACCGGGCGGTCGAGAGAACGAAGAAGGCTCTGGATATATCGAGATATTTTATTCACGCCTCGCAGCGTATGTGCACACATACCGCGCCTTTGCTTTCATTCTTCTTCTTCTCTCTCCTCCTCTAACGAGCAGAATTCCCAACACCGCGGTGTGAAAATAGAAACGCCTGAAAATACCCGGCCCACCTCGGGTGCCGCTTGCCTGACTGACGCACGCAGTCAGATGATCATTCCTCCTCCACCGCCGCCGTGCTGTTGCTGCTGTTGCTAGCGTCACGCGGCGCTACTTTGGACGACGACGGGAAAGTAGGCCGCTTCGTGGATTCACACTTGAATAACGCACCGACAGGGGGGCGAGAGAGAGTGAGAGAGAGAGAGAGAGAGAGAGAGAGAGAGAGAGGAGAGAGAGAGAGAGAGAGAGAGAGAGAGAGAGAGTTGTGCGGAGAGGCCGCACGCAAAGGTGACCTTTTGGCTGAAAATGCACACAATGACATAAATCAATGGCAGGCAGGCCTCCTGGGACTCAGGACTCATAGCAACACTCGGATCGCAGATCGCGGATTGCAGCTCTCTCTCTCTCTCTCTCTCTCTCTCTCTCTCTCTCTCTCTCTCTCTCTCTCTCTCTCTCTCTCTCTCTCTCTCTCTCTCTCTCCTCTCTCTCTCTCTCTCTCTCTCTCTCTCTCTCTCTCTCTCTCTCTCTCTCTCTCCTCTCTCTCTCTCTCTCTCTCTCTCTCTCTCTGCTCTCTCTCTCTCCTCCTCTCTCTCTCTGCTCCGGTCGAGCCCCGGTGCCATGCAGTGTGTGTGTGTGTACGAGCGTGTATTTCCGTAAGTATATTCCGGCGTGTATACATGCCGCACGTGGTGGTGGTGGTGGGAGAAGCACAAGCGGCGTGATGGAGAGGCGTGATGGGAGGCCCATGGCGGATGCGATCAGGGAGGCCAGAGCAGCCATTCACCCTGACATTTATCTGTTTACACAAACATTCAAAATCATCCACACACACACACACACACACACGCAGATGAGGAGGGAGTCATCTTGCAAGCGAATCGCTGTTCACAGAAGCACTTTTGCGTGCACACACGCGGGGTACACTAGAGGAGAGCACACCCCCCCCCCCCCCACACACACACACACACACACACACACACACACAGAAACAGTCGAATAACACACCCCACACAGAGAAAATTTGAAACACATTCCCGCACAGGCACTGAAAAGAGTAATTGATGAAGCTCTTTCATGAGCATGCCTTTTGTTGGAGCACTTGGCAGAATGTCGTGCTTGCAGAGACAGTGGGTGAATATAATATCCATTCATAGCTTGTAATTGCCTTCCAAGAGACACTCGGAGCCCATAAATCAAATGCTGGAAGTATTTATATTTATTTATTTATTGATTTGAAGAGGTGTCAGGCCTGCTTGCATTCGTAAACAGGTGGATGTGACGGGGAATTTTACTGTTTTTGTCACAGGCACACACACACACACACACACACACACACACACACACACACACACACACACACACACACACACACACACACACACACACCACACACACACACAGGTACACAAACACACAGGCACACACGGGCACAAGCAGGTACACACACACCACACACACACACACAGGTACACATACACACAGGCACACACGGGCACAAACAGGTACACACACAGGCACACACACAGGTACACACACAGGTACGCACAGTTACACACACAGGCACACACGGCACACAAACACACACAGGCAGACGCAGGTACACACAGGACCACACACAGGTACACACACACACAAGTCAATTACAACCGCATGTTTACCGCTGCACAGTTGATTTGTGCTGCCATTGTTCTGGCTGACATCACATTTCCCTTTCCCTCTCCCTCTCTCTCCCTCCCTCCATATTGCTTCTCTCTCTCTCTCTCTCTCTCTCTCTCTCTCTCTCTCTCTCTCTCTCTCTCTCTCTCTCTCTCTCTCTCTCTCTCTCTCTCTCTCTCTCTCTCTCTCTCTCTCTCTCTCTCTCTCTCTCTCTCTCTCTCTCTCTCTCTCTCTCTCTCTCTCTCTCTCTCTCTCTCCCTCTCTCTCTCTCTTTCTATCTATCTCTCTGGTATGAATCAGTCGCTACCTGCTATCTCGTGGACATGCATCCAGGTGCGGGTACATAAAAGATAGGGATAATATCCCCCGGTGTATTACTCCACCATTGTCTCGTATCCGATTTTGAGTCTTGTTAAGGGGCCGCTCTCCTTTTTCATCCAAACGAGGCCGGGCTTATGGCTCTTCCCCGTCCACAGATTGAGAGCGGTGGAGCAAGCGCCCCACCGGATATGTCCCCTGGCAGGTCCGTGCTTTTGGTAAAAAAATAAAAATTGTGACATATCAGCATGGTAACAAGCAGACTTGTTATGCCTAAATGGCCATTGGTGAGGTATGAATCCCAATATTAGATTGCATGTGTTTACTATCCTTTATGAAAGTCCAGCTGACGCGATGGTGCGACGACAACACCTCGAACTGAATGTCAGCAAGACCAAGGAGCTCATCGTGGACTTCAGGAGCCACCGGGGGAACCCACTCCACCATCAGCCTGGACGGGACACCGGTGGAAGTCGTCAGCTGTTTCCGTTTTCCTTGGGCTACGGATCTCTGATGACCTGGCGTGGACCCGCAACACGGAGATCATGCTAAAGAAGGCACACCAGCGCCTCTATGCTCTGCGGTGCCTCAGAAAAAGGCCAGAGGTGCCTAGTGAACTTCTACCGTGGCTCCGTAGAGAGCGTCCTGACGGGTGGCGTCACCGTGTGGTACGGCAACACCACTGCACGGGACAAGAAAGCCATCCAGAGGGTCGTGAGGACGGCAGACAAGATCATAGGGTGTGCACATAGAGTGTGCACTTCCTCAATGTACACATACATTGAGGAAGAAGGTCATTTCCATCATAAAGGACTGCAACCACCCTGGGCACCATCTCTTCTCCCCCCCTACCGTCTGGTCGCCGGTTGCGCAGCATCCGTACAACAAGGACTACCAGGTTTAAGGATAGTTTTTATCCACAGGCACACTTACATACTTTATTGGACTTTCTGGACTCATCACAGTTACTGCACTATATTCATGATGCTGCTGCACTACTGGCACTTTAAATGTAAAAAAACATGTACATTCAACACATATATACAACACAATAGAATTTAAGTCACTTTGCTGCTCTTTAAAAAAAAAATGGTATGGTATTGTTTTGGAGATGTATACTGTGGGAGGGAATGCGGAGTAAGCATTCCAATGTACCTGTTGCAATTGGCCAATCAAATTATATTGTATCTTGTAAGTCAAGGCATGCGCTTCTATCCACAGCGATATACGGTCATTGTGTACACACATCGAGCAGGAAGGGGCCGGGCATCTTTGCTCTAGGGCTCTAGTCGAGGCTCTTACACTGACTAAATCTGAATCAAAATATGGAGGAGACTGAGCTATCCTGCCGCCCCTTGGACCGGACTAGCCTACACTCTGTCCCGGATCGAGGCGGACGACAATGTTAGAACAAGCACTGAGCTTGTTAAAACCAAGAGGAAACAAGAAGATCAAACATCGGGCCGATCCGTCCCATAACGGTCAGGTGGAAGTCCTTTGTTCTTTGCTGATGCATCAAAAAGAGGAATGAATTGCATTTTTTTTTGGAAGTCTATTTTGTGATTCTCAGTGGCAATCCCCAGCTTGCCCCGGAGCCTTGGCCTGAGCTCTTGAAAAATTGATTTTTTTTTATGGTTTTCTTTGGTTAAATATAACATTAGTAACCTGCAGGTGCCTTCAGAGCCTCCTGAATGAGTTATAGATGTCGACACATTAACTGTTTACAGATCAATCCACCAATGGGGGGGGGGGGGGGGGTGGGCTGGGTTGTATCAACAGGGCAGCCACCTGGCTGACACCTCTCCCCATCAGAACATAGCGCTCCTAATGCTCAATGAAGATATGTTTCAAGAGCACAATGGTGTGCCTTTACACCCCGGGCTGTCGGCTTAGCAAGCTGAGCACGACAGCGAGGAAGGGGGAGACGGCTACCTCCATTATAAAGACAGAAGAAGAACTCTAAGATCGACACACGGCCGATACCGGGCTGACGTCAAACACACCACATCATCGCCGGATGTCGCTCAATGGGGGGGGGGGGGGTAGGGGGGGGGGTTAGACGCGTTGTAAATGGAATGGACGGATACGAAGAGGAGATCAGCGGGAACACACGGAGGGAGAGGAGAGAGAGAGAGAGAGAGAGAGAGAGAGAGAGAGAGAGAGAGAGAGAGAGAGAGAGAGAGAGAGAGAGAGAGAGAGAGAGAGAGAGAGAGAGAGAGAGAGAGAGAGAGAGAGAGAGAGAGAGAGAGACGGAGAAATGCAGGGGCGAGTGATGAAGACCTGAATTGCAAACGTAAGCTCTCTGTTGTGGGGGCTGTACAAAGGATGAGTCACATGAAAGCACCGTAGCTGCTTAGCCGTAGAGCGATGGGGCTCACTCTCAGAAGAGAGGGATAAATAATACATCCGTGTGTGTGTGTGTGTGTGTGTGTGTGTGTGTGTGTGTGAGAGATAAATAGCAAGAGAGAGAGAGAGAGAGAGAAATATAAATAGGCAGCTGGCATGTTTTAATATAAGACTATAGTGAGAGATGGTTCTTTTATGGGGTTCCTCCTACTCGTATAGCTTCGTTCCGGCTTACTGTGGCAGTGGAACAACACATCCTGAGCCATATCGCATATAGGTCACGAACTGCGCGTCTCTCCCGGCGAAGACCGCCTCTCTGTGTATCTTCATCGCGGCTTTCGAGGCGATAGCCCCGAAGATACACAGAGCACGTACAGAGCATGTACGCGCTATCAATCATGTATACGCTATGAGATCAACCAACGGACAGACGAACATCGAATGACCAGCGCAACGATGACAACGCAAAGCCTTTACCAGCTTCGTCAACTGCTATCTGACTTAATTACCGTCGATGGACTCCCCGGAGACGGAGGGATTACAATTACCATTGGTTTTGCGCATGGATGTTTGGATTACGTATGGATTTATGTTATACCGGCCAATAAGTGTGTGCGTGACCGGAATTTCACAATCGCCCACGTGGCCATTAATAGTCCATTACTGGCGTGACATCACTTGAAACGTAAGTGAAACGAAAAAGTAACCAAGAGCAGCGCCGCCAGCGCCGGCAGCACGAAAGTCCCGGGGTTTCAATGAATGGAAGTAAAGAGGGCCGAGGTTCAAGTCTGGAGTGTTGCAGGGTGGCTGCTGCGCTCTACAAGGGGCATTATAGTTAGAGTGCTTTGGCTAAGAGTGGCCGCCCCCACTGTTCCCGAGTATCAGAAAGCTTTGGCTGCACAACGCTGATTATCCTCCCCGTTCGCCGGTGTGTCGCATTGATTACCCTCCCTCTGTGCCAACAGCCCCCTCTTAATGCTCTTAATCCACACCCCACCTGACCCCAGCTATACCTCTCCTCAACACACCTTGGATTTGGCTGCCCTCCTCTCACACCATTAAAGGATTAAACAGCCCCGGGAAGAAAAGAGTGGTCGTCTCCTATCGTGAGAGGAGCTCACCAGGGCCCCGCGTCCTGGCTCCATTCTGGGCCAGAAAACCCAAAGCACGGCCTTCTGTTGTTTGGTGCAACAGTGACGAGATTAGAACCTATTTCTTCTACTTTGGGCTCTTGTGTGGCTGTGTCTTCGGATATTTTTTTTTTGCAGGCTTCAAAGGATCCGTCTGTCGGCTGACCCTGGCGAATCGGACACGGTCCCCTGCTTAAAGTGCTGACTTTACGCTACGCCAAAACGTGTGCCGTATAAAAACGTTACTTGTATTCAACATCTGCTGCTTCAGCAACAGTTTGGAGAAGGATGGTTTCGCTTTAGACAAAAGGGTTGACCACAGGATGACTCACTCCATGTTGCCGGCATGTGTCATAAAGAACAGTACTGGGGGGGGGGGGGACAAAACAAAACTATCTTTCTCTCTCGGAAAGAGCATATGGTCAGTTTGGCCGGTCGCTCATAGAGAGAGCCGGGTCCACCTTTTTGGCTAGCCGAACACTAACAGACACAACGGACCATGGCCATACAGTCGGTATCTTGGGATTCTTTTCGACTTCGCGTGAGACCATTCAGCTTCAGGGAATAGGCTTTTTTTTTGTTTTTTTTGTTACTGAATGTGGACACGTACAATGGTTGTATTGTAGGCCAATCTAATTTAGATAAAGGTTTATCTCTGAGAGTGATCGAGTCAGATATGCTGAACCTGCAGGTTACATTGGCCTCTCAGACAGGCGGGGATGGGAGGAGGGAGGGACACACACACACACACACATACACACACACACACACACACAGACACATACACACGTACTACTTGACACGAAATGTCAGTCACACAGATGGACAGACAGACAGACAGACAGACAGACAGACAGACAGGAGGAGGAGAGATAGAGAGAGAGGTATCCTGTCCGCCAAGGAGGTCCAGTAAGTGACAGCTAAAGTCACCCCAGCGCTCGTATTGACTGACGGAGCGCGTGGATCACCTCCAAGACGGGCTACCAGACAACAGCGGGGGCCGAGCATGCAGGCGCAGTGCGCTATAGGTGGCAGTGGAGAACATTGGCGCCAAGCCGAGCTGACGGCTGTGGAAGACCACAGATTATTCTACACTATACTATGTCTACAGTATGGAATATTGAAGGACAACCGGCCAGCTGAAGGATACCAGCACCAGCACCATAGATACAAATGATTTCTCATGATGTGTTGTGTTTTCTTGTAAATTACCATTTACATTAGTAGGTATGCCACTTATATGGCACCCACTGCCCTCCGGGACCATCCCTGGAAGGAGGAGGAGGAGGAGGAGGAGGAGGAGGAGGAGGACCCCCACCCCCCCCCCCCCCCCCCACTCTGTGTTCCTTCTCAAGATTTCCTCCTCCATAATTAAGGGAGTTTTGTCTTGCCCATAGGGGGGGCTAGGGTTTGGGGGGGTGTCCTAAATATGGAGCCTGTGAAGCCCTTTGAGACTGTCACTGTGATTAAGGGGCTATACAAATAACATTGACTTGACTTGACTTGAATCTATTCAGCAATGATGCAAGCGTTGATAAAAGCTCTCTTTTTTTCTTACAAAACGTCTCTCTTTCTAAAACAACACAAATCAACAAAATGTGCTTTAAATAAAAACCTGCATCGTTCCGAAACACAAACCGATCAGACCCGAGAGAAAAACAAGTCGTATTTCTTATGCCCGCATAGCCGAGCGCGATCGATCATAAACAGCGGCGTACATAGCCTTGGATAACAGGGTGGCACTACGAGCAATCAAACTCGTCATCCATCAAAAAGTTGACGTCTGCGCCGCATTGCGTGGGGACGGCGGCGGCGGCGGGGGTTGTAAAAAATTGTTTACAAATCACAGAGCAGGATGTCAGCCATTAGGAGGCCTCCCAGATATAAATGGCTCGGTCCCCCCCCCCCCCCCGAAACAGAAGCCCACCCACGGGCAAGTCTTGACGTGTGTCTGGTGCCATTCGCGGCTCCAGCCCACGGAAAGATCACTTTTCATAAAGAAAACCCCTCAAAACAATGACATTACAGAAAAAGTTCTATTCCCAGTGCTATTTGGGGCATGGGGGGGGGGGGGAAACTAAATATATGTGTTTATACTGTGATATTTTATACTGCAATTATGTAAATATGTACATTTCAGTCATTTTCTGGTATTTTTGTAAATTTTGTTATTTAGTCATTTTTGTAATTTTTGTAATTTTTTAATTTTCAGCACATCTTTGGAGCTTGCGATAACATGCCACTGTACATTTCACATGGTACCTTATTATACATGTGACAAACAAACCAAAATCCGAATCTCAATCTGAATATACAGACACATAGAATAGATCGACGTCGGGGCACCGACCGCCTCCCACATCCTCTACATACCTCTTAGCGGAGACTTCATGGCGGCCTCCACCATGCCCACCAGCAGCTGGAGGCTCTTGGGGTCCTGGGCGAGGCCCGAGGCGAAGGCGGCCAGCGCGTCGGCATGGCGCCCGAGGTACTGAAGGGCGACACCCTGTCGGAAGTATGCCTGTGGAGGGAGGAGAGAGGGAGAGAGAGAGAGGGAGAGAGAGGGAGAGAGAGGGAGAGAGAGGGAGAGAGGGAGACGTGAGCAGTGGGTACCAGCCTGGCATCATCACAGCATGGAGCTTTTTACACAAGCAGCACATTAACAGACACACACTCATTTCACGCCATTTGCATTCTTTACACATGAGTGGTTTTGCGGAGCATGGCACCTCTCCCCTTTAGTTGTTCCCATAATGGAGCCATCAAAGAGTTTTTGGTACTTGCTAATTGTGTTCTAAGTTTCACACACACACACACACACACACACACACACACACACACACACACACACACACACACACACACACACACACACACACACACACACACACACACACACACACACACACACACACACACACACACACACACACACACACACACACACACACACATCTGCGTGCAAACAGTTGGCTTGCTGCCTTTCCTGGGCACAGCTGCTTGTGTACACTTCTGTGTATTGTTGTTCTTCTGTGTATTGTTGTTCTTCTGTGTATTGTTGTTCTTCCATATGCGCACATATGGAAGAACTACAGAGAACCCACACATATGTGAATTTATATATAGTATTTCTTCTTTTTTTTGTTATATATTGTTCGCTGTAAGCGTCAACCAGGAGGAGCAATGGGATTTCTGACTTGGGCTTTTGGGAGGAAAAACTTTCAGAATGCGAGAGAAGTAAGAATAGACAGAGAGCGAGAGCGAGAGAGAGAGAGCGAGAGAGCGAGAGAGAGAGAGCGAGAGAGCGAGAGAGAGAGAGAGAGAGAGAGAGAGAGAGAGAGAGAGAGAGAGCGAGAGCGAGAGCGAGAGCGAGAGAGAGAGAGAGAGAGAGACCAGAGACCAGAGAGAGAGAGAGAGAGAGAGAGAGAGCGAGAGAGAGAGAGAGAGACCAGAGAGAGAGCGAGAGAGCGAGAGAGAGAGAGAGAGAGAGAGAGAGACCAGAGACCAGAGAGAGAGAGTGCTGCTTACACAGGGTGGCTTCAAAAAGAAAACCCCATAAATACAACAGACTTCTATGCTTTATTTTTCTCTGGGCATATATACGTTTTTGAAATAAAAACAACCACCTCAGTCTGTTTCTGTCATCTTTTTTCTGTCTTTTACATAATAGACTGTGTTCAGTAGACACATGTTTTGCTTTGGACACTAGTTCTATTCCCTCGGCAGACAGGGGCGGAGGCAGTCCTATGGTTGACAGGGTGTGCATCGTGCCTGTCTGTGTGTGTGTGCGTGTGTGCGTGTGTGCGTGTGTGTGTGTGTGTGTGTGTGTGTGTGTGTGTGTGTGTGTGTGTGGGGAGGGGGGGGGGGGGCAACGTCATGTGACTGCAGCTGCAGCAAACATATTGCATTATCAGGAGTCTCAGGCGCTTTGAAATGCACTGCACCACTCCAACCTCAGACTGACGCTGCTGTGTTTAGGTTCCCCAGCCCTTCTCCTCCCCCCTCCATAGACTGTACCACTGCTGTACCATATCTGTAGCAAGCAAACACGCAAACACGCAAGACACACACACACACACACACACACAACACACACAGACACACACACCACACACCACACACACCACCCCGTCTGGAGACACAAGTGTTGTCTCCTCCAGGCTAGGAAGTGTGTAAGGCCTGATGGGAACTCACACCATCTGAACACAGCTATTCTTGTATCTGGTCCCATACGACCGGCTGCCATTCCTACTATCACAAAACCGTGTGTGTGTGTTTGTGTGCGTGTGTGTGTGTGTATATGTATGTGTATGTGTGTGTGTGTGTGTGAGTGTGGGTGTATACGTGGATGTGTATGGGGGGGGGGGTGCAATTGTGTACAGATGAGGTATGCGTGTAAGGGTGTGCATGACTTTGCGCATGTGTTAGAGTGTGTGTGTGTGTGTGTGTGTGTGTGTGTGTGTGTGTGTGTGTGTGTGTGTGTGTGTGTGTGTGTGTGTGTGTGTGTGTGTGTGTGTGTGAGAATGTGTGTGTGTGTCGGTGTGTGTGAGACAGCAGCGGCGGTCCAGGCCGACCAGGCTGTCGTCTGGACGCCTCCACACACACACACACACACACACACACACACGCACCACAACAGACAGCCGGTCCACTAGTGCCTTCCCAAAGTGACACGGGGGCTAATGTGTCATTAGCATCTAGCAGGCCTTTCTATTAGTCTTCCCAGACTTCTCAGTGGCCATCACCAGGGGAGCCACGCGAAGGCTGGGGATTAGGGATAATGAGACCTGACATCACATTTATGGAAACCAGTAATTAATTTTGCTTCTGTCCTGCCCCCCTGTCCCGACACACACACACACACACACACATACATTGACTACCAATCACTCCAGCACGAGTGCCCGCCTCCCCCAACCACTCAATCCCCCCCCAACCTCCGCCTCACCCACCTCACCCGCCTCACCCACCCTATAGGACCAGACCTCCCTGGCCTTGCAGCGTAGCTCCATTCAAATGGGGGCCGAGAAACACACAGATTAGATTCAGGGCATTAACCTTTGTTCAAACGCTGTCTCTACAGGAGCGGCTGGTGGTGCGTTGTAGCGGGTGGTGTGTGGTGGTGGGCAGGGCTAAGCCAATAGGGGGCCAGCACCCTCGCTCAATATTAATTGCATCTCGCGGGGGTCGGTGGTGGTGGTGGCCCCGGCCGAGCGGAGGAGAGGAGGAGAGAAAGGAGGAGGGGCCCGTGGACGCAAAGGCCCCGAGGGAACAGCATACATTTAAAGCACTTCTCCTCCTCTTTTTGATTCGATTTGCCGGAGGTTTCCCTTTCATGCTCCGGCCCCCGTAAGGGCGGTGGAGAGAGAGAGAGAGAGAGAGAGAGAGAGAGAGAGAGAGAGAGGTGGGGGGGAGCACGGTGTGTGCTCAATGCGCCAAACCAACAACATAGACCGACATGAGCCCTTTAATGCTTTCTCACATGTCATCCCATCCTATCACAGCCATGTCAGGGCCTACGCCCTTCAGGGAGAGAGAGAGAGAGAGAGAGAGAGAGAGCATCAGAGCGCCGCAAAAAGAAAAACCAAGCGGGCGCATACATATGCGCGTACGAGCCGAACCGAAGACCCCCACCACCCACAAGAGATCACACAATCGATCGCACTGCAGAGGCTCAAAGGAATAATTCTCCACTCATCTTTGGCTGAAGTCAAGAAGCATGCATCGTGCGCATGCACGCTGCATGTATGTAGACATGCGTGCTTTATTGCGGCGTGAGTTCATCAGTATGTGAGTACATCCGGTGTCCCACATAGGGTCTGCTGCTTCAACTTGAATACATGGGACACTGATTAAAACATAAATAAAAATATTCAATAGGGATTTTAAGGAAAAACTAAGAAGAAATTCCCTGGCTTACGGCACATATGAGAACACAGCAACGCATCAAATCAGCGCTCCTGTGTGATGATAACTTTGTTCTTTCGCCATCCGAATTTGGCTGAATCTTAAGCTTCGTTCCCTGACACGAACCTATAGGAATTCACACATAAAAAGGATGGTCCTCTACAACAACACACAAGTATCGTATTCACTTGGTGGTTCTGCTTCAGTGATAATAGCCTAGCCCTCCGATAGACACAACAAGCAGAAGAGGAGAGTCAGCCAAAGAAAGGCAAAGAATGTGTAAATACAAAGGAAAACGATCTGAGGGAGAAATCAAGGGCTAAGGATACCAGCTCTGCCCTTTCAACACATGGAATTACACACTGGTGACCAAAAAAACCCTCTCTCTCTCTCTCTCTCTCTCTCTCTCTCTCTCTCTCTCTCTCTCTCTCTCTCTCTCCTCTCTCTCTCTCTCTCTCTCTCTCTCTCTCTCTCTCTCTCTCTCTCTCTCTCTCTCTCTCTCTCTCTCTCTCTCTCTCTCTCTCTCTCTCTCTCTCTCTCTCTCTCTCTCTCTCTCTCTCTCTCTCTCTCTCTCTCTCTCGTTCTCTCAAAGCCTCGACAAGACCTGAGCCAAGGGCTGAACAATAGTAGCTGCATCTTTTTGGATACGGGTCAAATGTGTACATTTAAATGCATTTAAAACACATTTTTATAAATTAAGTGTAGTGTAGTGTGTAGTGCTGCAGAGATTCCCTGGCCCTGGTTTGTTTGGTACAGACACACAAACAAACAGACGTGTGAATGAAAATTGTGATGCAAAAAAAATAAAAATTGTGATTCCCCCAAAAAGTGAATCACATTGCAGCAATCGCAACATCTGTCCAAAAAAAATGTTTTCTATCACACTGCAGCCTCCTCCGTTAGCCTTTGAGCAGAACACAGAACTCTGTGAACCGATTTCATTTAATGGTGGATGGTTAAATGCAAACCAAGCTCAATTATCCATCCTTTTTCCAGCTGATGTTCTGCCCCCTTCGCTAAAAGAAGCCAGAGCAAAGAGGATCGTGGGAAGATTTGTCATTCTCACTCAAGGGTAAAATTCTAATACTGGTAATGGCTGGGGGCTTCTCTGTGGGTGTGTGTGTGCAGTCACATTGGTGTTAGTGCGTATGTGTGTGTCTGGTGTGTGTGAGTGTGTGTGTGTGTGTGTGTGTGTGGTGGTGTGTGTGTGTGTTGTGTGTTGTGTGTGTGTGTGTGTGTAAGTTAGGGAAGAGGAGACAGAGACTGGAAAAGACAGAAGGAACAGAGGATAAAAGCTTTCCTTGTTTCGTGAACATTTTAATATTTCATGAGTGCTTGTTTGAAGTCGCTTTAAATATTCATGTTTTTTATGCTTGGGAGGAAGGAGGAAATGACGCAACAAAAAAAAAGAATTCAAGTTATTCAATCTGGGAGACAGTGTTACATACTGTAAGCACACTATATACACACATACACACACACACATGCGCACGTACAAACAAGTGTGTGCACACACCAGATGTACACGTGCGCATCAACACAACATTCATAAA
>CM051017.1:11508712-11521212 GCA_027704905.1 Muraenolepis orangiensis | reverse complement strand
AAAACAATTACGAGAAAGACAAAGACCAGACTTGAATGGAGAAGGTCAACGCGTGTTGCCGGAGGAAGCGCTGTGTGCCGCGTGTGCGTGCGTCGTCTTTTTCTGCCAGACTCAAAGTGAAGTGAAGACGGTAGGCGTGGGGGAGGCGGGGGGGAGAGGGGGAGGAGGGGGGAGGAGGGGGAGAGGGAACCCTACCGATATTGCGCATTCATCACAAACAGATGAGACAGCACAATGGGGCGCAGCGCGCGGGGGGGGGGGGGGGGGGGGCTCCGCTGTGACACGCTGTCACAACGCATCGTTTGGCAGGCGAGGAATCCCATTTCGCCTCGCGTTAGTTACGTTGCACGTCCAAACAGAACAAAGGTACTTTCTTTTTACGGTGGGGGGGGGGGGGGGGTGGGGGGGGACACACAGCGGACCCAACGGACCAGGATCAAGCAAGCAGATACAATTCCCAACAATGCCCCGAAATGATCCTCGGCAATCGCAATTTCATGTGAGGCGTACAACAGAAACCCAGTGTCACACTCCATCCTTTGATGATTTATGGCCCTCGGTGCAGTCAAACGGGAACGCAGAACACTAGCTAGCTAGCATTCCGGCGCATTCCTCCTTAGTGTCTTTGAGTAGGGGGGGGGGGGAGCGGGGGGCCCCGGGAGGGTCAGGGCGCTAAACAGATTTCCACGGCCCTCTCCAACAGAGGCTTTGGCTCGGTTCTGCCTCAGCATTACACACGCATCCCCATCCGCCACGAGGGCTGACTCTCTATTAAAGCAGGCATTAATTACTTAAAGGGGCTTTAATCAATCAAGTCCAGATGGCGAACCCCAAGGAAAAAAAAATAAAAAATAAGATTCCAGGCTGTGTGGGAGAAGCACCGTTTCATCCGGGGAAAGGTGACCATAGAAGGAGGCCTTTAACACAGGCTGTGGCCCAGGTCACCCATTTGGTGCTCGCGTGTTGAAGCAATTCTTGGCTTTAAGAGGCGTTTGCAGGGGCACAGCCAAGCTTTTTATTGACTCAATAGAGACATCGTCGCGTGATTGCGGTGTCCCAAGCTGTCCACATGTACACACACACACACACGCACGCACACACACACACGCACACACACCAAACAAAAACGCTCAGAATGAACTACAGACACGAGTTGTGTAATATTGTCAATTGACTACAATGTCCATTGTGCATACTGCAAGCGTGAGTTGAGTCGGACATTACGGAAACTCCTTAACATCCGGGTGAGGGAGCGTTCCAAGAGGTAGATATAAGCTTAGGTACTTTTGTATAGAGTTTAGTCATTTATATTTATCCATTTTTTTATAGTTGTTTTTAATATTTTATAGTTCTACAGGATATCGAGTTGATAAAGTGGTTGTTTTTGTTTAAAAAAATACTTTGTATCAATACAAAATCTTATTGGCCATAGTTGCCCGCTGTTTGACCGCAGCTATCATAAAGAAGGCCTCCAGAGAACACCGCCTTGAAACTCTAGTGCTTCAAAACACATTTGCTGACCTTCTTCAATCCTGTCCGCATTATAATTATTAAAACATATATCCATGGTCTGTAACCGTTGGTAACAGAGACTGTGCCAGGTCCCGCTTCCACATCAGCCGGTGGGTTTTTGTATGGTAACACGGACCGGTCTGTACCGTATCTTCTGTAGCTGCCAGACATTGTAACCTCCATCCTATTCACAGTATAAATGTCATGCCATAAACTCCGCGAGGCGGCTGTGCGGTTCGGTTTCGCCAAAGCTACACTCTGTAAACTGAAAATGGTAGTTTAGGAATGGTAAGACTACCGGTACATAAATAAACTTCCCCATAAACCTATTGGCAAACTTCCCTGCTGCATGTATACAACAAGCATTGTTACTTTATTCATCGAATGAGACGCTCAAAGTGGTTTAGTAACGGTAATACTACATTTATAAACATAGCCGTAAAACGATTTTTCAACATCAATTCAGCGATACTTTATTACTTGAATGAGAGACTCTGTTGTTGCACATTTGCCTGCTGCAGATTTCCTCTTCAGTGTATTCTGGCACAAATAAATATCCGTCATTCCTTCCTCTCAGTACGACTTGGCTGAAGTTATAGTCCTCATTTTCAGAATTCATTGCTGGCAGCCATTGTAAAAAGCTCTTCAGGCTAACAACAACAAGGCAACTGATTCTCACAGAGCCAAGCTAGCCTAGCTGATTGGTCAGGGTGATTTTGCCGGGAGGGGAGAGCACTGGGTGAAAAAGCCATTTGCCGGGACTTTCTGCGGAATGAAAATTAATTTAAGTATTTTTGATCCACAGAATGCAGTTTTGTTCATTCGTAGGCTTTTGTTTG
This sequence comes from Muraenolepis orangiensis, assembly GCA_027704905.1. Taxonomy (NCBI): domain Eukaryota; kingdom Metazoa; phylum Chordata; class Actinopteri; order Gadiformes; family Muraenolepididae; genus Muraenolepis; species Muraenolepis orangiensis. Next base: position 11,518,861 of record CM051017.1, on the reverse strand, counting down.
GCAACTTGGGAGACTGTTAAAACATAGCACCACTACCATAAGTGCTGCTCCACCAATGGTAGACGGGGGGGGGGGGGGGGGGGGGGGGGGGAAATGGCAACGTAAATCCCGTGTTTTTTGAGATTCGCTGACGTTTATTGTAGACAATCAATTGCGCGAGCGGCCCTGACCATATGTGCCCTTGGTGCCGTTAGCTCTAGCGAGAGCAGCTCAAGGGCTAGTTGGCCGGACGCTGCACTCTCCTGGCCCCGGGCACCGCATCCTCCGTCTTCATTTGTACCGGCTTAATTAGCTTTGACAGTGAACTCAGGCATGGCCGGTAAAATAACCAGTCATTTAGTAAACAAGGGGCGGAATAGCTGAACAATTTCACAGACAGCGAATCGGGGTATCTCCGCGCCGCCTGTGAGCGTGTCCTCTCGACACACATTCAAGACGCCGGTTTCGGTCGCAGCCGGAGTCTCAGCCCCTGCTGAGGGATATCGCAACACACCACAACAATACCTAAAGTGGGCATCCACGGCTCTGCGAAACGAGGCGGCCTCTAACAGCCATTGTGGGGAGGCCTGATGCGCCGACGGAGGACAATTGCTAGGCAGCGGGGGCTCTTTGAGGGCCGGGTAATTGTGGAGAGTTTAAGGATCCCAGGGAAAAAAAGCAACAAAAAAAATAAATAAACGAACGAGCAAGTCATTACCTCCCTCACTCGGGTCAGGCTGCTTGAGAGGCTGCTGTCTTGTCAGCACCTTGTGTGTGTGTGTGTGTGTGTGTGTGTGTGTGTGTGTGTGTGTGTGTGTGTGTGTGTGTGTGTGTGTGTGTGTGTGTGTGTGTGAGGATCATTAAGGTTGCGCCGGGTCCTTTGTGAGGGGAGTTGCTCCATCAAACAGGAGCATCAGCACCCCGGCCCGCCCCCATCGGTGGAGCTTCTGCATGGTGGCTTCAAACGCAGACACCCGTCACCCACCCGCCCTGGGCCCGTGTGGAGCGCTTTAATGAAGCCTTTAGATGCTGCTGCTCAGGGGGTCGTACATGATGGAGGAAAGGGAAAGGTCCAGCCACCAGACCAGACGAGGTTCCAAGGGGCCACCCCTTAAAGACAGGGCGCCAGATTATTATTCAATATTTTGAACATGACACATGATTTTTTTTTATCAAAAAATAAATAAATATATATATATATTTTTTTAAATGCTGAATCTTTCAATTTCAATTTGTTAGAATAATTCTGTGACTTCAATATCACTGTGGACGGGAGCCGAAAGCGACTGACTTGAACGCAGCAATTGTGCTGCGTTCAAGTCAGTCGCTCTTGGCGCCCGCCGTCGGTCGGCTCCTGTCAACAACTACAGATTTTTGCAGCGGAGTCTGCTAGCAAAGAAGCTGTGTGTAAACGTTTCCCCAGACCAAAAGCTCTCCAAAAGTATGGGAACGCTTTACATGAGCAGACATCAAAAACTGACAGAATTGTTTTTTTCCCGCTGTGCAAAATGTTTATGGCGTTAGCATAGCAGCACAGCCGCCATGGCACGGACACCTGAGGAGAACGCATGCAGGTGCTAATCAAAGGAAGGACGACCGCCAGAAAAAACTGGCAAAAACACCGTGGAATGATCAGGGCCCACAGAGCAGCCGCACTCGACCACTGAACAGAAGACTTGGTTCTGTGTGATCGGCCCCCTTAATAAATGTGTAGTCTGTTCATGTTTATGAAGCAAATTACATACCCATAATTATTAGAAGGGAGAGCTGTTGCCATTGTGGCCCGCTACATGCGGCCATTGTTCGAGTCATACTCGTTTGCCTGCTACCTGATTTTTTAATGAATGAGTGTTGATTAGAACATGTTTAGGGTGAGGGTGTGGTGTGTGTGTGTGTGTGTGTGTGTGTGTGTTGGGCTTGTTAAACCTCATCTAATTGCTTATTTTCTGCCATTATGTTAAGCATATGTCTTTGTGCAGGGAACGTCATACATGTAACGATTGAATAATTGTGATCCATACAACCCAAGGTTTAAGTTAAGGTTCCCCAGAGGGGAATATTACTATATCTCACATGTTATAGTTACACGTTCCTATGTATTACATGTTTTAATAATGATAACGTACTTGTTATTTTCACCTTTCTGTAGCGCTCCAGCTCTCAGTCAGACGGAAAGCCATCCGAATTCATTGCAGGCCAATGCGTTTTTTTTTGGTAGATTAACCGACTAAAACTAAAAAATAACTGTTAGTGGCAGGCCCTAGTCAGATTTATACACAATTATAAAACCTTCAAGAGTATTTCGCAGAGAAATATGGGCGCAGCGAAGTGCTTCTCCCGGGGCCGCAGACAAGCCATCCGTCATGCGGGCCGATCGGAAGACAAGGAGTGGAGGAGCCCCTGCTCACCCGCACCACCCCCGCTGACCAGCAGGGGGGCCAGGCTGCGGTTGCCATAGCGCCCATGCTTTGCCACTCGCTTCATGCACAAATATATCTCCATCACTGACATCACCAGACAAAGTACCCTATAATTCACAAGACATGCAGAAGAGTATATATTTATATTTATATATATATATTTATATATAGGGCTAATTCCCTCTGTCTCATTGTATACTGCACCAATTGAACAGGTGGTGAGACCTATGCCTAACAGCGACACTACTTATCATATATATTACATCTGCCGGTACACGACTTGCTTGGTGGGCTGCCCCCCGGTGGGCGAGGGGGGAGGGGGGAGGGGGGAGCGGGGAGCGGGACGGGGGGAAGGAAATATTGCACACTGAAATATTCAGACTTGTGAGTTCATTTGGGATTTCGGGGGGTTATTAGCCCTTCCAGAGCAGCAAGCTTATGTTTCCATCACCCGGTCAAACTGCCGCATACGAGGTACGCCACCCGGCAGTTTGAAAAACAAACTAACGATATTATATTTTAGCAACCACAGTACAAACTACGTTAGCCTGGGAGCCCGGGAAATTAGGTTTTATATCAATCCATAAAAAATGTTTAGGTTTTGTGATTTTATCGACGAAAAGGGTACACGACTGTGATAACAGCATAGGATCCAAATGTAAAAAGCCTCTTAATTGGCTCATTAATTAGCAAGCTCTCTCAGCGGCGAACCATTATCTTGCACCATTACGTTGGTCCGACTGTTAATCAGGGAAGTCATTTGGGCTCGGCTTGGCCTACCTGTCTGACCACTGGGCTCTCTGGGTTGGCTCAGTAATAACTTCACTGGCCGATATTGCTTTATGAAAGGTTATTGCTTTCAAAATGCATGAAATGCAATAAATGCAACTTATCAATTATGACCAATTCCGCCGGCCAGACTCTACCGGTTTCCACACAAAAGCAATTTACTCCCAAAAAACAGAACCAAACAAACACACATGCATGCACGCACGCGTGCACACACTCAGAGCCAAATCAACTCAATTGGCTTGGAGCTATGAGTCATATTGTAGGTGCCAACAACCAATGGGGCCTGCATAGCCCAGCTGGCTGGAGTAGTGGAATGTATTAATTTCCTCATTTAGAAACAAATATAAACTACAAATAGATTAATAATGTTTGATCAGCTTAGCAAAGCATGCATATTAGTATGCATGCGAGGGGGTGGTGTGTGTTAGTGTGTGTGTGTGTGTGTGTGTGTGCGTGTGTGTGTGTGTGCGTGTGTGTGTGTGTGCGTGTGCGCGTGTGTGTGTGTGTGTGTGTTAGTGTGTGCTTTCCATCCTGTGGAGTGGGACTATTGGAACAGAGTATGACATGACTCAGGCCTGAATTTTCAGGCAAGATGAAGAAGAAGAAAAATAAAAAGTAGAAGCAGGAGAAGGGCGGCAGTAGCGCCAGTATAGCACTCAGTAGGTAGAGCCGGTTGTCCTTTAACCCTAAGGTTGCTGGTTCAATCCCCTGGCTCCTCTTCAGCAACACCTAACACCTAACCCTAACTGTCCCTGACCAGCTGATGAATGAATTGGTGAATGTGAGGTCTAACCCTTTCAATAAACGCACTATATAAAGGCAGACCAAAATGCAGACCAAGAAGAAGAAGAAGAAGAAGAAGAAGCAGGCAACTGTGGCAACTGTAGGACTAGAGGCACTTTTAAAAGAGGTGGGGTGGGGTGGGGTGGGGTGGGGTGGGGTGGGGGTGGGGTGGGTGGGCTGGGCTGAAGGACGTGACGTGGCCTTCATCTCATACCACACAGGGTCTGGCAATTACTTGCGACAGCGGTGGTCCACCGTGGCAGCTGGAGAGAGATTGATCCGGACAAGCAGTACTCTGTTTGCTTTGTTAAACCTAATTAATCACGTTGACCGGGGATTAATGGTGCCTGCAGTTCTACGCCGCTCTGCCGATTGTGTGTGTATCTACGTATATGTGTAGAGTGCACAGGCGTGCACACACACACACACACACACACACACACACACACACATACACACACATGTGTGGATGTGTAGGTTTACACACATATATTAGATCATGAATACCGATTCAACATGCATGCATGCATACAAGGTGTGTGTGTGTGTGTGTGTGTGTGTGTGTGTGTGTGTGTGTGTGTGTGTGTGTGTGTGTGTGTGTGTGTGTGTGTGTGTGTGTGTGTGTGTGTCCATGTGTGTGTGTGTGTGCATGCTTGTGCCTGCAGGTCCTTGCAGATCGTCACAGCGGGGAACAGCTGAGGCGAGAGATCAGCCCTTATAGAACAGAGAGAGAGAGAGAGAGAGAGAGAGAGAGAGAGAGAGAGAGAGAGAGAGAGAGAGAGAGAGAGAGAGAGAGAGAGAGAGAGAGAGAGAGAGAGAGAGAGAGAGAGAGAGAGAGAGAGAGAGAGAGAGAGAGAGAGAGAGAGAGAGAGAGAGAGAGAGAGAGAGAGAGAGAGAGAGAGAGAGAGAGGCACTAGAACAGCTGCAACACAAGGGGCCAGAGAGAGGAAGTCTGGGATAGAGGACAGAGAGAGGAAGTCTGGGATAGAGGACAGAGAGAGGAAGTAAAGTATAGAGGACAGAGAGAAGAAGTAGAGTAGATAGAGGAGGGGCTTATTCACATGTGTGCACTGAGATCTGTGAGAGCGATCCATCAGGCCCCACCGTCCCATCCGTACCCATCGTCGGGAGGGTGCTGAGCGGGAAGGATGGGAAAGGGAGTAACCGACGAGAGATGCTAAGAATCTCTCCCCCGCTCGCTCCCTCCCTCCCTCCCTTCCTCCCTCTTTCCCACCCCTGGATTCTGTTTTTGCTCTTAGTCAGCAATACGCAGCAGGGGCGTTGTCATAATCAGCAGGATGGATCATTTCTCCCAGAAATTGAGGAATTTCTGGATGTTACCGTTGTGCTTCCTCTGAATGTGTTGTCAAATGGTCCGTTTGTCTTCATAGTTTTTCCAGTGTTTTGTATCAGTGCTGCAAGTCATTATTTTTCTTTGACGCTCTGAAGAAGTACAATGGTCACAGTAATTCATTAAATGATATGAAGCATTTTACAGAAAATATATTTCTCCATCTTATGTATATATATATATATATATATATATATATATATATATATATATATATATATATATATATATATATATATATATATATATATATATATATATATATATATATCAAGTTTCTCTGTATAAGCAAACATATTCTACTTGTACCCATTTGTCTTGTCCTTGTCCAAGATAAAACATTTGAATAAAACCGTAAAACAGCCTTGTTTCAATGTCCAGGGTAGGAGGAGGAGGAGGAGGAGGAGGAGGAGGAGGAGGAGAAGATGGAGCCAAATTGAAAATGGGGAACACGCTGTCCTGTCCACAGTGAGACATCACATTCAATTACAGCCACTGCCCTGAAAGCAGAACACATTGACCCCCCCCTGGCTCACGTGAGTGCCCAGAGTGAAGCAGAACGTTGGGCCTACAGACGACCATCACCAAGAACACACACACATACTACCCACACACACAGACACAGACACACGACACACACACACAGACACGCACGCAGACACGCACACACACACGCATACAGACACGCACGCAGACACGCACGCAGACACACACACAGACACGCACGCAGACACGCACACACACACGCACACAGACACGCACGCAGACACACACACAGACACGCACGCAGACACGCATGCAGACACACACGCGCGCACGCACGCAGACACGCAAAAACACACACACACACACACAGACACACAAACATGCACACTTAACGCACGCTTGACACACGCAAAAACACACACACACACACACACACACACACACACACACACACACACACACACACACACACACACACACACTCCATTCAAACGGTGCCATTGCAGGGCAGACTGTGAGAGTGTAAAATGATACAGGGAAAACTGTAAGTGGAGCAACTGATAAAAAAAATACCAAAAATGGACCAGAGCACAGGAGCCCCACCTCATCTCGGCAATGATGAGGTGGGGCCATTCTCTCGTGGCCCATTTGAACAACTCCACTACACCGGGGCCCCCGAGGCAACACACTCTTGGTGTGCGTGTTTGTGTGTGTGCGTGTGTGTCTGTGTGTGTGTGTGTGTGTGTGTGTGTGAGCGTAGGTAGGGGGTTAGCTGAGAGAGACGACGGTGGCGGAGAGAGGGGTGGGCGCTTATTGAGGTGTTAGCCGTGTAGCCGCGGGCCCCCCCGGCCGCTAATAGAAACAGGGGCCCCCGGGGAACGAGCCGGCCGGTCGTGTCAAGAGCCACTGCGGCAGTAGCATACCGAAACCTCCCACGCTAATGATCTCCCTCCCCTCCAGCTAGCTAGGTGCCGCCGCCGCCGCCTTCCAACGCCGCCACTCAAATGCAAATGTGGATTAGCATGGCTGCACTCTTGTCTGGCGATGACCCCGTTTCCCCCTTCCGTACTAGCGCACTAGCGCACTAGCGCACTAGCGCAGCTATGTAGGCCAGGGTAGCTCCTCTGCTCCGGAAAAAAATGGCACACGCTTGAACCCAGACAGATCCAATCAATAGTTAATAGTTATATAAAGTTAGGTCATCACGTTTGATTTTAAAAAGACCTACAGTATCACCGGAGTGTCGTACACAAATGTGTTTCTTGTTTCAATAGAATTGCTCTTAATCTGCTTTAATTAAAAAATGATTAAATTATGCTGGGTCGTAAATCGGCGTAGAGTAGTGGATTGTTGTGGATTTATTTGGGTTTATGTGATGTATTTTTAATAAAACATTTTTATTATGCCATTCGTTTTTAGTTTTTTTCATTTCCTCCGCCATTGAAGATGAGAGGAGGTTGTGTTTTGCCTCAGTTTGTCTGTCTGTCTGTCTGTCTGTCTGTCTGTCTGTCTGTCTGTCTGTCAGTTAGCAAGATAACTCCAAAAAGTATGTATTGGAAAAAACCGGTGATATGACTTATGGGCCAAGGAACGGTTGATTCGATTTCGGTTGCAGATCTGGACCCGAATCCAGAGGTATGTGCTCTCCTGAGGTTCCCTCTAGTTATTTTTCTTTTCTTGCCTTGTTGTGAAGCACATTGTACAATTTGTCTTGATAAGTGCTATATAAATGTTATTATTATTATTATTATTATTATTATATTAATAATATATTTTTATTATGGCCACTGCCATGGAACAAGACATCGGTGGGGTAAACCAGGGCGTGGTTGGACTGGCTTCCTTCAACTGACTGGTGCTGATATGTCACCATTCAGCCCCCTACTATCACCTCCACCTCGCCATACCGAGTGTTAATAGCATGACTGAGGACCGGCCAATAGACTACGGGTGTCAGTACAGACCATGCGGCGTGATGGATGGCGGTATTGCGATGACACCCCCTCCCTCCCTCTATGCAGCGGGGGTCTATATGAATTACCTATCACACTAGACCAGGGAGCGATGATCCAGGATGATGCAGCTAACCCCAGCGCAATCATTTACTGAGCTGCGAAAACCTCTGGCGAGGCAGACCCCCACACATACAGACACACACACACACACACACACACACTGGTGTGGACACTCACACACACACACACACACACACACACACACACACACACACACACACACACACTCACACGCACACACACAGAGCTCCACCCCCCCTCACCTCTGGACCATTTAAAGAGGACTCACATGCTCATAACTTATCATTAGCTGGCACGGTGTGTGAGCTATGTTCTATCACTAACCTACGGTACGGACCAGAGAAACGCATTACATCATCGTTACCGTGGTGATTAGAAAAGATGAGGAAAGAGAGAGAGAGACTTATCTGGCGTTATCGCGGGTAAAAAAAAACAACGCCCTGCCGCCGACGGGTGTGTGTGCGTGTCACCTTCCATCTTAACCCTTTTGGTTTCGTTCTTGCGCGGTGGTTAATTCTCTCGTAGTGTGTACAAATAGTGACTGGTATATATTTACGTATACGTGGCGTGTATACACACACACACACACAGAACCCCCCCCCCCCCTATCTCCTGTCCCACTGTTATCTTTCTCGCATCATTTATCATGTTATGGCATTAAGATAAAGCCCGGTGCTAAGCCGCCTCTTCGCGGTCCTCTATGAATAAACTGTCTAATATCAGCATGTGATGGCTCATTATGTCGGCCCTATGGTGCCGGGGCCTCTCTTCTAAGTGTTTTCTCTCCCGGGACAAAGAAGAAGAAGGAGAAGAAGAAGAGGAAGAAGAAGAAGGAGAAGAAGAAGAAGAGGAAGAAGAAGAAGGAGAAGAAGAAGAAGAAAAAAAAATGAAGAAAATATAGAAAAAATAAACCCTAAGCGCCGCCGTATTTATTTTTGTAACACCATAGGATTAAATATCTCTCTCTCTCTCTCCCTCTCTCTCGCTCTCAATCTCTCTCTCTCTCTCTCTCTCTCTCCCCCTCAATCTCTCTCGCTCTCAATCTCTCTCTCTCTCTCTCTCTCTCTCGCTCTCTCTCTCTCTCGCTCTCTCTCTACCTCTCTCTACCTCTCTCTACCTCTCTCTGCTTCTTTAAACCTTTTGTCAAGCGCTCCCTCTCCCCAGAGCCAAGCACAGAGAGACAGAGAGAGGGATTCAAAAGTTGCCAGGGAATAAATTCATAGAACCCTTTATGCCTCCTCCTCCTCCTCCTCCTCCTCCCTCTTCTCCTCCTCCTCCTCCTCCTCCTCCTCCTCCTCCTCCTCCTCCTCCTCCTCCCCCTCCCCCTCCTCCTCCTCCTCCCCTCCTCCTCCTTCTCCCTGAGGAGAGGGCCCAGGGGTCCGGCGGATGCTCCGGTGGTGGGCTTAGCCCCGGGGGGGCGAGAGGTGTGGACGGAGGGGGAAGAACACACACACACACCACACACACACACACACAGGTGCCACACACCCGGCCCAACCCGCCTGTGTGAAAACGGGGGATTATGTTACCAGCGATAAGAGAATCTACCATCTACTCAGTCGATTGGCCCTTTGACCGATAGAGAGTTGAGCCCCGGGTTTCTCGGGTGGCGCTGATAAAAACTACCAAGAGGGGCAGAGGTAATGCCACCCGCCGCAACCACGGACAAAATGGTGGCTTAAATGAAGTCTGCTCCGCGGTCGATGTATTATGCATTTCGTTCGGTAATGAAAACTCAATATGGAATGAAAGGAAAAAAGGGAAGAAAAATCCATTTTGGGGAATCAAGGGCATCAAAGAAGGCCGCACCTTCAAACGGAAACTATACCGTCCAGCCCTTATAGTAATACAGTAGAGAGAATATAGTGGCTTATTTCATTCTGCCAAATAGCCTAGATTTCTCACCTGAACAGACACACACACACACACACACAAACACACCCACACACTTTCACAAGAAACAACCCATGTCTGATGTATGTGTGTGCATATGCGTGTGTGTATGTCTGTGTGTGTCTACATTCACATGTGTGTGGGTGTGTGTACATGTGTATGCGTGCATGTGTGTGTGCATGCACATGTGTGTGCAGGTGAACATGTGTGTGTGTGTGTGTGTGTGTGTGTGTACATGCACATGTGTTGGTGTGTGTATATGTGTGTGCATGTGTACATGCACATGTGTGTGGGTGTGTGTACATGTGTGTGTGTCTACATTCACAAGTGTGTGGGTGTGTGTACATGTGTATGCGTGCATGTGTGTGTGCATGCACATGTGTGTGCATGTGAACATGTGTTTGTGTGT
>CM051017.1:11493712-11496212 GCA_027704905.1 Muraenolepis orangiensis | reverse complement strand
TTTTAATTAGGACCGGTTACAGCTACATGACATCGGTTCCTAAGGCTTTATCCACTGATAAACAGAGCGCCGTGTTAAGTGACCACAAAATTGCATGTAGAAGCAGAACACACATGCTTTTAAAGAATGTTTAAAACATATACATTCAACACATGTGTTGAATGTATTATCTTTATTTGTATGGTATTGTTTTGTAGATGTATACTGTGGGAGGGAATGGGGAGTAAGCATTCCAATGTACTTACATAGTTACAAATGGCCAATAAAAATATCTTGTATCTTGTATCTTAATAGAAGACCGGCAACACCACACCGTTTGCTGTTAGAATCACAACCGAGATGGTTTCTCTGTGTTTCCCCGTACTGTTGTACCGTGTTGTCTTGCGCACAGTCATTCCTGACGGTTGATTTCATTGCACGGTGACTGTGTGTGGTGTGGGTTTTCGGCAATACGAAAGAATATCAAAAAGAGTTAGTGTTTCACGGTCGGTTATAAATAACATGTGTTGATATCATGAGTTTTCATCTCTATCATCAGTCCTCCTCAGAGGGGAAGGCAAAAGCGTCTCTAGGGGGGAACCCGGTGACACAGCTCTCCCAGAGCCCCGGCACGCCAATGTGATTAAACCTAATGTTCCCCGCTAGGAAAATCTCTATTTAATCTAGAAACTAGTCATCTCTCCCCGTTTGAAGTACCAGGTTATTTCCACACCACAGAACACACCAACCGCTCCCCTCCCCCGAGCGAGTGTGCTTAATTTACGCGGCCACACACAACCAAGAAACAAACGTGATCAGGAATGACAACACACACTAACACACTAAAAGAGTTTCTTTTTTTTCTTAAGGAAGAAACAAAAACAAGGCTCCATTGTAGTATGAAGCCTGTATGAATCACAGCGATCGATTAGAGCAGAATGGAGCGAGTGTGTGAGCAGCTGGACCGGCCGGTTCCGAGGTCTGCTCAGGGAACGTTCGATTTCGGGGGGGGGAATGTTTAACCAAAGGTTGTGAGATGTTTATGAGGGGATGGTGAAATGACACTTCACACGCCATCGTCATTCATGGTTCTGTTTTTTACGAACGTGAAGCCCAGCGTGGGGTAAGCGAAGTCGCTTTTGATCGGAGGTTTGGCTGAACATTGAAATAAAAAAAATATATCCAAAGCGATATGGTTTGACGTGAGGTCTGTTTCTGTGTCTTTAATCGACAGGGCGAGAGTGCGAAAGAGAGAGAGAGAGCCACCATGTGACCTAAATCGATGACCACACTTGGTCCTCGACCAAGCCCCACTTGAAACTCTCTGACGTCGGTTGCCAAAAAGCAGAGCTGGGGGGGACTTGTAAAAACAGCACAGCTATTACATAAACAGACAGACACACAGGACTAACCTCCCTGGCTCCAACACACACACCACACCCACACACACACACACACACACACACACACACCACACACACACACACACACCCACACACACACACACACACACACCACACACACACACACACACACACACACACACACACACACACACACACACTAAAAAATAGAACCAAACACCAAAAACCAGGGGAACGCAGTCTGTCGTGTTCTCTCTGTTGTGCTGCCAGCCAGTACAAAAATATAAAATAAAATCATGTCATTAACGCTCTGGAAGCCTGCTATTCTGGGCAAACACAGCCATGTTCTCCAGCTGCAAAAAGGCTGCTAAACATTTCATAAGGTCCACGAAAGTATCCCACGGGTTTCCTGAGAGACTGACTGCGGATGGAGGATGGAGGAGGAGGACGAGGGGGAAAACGAGGGGGAAAAAACAGGGAAAACAGAGACATTGAATGCATCTTTGATTATGACAGCCACTTCTAACCCCCCCCCCCCCCCCACCACACACACACCACACACACACACACACCACACCACACACACACACACACACACCCCACCCCACCCCACACCGGGCGCCTCCCTCTTAGAACACACGTGTGTCATTAGCCATCCTTTTTTCGTCTTTTTTCTATCTTTTCTCACAGGCTTGATTGATGCTGCCCTCCCTTCGCTCACGCAGCAGTGCGTCACTAATCATTTTATACGAGACTTATGAGCACCAAAAAGTGGGGGGGGAGCCATTCGTGGCCCAAAGGACGACATTAACAGAGTGACACTGACTGACTGGTGGCTTTGTTTTAAGTTCACGCTCATCGACGGCCACGCAGCAGTAGCAGCAGCAGCAGAGCAGCAGCAGCGTAGGACGCTGAAGTCATTGGGGGTATCGACCTGCATGGAAATTTCGGGAAAATCTCCATCCATTTCTTTATTGTGTACGTCGGCGCTTTACCCTGTTTTTATAGGGCTAGGTTACCGTGCCAATAACTTAACTTTTCCTCGTATATGTATATATATATAGATATGTATATAAATATAGCTCTGCTCTGTTTTTAAACTTGGCAGTAGGAAGTAGTGGGATAATAATGCAGTGCTGAACTCATAAAACAGTGTC
>CM051017.1:11466212-11473712 GCA_027704905.1 Muraenolepis orangiensis | reverse complement strand
AACTTGTGAACAACAAGCTGGATTTGGACGAAACAGCCAGAACTAAAGAGTTTAGGACAAAAGAGGGAAGAAGAGGTTCTCCACCATCTGTCGGTAATTATGTCTGGAACCAAGACGCAGCCCAAATCATCTGCACTCTGAGAATCCAGCCGTTCCTTGGAATACTGTAATGGCATGCCATTATGATGCACGTTAGCATAATGCGTTGTTGCTTCTTTTCTACATATTTACCAAATTTTACAACGCAAAGCACACAGAGGATAGTCACACACCGACGACGACGTCAAAATGATGCACCGCATACAAAACCGTGCATCTGAAGACGAATGATGGCCGCTTAATAGGCCGGTACGTATTCATCGGCACTCCCAGCGACGGAGCCCTCCGCCGCTGTACAGAACATGATCAAGTGCAAACTGCCTGACTGATGGTGGCGGTTTCGGGTGGAGGGGAGGGAGGGAAAGCTTCAGTTAGACGGAGACAGAGCATTAACATTTGTAGAACACCGTCATCCGGAGCTCAAGCCTCCCAGAAGACAAAACCATGGGGCAGAGAATGTGGTGGAAAGGGGGTTGGTTGGCTGGTTGGCTGGTTTGGTTGGTTGGTTGGCTGGTGGGCTGGTTGGTTGGTTGGTTGATTGGCTGGTTGGCTGGTTGGGCGGGGATGAGAGTCATCACCCCCCCCCCCACACACAATCCTCCCTCCCCCCTATCTCTTGGGACTGGTTACATTTTCCTTTCATAAGAATTGGAAAACGACCATCTGTAATTAGATTACCCATGGATAGATGGATGCAGAAGAAAGAAGTTAATTAACTCAAACGATATTGTAATCAGGTTTCAAAACGGTGCCCCCTCCCCCCCACCCCACTCCATGTTTCTTCATACAAATAAGGGCCAATCCGAATCCTCTCAAAAAGCGTCCCCTGGGACTCACCCTTTAGGAAGACAAACGGTGCCAGGCCCCTTAAACAGGATCACGTTGACGTTGATTTCCCAAACAGGAAAACCACTTAAAGGACAAACCGCCGAGACAAGGGGAGCGCGTCGTGCGTCTCCGGCTAATGAGAGAAGCGGAAGTCACGGGCCGAAAGCCGCATTCTCTCTCCCTCACCCTCCGCCGAGTCCTTTAGTCGCACGCGCTGAGCGTCCTCATCACAGGAACCGAGGACGGGGGAGTTGATGAACGACGCCCTCTTGATGGGGAAACGTGGGTGGGGGGGGGGGGGGGGGAGCTGCGAGGGAGAAAGCAGCCAAAGAGATGTCACAAAACATCTCCGGCCGAGCACCGGGCCTCCGTTATCCGTCTAACCTGCCACTCCATCTGTCTGCTTGCTTGCTCGACCACAGCAGTACGTAGAAGAGCGAACCCAACGGGGATTTATATTGGGAAAGCGTTCGCCAGCTCAGGGGAACAGCCCCCCAGATGACTAAGATACAGATGTATAAAGCATGGGAAAGAGAGAATAATTAAAGAACTAACGCTCCAAGAGGAGACGTGTTTCACGTTAGATGCTAATGAGCCATCTAAGTTGACTTAACTCTAGTCTTGTTTTGTATGCGATTGATACAAGATACAAGATATTTTGGTTGTTACAAGATATTTTGAGTGGCGTGAATGTATGCAACACGGGTCAAGAACTTGACTTGACATCGATCCATCGCGACCTCAGTGGCGCTAACTGCTAACCGTAGCAGTTAGCGCCACTAGCCCCCACGGTGACTTGGGGCCACCACGAGTGTCCAGCTTCAAATCCCTTTGCTGTTTTCGGCGTGAAGTAAATATTAGTTTGACATATTCATTATTTATTATTTGTTTTTTACAATTCAGGTACAGCCCCTAGTGCCGCTGATGGCTTTCATTGTCACCACATCATTAGGAGGACGGCGACATAATTAAAAAAAAACACACACTGTGGGGGAACAATGTGTTCGAATCAAATAAATATTCCAGAGCGCGCAATCACGCTGACGAGGACACCCCGCAATCAATACATCATTACATTGGCCTCCCTTTTATTACATGTGTGTGATGAGAGAAATGTACTGCAAATGTCAAGTTATTTGAGTGGAGGGAGGGAGGCCGTCGATGAACCAAGAACAGCGAGTGATTGCATGTAATCTGCTTTTTTTTTGCACCGCGACCCACAGACTCATGACACGACCCGGTTGGACCCGCTGCTACTGATGCATTTGAGACACACACACACACACACAACCACCGAACCCGAACCACACACATATATACGGAATAAGGCTTTTTGTGCACAATTGAATGGCTGTAAATGCCGTCAGTGGGTTGATTTGAATTATCTCCACTCCCAGCACTACAAAACACATTTCATATAGGACACATTTTGACTGATTCCGACTACAGCACAGATCCACAGCAATAACACCACATTAACATAACAAAAAAAAACACTTGAAGAAAACAAACCAAAAGTACAGTAATACAATAGGAAAAGAAAGTAATAAAACGATTCCCAACACCGACCGAATGAAGAATCGCCAGAGAGCTTCGCAAGCCAAAAAAACAAACACCGGTGAGGCCGAGAAACGCAATCGGCTCACACCGGAGCTGTTAATTTCCCACCGCACACCTGCTCACTCTCTACGTAGACCACCAAAAAACAACCCCCCCCCCCCCCCCACCCATCCTCCCCTCTCCTCCCCTCTCCTCTCCTCTCTGGCAAACAAGCGCGGCCTTCCATTTCGCTGTGGAGCCAGCGCTGGTCTCCCCAGAGTGCCTGGTGCCTGGCGTGCTCGTGTGTTCCGGAAGAGCCGCCCGCCATCGTGCAGCCGGCCCGTGGGCCTGCCGGGCTGCACCTGCTCAGCCTCACACGGCGCGCTGTTGGCCGAGAGCAGCGGTACCACACGTATAGACACCGGGAGAGACGGAGGGGTGTAGCGATAAGAGCCGGGGGGGGGGGGAGGAGGAGAGGGGTGGAGGGTCTGAGGAGGGGGATGGATTTGTTGGCTTGTAAATGTCAACAGCTACGCACGCGCCCAACCGACCACCGCTCTGGTCCAAATATGTATTCATAGTTTAGTGCAGGTGTTTGTGAGCGGGCCGGCAAATGAAAAAGCCATATAAAAATACAAGGCTATTATCGGGGAGGGGAGGTGATAAAAGGCCAGGGGAAAGGGCGGGTAAGTCGTTTTTTTTGCGTATTGAGGATCTATATAGGGAGCTGGTAATCACCCAGTGAATTGGAGAGAGGGAGAGAGAGAGAGAGAGAGAGAGAGAGAGAGAGAGAGAGAGAGAGAGAGAGAGAGAGAGAGAGAGAGAGAGAGAGAGAGAGAGAGACGGGGAGACGGAGATGGAGCTAGAGCTGGGGAGATTGGGGCCGGTCACTGTCTAGTCCTGGCACTCGTGTTCCCTGGAAAGCATGCATAATTCACAAGGCAAAATGGCCATCAGCATTGCTATGTACACCCCGAGGCAGCATTGTCACCCCCCCCCCCCCGGGGATTTAATGCGCACACCACCTCCTGAGAAAAGATGTTTACCTCCACAGGAGAGGCTCCACGGCCCACGCGGCAGCTCCATAACCGTACGCGGTATCAGCTTCATCCAATCTAATGGGGCAACCGTTGGATGCACTTCTGGCAAGGATGTGTCCACATCTACTATTAGCCCTATCGCAGTCAACCTTCCCTCCCCCCCCCCCACACACACACACACACACACACACACACACACACACACCCTCCTCCGCAGCAGCAGCAGCTAGAGGACGGCAAAATTGCTCCGATGGACACAAAGACAGAGAGAGAGGCCGGGCTACGTCGTGCTCTCGAATGGAAACCTGGCGTGGATAATTACACACCTGAGGCGCGATGACAACCAGGGCACCAAGTTACAGGCTTTTCCCCCTGCGTGATTATGTGCCTTTTGTTTGGTTTTTCTTACGCCTCTGAATGAAGCCACTCCCACTCGAGGTAACTCCGACAGACATGGCACTCGCAGTGCGTAAAAACCCGGTCCGGTTGCAACCAGTACATCGGAACGCCTACGCCTCATTCCCTCCCGCAGTATGACATTCTACAACAAAATACTATAAAACAATTCTATACACAATACAATTTTAAATGAACATAAAAGAACGATAAAGTGATTGATGGATGATATGTCCATGTGTTACATTGTGCAAAAAGCATTTAAAAGCAAAGGCGTCCTACAACGCAGGTGTTGGTGGCATCGAACGCATTTCGCGCACACGGCCAATAACCATTGGGCATTGGCGCATATATATATATATATATATATATATATATATATATATATATTATATATATATATATATATATATATATATATATGAAATCGCAGCTCCGAGCTGCACAGAGTTTAGTGTTGCCCGGGCTGAGGGAGGCAGCAGTCTCTCAGTCGTCAATACTGAAGTGGCCTTAAGGTTCCGTCGAAGCCTGAGGTTTCTTAGAGGTAATTGGAAACCTCGCCTTGACTGGAGAACAATATTTGCTCTAATGTGACCTCTGACTCCCACCACGGGGGAATATATAGAACGGGAGAAGCGGGTGAGGGGATTAAAAGACTGGAGGGGGGGGGGGGGGGGGGGGGGGGGGGGAGAGAGAGAGAAAAGAGAAAAGCCGATAGAATGTATGTCTCAGACGGACGGTGCGATCGATCACTTCCCGTGAGAACATCCCTCACCGCGCGTCTTGACGCTTGGCACTTCACGCCGAGGTACACCAAAACATCTGCACCTCTTTGAACTGCCGCAAAAGAGCAGTACATATGCATAGAGACCGTACAGGCCAACACACTCGTAAATCTTGTGCATCTCAAACTACTTTGGCAGGACAATTTGCGGCAGCGGCGGGGATGTGGTGTACGCATTAAAGGGAGACATCTGAACATGTGGGTGGAGTGAAAAGCAAATGAAACCACCGACAATTTTCACTTTGCGCAACGATAATTCAACCAGAGGAAGACGAGGATGAGGTCGAGGATGAGGACGAGGACGAGGAGAAAGAGAGACACATTTAATTGCCGCTTTTTGTGGAGCCATGGCTGCTACTGCTGTTACGGAGCTACAGTGTGTGTGTGTGTGTGTGTGTGTGTGTGTGCGTGTGCGTGTGTGTGTGTGGACGTGGAGTCGGAGGACAGGAGTCGTGTGGTCGTGGCGTGGATAGCTTCACCGAAGCAGATTTCATCACTTTCAACCTCCACCGCAACAATCGTCTTCCATGTTGGAATTGACACACAGTGACCGCTGCCAGCGCAGAAACCTGACAAAAGGTCATCTTAAAAAGTCACATAAATTGCCAGATGCCAATGCTGATATTGCAAAAAATACGACCTGTATCTGATTTAGGACAACATGGGCCAAATCAGAATTGGAAAAGAACATATTCCATCATGTGTTTTGCGCTGTTCCCACTGTTATGACATTTTTTTTAAATCTTTAAACCGGCCCTGCGAAACTAGTTTTGCTTCGCTTTTGCTTTCACACTGGCAAGTAATTCGCATTAGCTACCCAACTAGTGCGCGCATGCTACACCCGTATTAACTAATACGGGGGTCGATACCGTATTCAGTGTGAAGACGGTCACAAAGTCACAAAAAAACAATGTTGGGCCACTTTAGCTTGCAGTGGTTAACAAAGGCCTGTTTAGCCCTCAATAGAACCTATAGTTAAATATATAAAGTAATATATAAAGTGAATGAGGCAACACATCATTAGGGCGGGCCACACACAAGGGTGTGGTGTGTTAGGGGGGGCGGGTGTTATTCCATAGTCCTCATTAGGGTTTCTATTCTCCGTGTGCCTGTCAGTCTCCACCTGTCACGGCTCTCTCGTAGGAGACAAACCCGGGGAGAATACCTCTGGAACGCTCGCCATATCTCCACGGATACACACACACACACACACACACCACACACACACACACAGGCCGGGCCGCTGCGAAAGCCACCGTCAATAAATCCCCACACACACCCAGCCAAGCCAGCAGCTTGCCCGAGCTCCATCAGATAGAGAAGAAAAAGCCTCATCGGGTTCTGCCGAGGGGAGAAATATCCGTCTTTCTCAGGTGGTTGTTTTTTTTGCTTTCTAATTTAATTTACGACCAAGCAGTAAATCCTTTTCCCTGGGTACGGTACAGACACCAGGAACCTAGACAGACGGGAGAGCTAGGCTAGGCCAAAGCCTCAATGAGGAAACGCTACAGCAATTGGCTCGAGAGAGAGAGAGAGAGAGAGAGAGAGAGAGAGAGAGAGAGAGAGAGAGGAGAGAGAGAGAGAGAGAGAGAGAGAGAGAGAGAGAGAGAGAGAGAGAGAGGAGAGAGAGAGAGAGAGAGAGAGAGAGAGAGAGAGAGGAGAGAGAGAGAGAGAGAGAGAGAGAGAGAGAGAGCGAGCTGTGCCTGTGAGCCCAGCAGGTCCAGTCTGGTGAAGCAGACACTCCGTCTGTGAGTCTGTCTGGTAACTTTCTTCTGTGTGCCAAAGCACTGCTGGGCGGTGTTCACCTAAGTTAACAGCATAACATGGGCTGGAGGTTGGGGAATGGTGGTGGTGGTGGTGGTGGGTGGTGGTGGTGGGTGGTGGTTGTGGGGGTTAGGCCTACATTATGTCAATCGTTTTTTTTACAAGTCCACCTCGACCACATTTACACCCCAGGTGACAATGGTATTATCCACACAGGTCCTTGAGGCCAAGGTGCTGATCTTTCTACAGAAGAGAAAGCTGAGGCCTGGCCACACAAAGGCGAGAGAGCCGCGCTGAGCCACGGTAGACGCCGGAGTCCCGGAAAATTGAGCTTTCAAAGGGCAGCTTACGAGTCCAATCTCGGACCAAAAAAATTAAAAACGGTATAGAATTAGTGGGATTTTAGGGCGGGCGTCTGTGAAAGTCAGGGCGGCATTAGCGGCCATCTCTTCACACATCTGTATCCTTGGTTCGGATCACAGCCAACACGCGACACTTTTTAAGGATGCTGTGAGTGCTGTGTGTGTCACTCACACACCACTGGCGGTATTTGGCTCGGACGGAGACAGCTGCTGAGCGCCGGAGCACCAAGCTGTTGCCCGTGAAGGCCATGAAGGCCCCGGCTGGAACCGCTCCACGGCGGACTTAGAAATGTAGGAAAGGAATGTAAGAACTGCGGTTTTTGGCAACAGCGGCCCATGATAAACGCTGCGACAGGCCGCACAGGGAAAGTATGCATGTTTTTCAGGCCATATGCTGGAAGAGAAATATAACAAGAATAAATGAATGTGTCTGCACTCGCTGCAATCGCTCTGTTTCAGCCAGAAATGAGGAAAGTTTGAAACACTGCTCTCTCTCCAGCATGTGCGTACGTGAAACACACACGGCGGAGCAGCTTAACCCACCGGACAGAATTGAGCTTGGCTGGCCAATGGAAGAGTCTTTCCGCTTCGTTGGGGATAAGCTGCCGTCCGGGACCAGGGTCCGTATCTTTCCCCAGTGGAGGCACCCTGTGACAGGCACCTACCTCTAGGAGCCGGACAGCCATAG
>CM051017.1:11431212-11453712 GCA_027704905.1 Muraenolepis orangiensis | reverse complement strand
CTTCTGTGCATGAGTGGAACTCATTAGTCAGGCTCTTATAGCTCATGGTAGGTTTACAGGGGGGGACACATGCTTATGGGTTCCTCGCCGGCGTGGATGTTCGAGACGCTCTGTTAAGCTCCGCCCACACTCCCTAAATGTGGATGTGGTTTTACCGCAAAGCTACCGGACGCGACGGTGAAGACCACATTGCCCCAAATGCCGGTGTTGAAAAAAGTGGATGGGTGGATGGTGACGTCGCGAAAAAGTATATATATACGGTATATATGATTAATTTACTGTTGAAACAAAGATATTTTCACCCCCCCCCCCCCATCTTATGGCACACATTGCGTCACAGATCAACATACTCGTGGTCAAAACCAGCAGGATATTTTAGCATTTCCAGTCACTGCTTCTGTGCCAGGCGAGCTGCAGTTGTGATCGTCTGTGATCTCAACCCCCGGTATCCCAGCATCTCAATGTCTCCAACCAATGGAAACACAGTAAACAGAAAGGCCCCATCTGCTTGCATGAGTAAGGGTGTAAACACTCTGTGTCACTCTCCCTCAACATCGTCCAAAAAAAACAACGTGTTTCCTCAAAAGGGAACAATTTCCCTGACCAAGTGGAAAACAAATGGAGGGAGACAGCGACAGCTTGTCCCTATCGCCCTGGTGTGGAGTGGGTGTGACACGCCTCCTTCCGCCACCGTAACCCCTGCCAGCCAATCACAGCGTGCGTTGTCACGGCAACACCCCCCCATCTTGGCAGTCGTGGTGATTTGAATATATTCACACCGATTTTTCTCACGTTGCGAGTGGCGTGTCGCGGATCTAATAATTATCTTCAGGACAGTTGTAAATTGTATTATGGGATCGTCGTGTGCGATATAGCTTTTGGTTTTTCTTTTGAGAAAATAAACTTTTATGCCCATCGCATGTGTCGTTCATCTCTTACGTGAACTGGCATTTAGGTTTGGCGCGAAAGGGCCTTCGTGCGGAAAGTGAGTTGTTTTTGTCTGTGTTTAATAATTCAGAGATGTTGGACGGGGATGAAACAGGGGCCCGCCACACGTTGTTAAAATCGGAGGCCCCGTTTAAAGAGGCGCTGGGGGTTCGACGTCTGCGGGCCCCGATCAATAACAACAGCGCCGGGTACCTAGTGTGACGCATGACGGGGCCACGGGATCCTGTGTGGTCCCTACTTTGCACACACACACACACGCACGCACACACACGCACGCACACACGCACACACAGTGACGGATCGAGACAAATGTGCATTCAGACGGGCTTGAGGATCAGTTTACCCTGAGTACTGATGCACGCATACACACACACTGACAGGCGCTACTCGTAAACACACATGCACACGTGCACATTACAAACACACACACACACACACAGAAATGACACACAACACATATACACACACATACACACATTACACACACACAGCCATTACACACACACACACACACACACACATAGAAATTATACACTACACACATACACACACACACATCCCAAACACAAGACCCAGACACACACACACACACACGCACACACACATATATTTATATACGTGGTGTGGTAAGACCCACCCATCTCCAGCCCCTCATTTAGAGAAACCCCAAAACCAAACGCATGCCTCTCCTTTTCAATTACCTTCCCCCACCATCTGCACCGCACCAGATCGAGCTCCAATTCTCCCACAGACTCTTCTCCCTGTCCCATATCAAATGGGTCCTACTGTTGCCATCACAAACACAGACTAGGCGCGCACACACTCACACACACACACACACACACACACACACACACACACACACACACACACACACAAAAATATACATACACACACGCACACGCACAGATACACACACACAAACACACACAGCCAGACACACACATACACACAACCAGACACACACACAAATATACACACAGACACACACACACATTTAGACACCACACACACACACACACATGCACACACACACACACACACAAATAGACAGACACACACACAGATATACATAACATTATACATACAAGTCACACACACACACACACACACACACAATCTGAGCATATTAAAGTTTTAAAGCCATGCTTACAAACGTATGAATATTGTCTGGCTATCAAGCATCGGGTCGCACGATCATTACGGCAGATTAAAGTTCAATTAAAGATAACGGCTCATGTGCAGCCTTCTCTATCGGACGCTGCGCGTATTGTACCGTCAACCGCGGACCGATCACAAAAGGAACAAGTACAAAAGAGCCCCACAATTGTTGCCCTCTAAGGTTGCCTCCAACAAAGCTACCTTTCTTTTTTCCTTTTTTAATTTTTTTATAATCAGGCTTTAATAGCGTAACACTAAATGGATTATTATGCCAATTACAGCCCTTTCTGCCTGTACTAATCCACCTCTACGATAGCACATCAACGGTATTAACCCCTTCGTTTACAGGGGGGGGGGGGGGGGGGGGGGGGGGGGGGGGGGGGGGGGGGGGGGGGGGAGGGGGAGAGGGAGGGGCCGGCAGGGGAAAACACGTCTCCTGTTACACCACAGGACGACAGAGGGAAACACACGCCAAAGAGAGAGCGAGAGAGAGAGAGAGAGAGAGAGAGAGAGAGAGAGAGAGAGAGAGAGAGAGAGAGAGAGAGAGAGAGAGAGAGAGCCGAGGTCGTAGGGCAGACAAAACCGCTGGAGGCCCGACCGGCTTAGGTCCAGACTACGGCCCTCTAACCCCCCTGCCCACCCCACCCCTGGCCCAGCACCCATCTGACTCCAGATCAAAGGGTTTACAGCCGGGATTAGGAGGAATCGTCCCGAACGGAAACACGGGCCCTAATCTCTTAAATTAGGCCGTGCAGCACAGTAGGACGAGCCCCCCCCCTTCATTGTGTCTCTGTATCTGGACACCTTGGAGGGGTACGGTGTGTCCCATCATGGGGGGGGGTGGGGGGGTGGGGGAGGGAAAAAACACACAGAAGCCTCGTCTTCAGCACCCATCAGCGGGAGCGGCCCTTTCCTCTCCCGCCCTGGCACCTGGTGTGAACGAGTCCCTGCCACCCTTTTTCTCTTCACGGCGGCCCCGCACTTCACATTTGCATGCGGTGAAGTGTCTCCAGGAGTGTGCGTGGAGTGGAACAGCTGTGCCCCCCTTGTCTGGCCCCGGATTAGGGGTTAGGTAAGAGCATATGCGGCGATTTGTGATCCCTTATTAACCGGCAGGTTTTGAGGACGTTGGGGCGCATACTTTATGAGAGACACAGGACTGATTTAGTATGAGGAAGGGGCTCTCCGTTCTGGAGAGTGCAGAATCTCTGGGGATATGTTGGTCTACAGCAGGGGTTCCCAAAGTGGGGGTCCCGGGACCCCGAGGGGGGGTCGCGAGATGATTTCAGAATCCTCTTGATGTGACCCATGAGGTTTATTTATTTTTAATTTTATTATTATTATTATTATTATTATTTATTTTTTATCACTTGTATTATTATTATATATATATAAAAGGAATTCTGATTCCCACAGATTCACGACAGTATCATCATTGAAAAAAAGCCACACACGATGTTCGTGATGGCGATTACCGTCCCCCCCCCCGTTGGACTTCACGATGTTCGCGATCGTGGGGGGGGGGGGGGGGTGGGGGGGTCTGTTATTTTGGGGGTCGCGTGCTGAAAAGTAGAGAACCCCTGGTCTACAGAAGGTCCAGTTGTGATAGACACGCTTCGCCACTGGTGTGTGTGTGTGTGTGTGTCTATCTGTCTGGCTTTGTGTCTGTCTATCTGTCTGTCTGTGTGTGTGTGTGTGTGTGTTTGTGTGTGTGTATCAGTGTGTATGTATGAATGTGTGTGTGTGTGTGTGTGTGTGTGTATCAGTGTGTATGTATGAATGTGTGTGTGCGTGTGTGTGTGAATCTGTGTGTGTGTGGGTGTGTATGTGTCTGTGTGTGTGTCTATCTGTGTGTGTGTGT
This sequence comes from Muraenolepis orangiensis, assembly GCA_027704905.1. Lineage (NCBI taxonomy): Eukaryota > Metazoa > Chordata > Actinopteri > Gadiformes > Muraenolepididae > Muraenolepis > Muraenolepis orangiensis. Next base: position 11,449,742 of record CM051017.1, on the reverse strand, counting down.
GTGTGTGTGTGTGTGTGTGTGTGTGTGTGTGTGTGTGTGTGTGTGTGTGTGTGTGTGTGTGTGTGTGTGTGTGTGTGTGTGTGTCAATCCTTCCCCATCAGTCTCTTCAGCAACCCGCTGCCTCTCATCCTCTCCTAGCCTTCCCCCCCTGCTGTTCATCCTCCCGGTCACAGCTTGGACTATTCTCCTCAAATCATCTTCATCCCGGAGCATCAGCAACGCGGGCTCTTCTTCTTCTGCCTCCGACCACGAGAATATAAAGAACACTTTAGACACACTCCTCTATGGCTAAACCCGGCCACCTCGAAATCCACCAGCACACATCGTCATACGGTACATGTGTTGCTTGCCTCAGCCATAGCTAGCCTCCTTCTAGCCTCAAGCTCTCCGAGCTATCCGCCCATCTTCCACCTCGCCGATGTCAAAGCGAAGGGCAGCTAATTAGCGATGTGGACAGTGGGGGTGGGGTGGGGGGGGGGGGTGGGTGGGTCTGCAGTGGTGGCCAAGCCACTCCCTGTGGCGCTGCTGTCTGCGACCACGGCAGTCTGTTTGGTCACTGGGTTTTGCCCCCCTATATCCCCCGTCCCAGGCCAGGTCCCGCCATCTGGCTGGTCTGGCAACAGCCGGCACCATGGTCTGACCCCCGCTGGCCCGTTGAAGACAGGGAGAAAACCCAGGGAAGGTTAGGCCACCGCGAGATAGAGAAATAAGAGCGAGGGGGGGGGGGGGGGGGGGGCACAATGTAAAGGGACAAGAGGAGGAGAGCAGATGGAGTAATGGATGGAGGAGCAAGAGAGCGAGGGGCCGAGAGCGAGGGAAAGGACACTGCATCCTTTGCCGTGTCACCCTCGGTGTGACTCGATGAATGATGATCCTCCAACACTCTGCCGCCACGCTGAGAGTGAGAGCGAGTGGGTGGGTGGGTGTGGGTGTGTGTGTGTGTGTGTGGTGTGTGTGTGTGTGTGTGTGTGTGTGTGGTGTGTTGTGTGTGTGTGTGCGTGTGCGTATGTTTGTACAGTAAGTCTGCAATTGGCTAAGAGAGTGGAAGGATAAAATCTGTGCGTGTGCGCATGCATGGACACAGCCCTACTTTCCTAAACAGATCCTGACAGCTCACAGCTGGAAGGATAGACCCATTTACCCACAATTCAGTAGTAATCCTCAGGTCCCCCTCCAACAAATCCACAGTAGATGACCATTTTGAAGGTCAGTAGAAACCAGGTTTGTGTTCTGTTTTTTTGGGACGTACGAGGTGTAAACCAATGTGCAACTTTGGTGGAGCTGTCAGCCGCACAATAGCTCGATGGATATATATTGATACAGAATTTCCCGTTTGGAATGAACAGAGGACTTGGTCCTATGGGATGTACCTTTCTGAATATATATATATATATGTTTTAATCAATGTGTGTATGGCTGCTGTATATTGTTGACAAATATATCTGCTTGACAAAAAGGAAATCATATTTTTTTTCATATTTTTTGTGTCCATAATAAAGAGGACCTCTACTGCACATTGTGGACAGTTGAGGAGGCGTTGGCTATAATGTGTCCTAAGGAATGATGCAGGTAGGGCGACCACGGGTAGCCATTACTCACTTCTGTTGTAAACACGCCGGATATTGCCATATTAATGGCGAGCTTCAGTGATATTAATGGGGAGCTTCAGTGATATTAATGGTAAGCTTCAGTAATATTAATGGTAAGCTTTAGCACTGGAGGCTGGCCGTGGCACCTTTAACAGGTCCTCTACAATCTATGCATGTGCGTGTTTTTAAAAGCGCATTGGATCTATAGGAAGCATGCGTACTTCTCTGCAGGAGATGCAACAACCATGCAATGAGATCCTCACGTGTATAAGACTCCACAGGCGCACAACGCTATGTGAGCACGACACCCTTTGAAGGATCAGCGAAGGCGTGCACTACAGCGCAGTTTGTTTGGGCGGAAGGGTGTCAAGTGGAGACCAAAGTCTTCTTCAGTCATTCCTATCAGGCTAGATCAAACCTTCAGCGTGAAGTGTGTCAACTTGCGTTTCATCTTTTTTTAAGACGCTTTCTGAACCTTTGAGTTCATTGGGTTTTTCCTTTTTTTTTGCGGCCAAAGATGCGGATGCAAGACACGTTTGTGTGTCTCCTCCTCCTCTTTCTCTTTCTCCTCCTCCTCCCCCACCTTCTTCTCCCTCCTCCTCCTCCTCGCCTTCCTTCTCCCTCTCCCTCCTCCTCCTCCTCCTCGCCTTCCTTCTCCCTCTCCCTCCTCCTCCTCCTCCTCCTCCTCCTCCTCCTCCTCCTCCCACTCATCCTCCCACTCATCCTCCTCCTCCTCTATATTTAATCCACTAAGTTCCACTGAGCTAATTGTTTTTTTTGTTTGTTTTTTGCTGTCAAATACACAGATGCAAGACTGTGTTTGTGTGTCTCTCTCTCTCGACAAAACGTCGCTCGGTATAGTTCGACATTTGAAAATGCTTCACATCCATAATGCATTCACCACGTAGCAGCTAGCTGGCTTTGATACGCCGTCCGTGTAACTATATAGCCGCATAAACGACAGAACCGCCACACTGTCGAGAGAGGCAACAAAATCAGCAATTTTGAGACGGGGTTAGTTTCTCCGTGACCTCCATTCACTCTCCACCGGGAGTCTCTCCATCTCTGTCTCCCCCCGCTCCCTCCCCCCCACCCCCACCCCCAGCTCCCTCCCCCCCCACCCCCAGCTCCCTCCAAACCCCCGCCCCCGGCATGGCTCCCTCTCCTTCATCCTCATTCTATTTCATGCCTCGTCTTCCTCCCGCTCGGTCCCCATCCATCACCGCTCGCGCCCCGCTCTTGCATGTCTCACGCAGTCTCTCCACCCCTACCCCCCAATACACACACACACACACACACACACACACACACACACACACACACACACACACACACACACACACTCGCAAACATACACACACAAACACACACACACACACACACACACACGCCACAGACTGGGCTCTGCTGCTTACACACACTCTCTCCTCTGTGACTCGTCCCATCAACTTGGCTCCGTTTGGCATTCAACGCATCGGGACATCTCTGTCTGCCCCCCCCCCCCCCGCCCCACCACCACCACCACATCCTCCCCCCTCTCTCCCCCCCCCCCCCCCCACACACACACACACACACACACACACATACTTTCCACCACACACACAAAAACAAAAACAAATACAAAAAAACCATTCTCCTCCCGAGCGCCGTATGTTCCACCGCAATCATCGCCGTGTTCCGCCCTCCTGACAGGACACTTAATTGAAATTTGCCACGGCTCAGAAGCGACGCAGACGACACGGCTGCGTTTATCCTGACAGCGGCTTATTTGTGTTGGACCGTCGCAAACTAGCGAACAAAATCAGTGGCTGTTGACGCGCGGGAGAGACAGCACGGGAGCTGAGTCACGGGGCACCGTCGGGGAAACTGACGGTGAAGGAGCCGCGGATCATAAACAGCTTACCCAGAGGAGACAAAAAATAATTTGTGTGTGTCTGTGTCTGTGTCTCTCTCGTCTCTCTCGTCTCTCTCTCTCTCTCTCTCTCTTCTCTCTCTCTCTCTCTCTCTCTCGCTCTCTCCTCTCTCTCTCTCTCTCTCTCTCTATCTCTCTCTCCTCTCTCTCTCTCTCTCTCTCTCTCTCTCTCTGCACGGCATTATGTGTTATTATATATCTGTTAAATATCTGTCTTTGGTGGGGGGTGGGGGGGTGAGGGGGGGTGGAGGGGGAGACGAGGTCTGTTATTCACAGCAGCGCAGATGGATTCGCCGGTGTCACGGAGCGGAGGTGGCAGCCGGGAGGTCAGGTTTCAGCCTCCTCCTCCTCCCCCTCTTCCCCTTCCTCCCCCTCCACCCGATGTCCCTCCCTCTCCCCTCTGACTCCCTCCCTCTCCCTCCACCCGATGTCCCTCCCTCTCCCTCCGACTCCCCCTCCCTCTCCCTCCGACTCCCTCCTGATGTCCCTCTCCCTCCCTCCCTATCCTCTCCCTCCCTCCCGATGTCCCTCCCTCAGCACGCCGGGGCCTTTGCCTCAGGTCGTTTTGATGTGGCCAGGGGGGAGAGGGGTGAGGGAGGGGAGGCCCCACAGATGATGATGTCATGCTGGTGGAAAGGGGAACGCTCGAGGACTGAGCTCCTTTCCACCCCTCTCGTCCACGAGGCTCCCATCTTCCCACAGAGCCCGTGGCCCCTCCAGCACTGGGCTGGGGCATTCCTCAGAGCTCCCCGGAGGAGCAAAACAGATGTGTGTGTGTGTGTGTGTGTGTGTGTGTGTGTGTCCGCGCGCATCAATCACCCCCGGGGTCTTTCATCACCTTTCGCCCGCGAGCGCGTACATCATATTCGGCGTGTAGTCGGCGTGAAGACAAACATAGAGACGCGTCACGGGAAGAGTCTGTACAGCATCCTACTGTACACTGCTCCGCACTGGGAAACAAGCGGGGACACATGGAGACCAACACAGAGTGAAGCCTCTCCGCTCTGTGACCTCCAGCATGGAAGATGGGACAGAGGTGACATATTCACTGCTTCCTTTTGTTTGTCAGTCTGTCTGTTTGTTTGTCTGTTAGCAGGATAACTCAAAAAGCCATTAGTTAGATTTACGTAAGGGCCAAGGAACAGTTCATTCGATTTTGGCACAGATCTGGATCGGAATCCAAATCCTGGAATTTTTGGAAGGATTATTTAGCATTGGGGGCATGAGATGGGGCAAATAATTCACATATTGTGTAATAGTTCACAAAGTTACAAACATATTTGCATACAACTTGGTGAGGTGTTTTAGATAGAATGCGTGTCATTACGATTCAAAAACATTTAGGGAAATACGAATCCGGACTCCCGCAGCTCCAGATACAAATCCGGATCCAGGAATTATTTTAAGGATTCTTTAGCAATAACCGCTGCTTTAAAGGGATTCTTTAGCCTCAGGGCAAAGGGGACTTTTTGTCGTGGCGGAGGTGTGCACTCTACTGACGGTTGTCTAATTCATTCCCCGGCAATATGGCAATATGGCAATAGTGCAAATGAACTGAATCTGTCATAGGTTAATGGTCGCTATATATATAATTGTAGCTAGCTTGTGCGTCTAGCGGTGCTGTTAGCAGGACAATTAGCAGATGGACGGCCGTGTTATGCTGAATTGATTAAGGGTATTTGGTTCAGCCTGCTTGTTCTACATATAGCACCGCGTCGACTCGGCCTTTCGCAAAGTATGAAAAATAAAAATACATTAGCAGGATATATTAAGAGCTAGTCACACAGTCATTAGCGCCCACACAAAGCTCATTAGCATGCAGGGACAAAACACCAGTATAAGTGATAAACAACGTGAAACTGGCACCAGGGCTCTGCCGAGACGTGTGATATCAATTTTCACCTGCCATTTATGAACAGCGCTTCAAAAAAAGGCTAACGACGATGCCCTCGCAAGGAGCTAATGGCTACGCTTAATGGATCTGAACAAAATCAAGAGTTGTGTGTGTGGAAGTAAAGGAGTAAACATCTTGCCATGGCTCATCTAAACAGAAGGCACTTCTGCTTAGCTGACTAAATCCCCCAAAAACATTTATTTTCCACAACCAGGGATAAATAAGACTCCTGCGCATGCGGGCTGATGGGAAGCGATTGCACTCTGATCAAAAAAAATCCCTGACACCTCCCTTCCAGAACTTCGCGCCTCGAGTTCTCTCCCCATTAGCTAACCCCGGAGAACGGGCTGACGGCTGCTACTGAGCAGGAAAGTCACCGGAGTTCGGGATGCATCAACCTGGATGCAGTATGCAGATCTCTGCGATTGTTTGTTTTGTTTGTTATTGCTCACTGTATATTCGATTTTACGTAGTATAACCGAATATACAGTTCCAGGGGCTTTTGCACATCACCAAACACACCACTCGCCGAAAGAGAAGGTCCACACCAACCACAACCACAACACACACACCACACCACACCCACCACCCACACACACCACACACACACACACACACACACACACACACAGCGGACTTGAGGGTTGTGTGGCGCTCTCCCAACCCCATTACCTTGCGGATAGACCGGGGCACACGCTTCTCTGAAAAGGGGATAACCAAGCTATTCAGCTCTGCACCATTATCAACACATCCAGATGCTACACGCAGGGCCGCTTTGACGGTCCAGGAACACGCTCTCCAGCTGCTCTGCCCCAAATCCCGCTGACCCAATTACCCGTCTCCCCAACTCAGGGAGATGGGGAAAGCTGAAGGAACCGGACATCTCCCCGGATTCAGGCGCTATTCACACAGATTGTGGCGGATGCGGCCGTGTGAAGCGGTTTGGTCTGAGCGCCCCGACCGTCGAACCGATGGAGGGGTGTTTACGGTCAAGAAAGTGTTGAAAGAGCTGTTCTTCTGTCTAAATCTAAATCTGGAGGATTGAATCCTCTTTTATTGGTCACATACATGTACACGCGCAGAGCGAAATTAGTTTCTCTGCATTTAACCCATCCTAGTGTTAAAAGCAGTGGGCAGCTTCTATGTTTTATATCCAGCGCCTGGGGAGCAGCCTAGGGGTCTGGTGCCTTGGGGTCAAGGGCACCTTGCGGGACTTGAACCGGCGACCTTTCCAAGCCAAGTCCCAACAGACTGACTGAGCTATCCTGCCGCCGTCGTCTCACTAATGCTTATCACCGTATTTTATCTGATGAAACTTGTGCACTGTGTAGCTCTAGTTCTTGTGGTGCCGATTGGTATTGCACGTAATTTTCCCCCCCGGCCTACATGCATGTCAAACACTGTATTGAACCAAGAGAAGGTGAGCATTACAGAATGACTGTAGACCTGTGGGTCTATACACTACAACGACAATCCAATCAGCAACCAAGCATTATATATGAGGGTTATTTATCATTTAGCAGCCTAATATGAATATAAATAGATCTATATAAATGTATATCTATCTATCTATCTATCTATATATATATACATATATGTACAGCTCAAATATATCTAAGTTTAATAAAGCATAATGTTGTGCGTGCTTAAGAGATGAGCTTTCGTGTTCCCAATATTTCTTGCCCCTATTTCTGACAGATCAAACCATGTCTGAATCTGTGATGGTGGATGCAGGGTTGTGTTTGTACAAAAGCATCTGTTGGGCCAACAAATGTGCCAACCCATAGCCTTCTTCTTCTTCTTCTTCTTCTGCTATATTCCCCTGGTACACCAGCTGCAACATCCCAAAATGGCCGCCAGTCCACAAACTACATCTCCCAGCATGCCCCACAACTCTGACAGGTGTAGGTGCTTAAGCCACTTTTTTAATTGAAGCCTAATTGAAGCTGCACTGGGGAAACAAGACTCTCAGGAGAAGAGAGAGAACCGGGGAGCACATGGCTGGAAGGAAAAGCCTTCAAAGAGAAGGAAAGTCACATTTTGGTTTGATGAACTGTGCTTGGGAGAAAAGCCCTTTTGTGAGGAAATAAAGCCTATTTTTATTTTAACTTTACAATTTTTACCTGTTTTGCCTGGAACTGCCCAGAGCACTTGCAGCTCACAGCTGTTACCTACAGGCAGATCTGTGCAGATCTGTTTTTCTTTTTTCCTTTGACAAACCTGATTCATTCAGCATCAACTCAAAATTCCCCTAAAATAAATAACCATTAAAAAAAAAACAAACATTCATCACTTTCATGAACTCTGTTTTTTTGTCCCTTTTCGTCCTCTTAAACTGATTTGGGCGACGATGATGAACGCAGAAGCAGAGCGCCGGGGGCTTTTCAAAAACACTACAAACGACCCAATCAAGGAGGATGCAGAGAGAGTGTTTGTCGGGATATATCACGATGACCTCCATCCTACCCTGTGCTGCCATCTGACAAACACATGCCTGGCAAGGAGCCCAGGCGCCCAAAAGACGACAGATGCCATCCAAAAAAGGCATGCGCCGTCCCTTCTCCAGCGGCCGGCGAGGACACATCAAACAGATCCTCCACGACAAGACAAATCCCAGTTCCAGGTTTCAGTGGCTTCGGCTGTGAGGCAGTTCCACATCCACACAAACTGTTTTGGCCCGACAAAAACTCAGAACGAATGAACATGAATGAACATCCTTAGTCAACATATTTAAAAAACAGAAACACCACCTAACCCGGTCGAATGAACCGACATGGAATCGATACACAATCTAGGGAGAGCTGTGCTTTTACCTGCTCTTGGAGGCTTGATAGGAAGGAAATACACTCTTAATTTCTGTTGAGTGGTAGCAGTAGTTCTCTTGCCTACAGGTATGTTGAATGCACTTATTGTGAGTTGCTTTGGACAAAAGCGTTAAATGACTGTAATGTATTGTAATGTAATGTAATATATAAGTTATAACGGCCAGGGGAGGAACAGGGGGAAGGGCACTTGTGTTGTCACCCTACGGCTGTCGAGCATATACTGTGAATCTTGGTAATATCCACACTCGTGTACGCACCTACAGACACCGGCTATTATGGGTTTCAAGATAACAGTGTTTTAAAGACAGTGTGTGTTAAAAAGCTGTGAAGTGCCTGTTCAACTACTATACTTAGTCTAATAGTGTGGCTTTTACGTTGAATAACTTACTACTGGCCTGATGGGAGCACGCCAACGCTTGATTTGCAGGGAGGTATAGGCTGTGGCAGTCCAATGTAAACATTAGAATGCACACGATACATCCATGTGAAGTGCAGAGTCATTTAAGTAATTTTAACTCAATTTGAACGTTCAGTGTGCAGCAATGAAGCCAGTGTCAAACTGGAATGAGGTAGAAGGTAGCCACAAGTTTCAGAAATATAAACCATAGCGGTTATATTTGACATACTTGATAACTCCCATGTCATGCAACATCCTCTTTAGCAAATAGATCAGCTGTTATTTGTAGCGTACCATCCAAGGTGTGGATGAAGACTTAGATTTGAGGGCCAGTGCAGCATAAGACCTCGGCATCATTCGGTTAGAGACTACAATAAGTTGTACTGATCAAATTTCGCTTTCAAAGTATACACAAGAAATGAACACACTTATTATCATCACCTAATTTCAGACTGATGATCCCATCATCAGAGAGGGTCCCCTGGGTCCATCCCTCAATCCAGGGACCACGGAGGGAGACAGATGGCAGTGATGCTATTACATGTGAAATGTACATTCAGAATGATGCGTTCGGGTCTTTGCCTTCCTTCCTCAGATAGTACTGTGTCGGCATGTGTCGCCCTGCCCCTGATCCCTGATCCACACTGTTCAAATATTTATATATTTATACCGTCGATACCCTACGCCCCCACACACACACACACACACACACACACACACACACACACACACACACACACAGTAGGCAGACACGCTTTCCTGCTGTATCTGAAGTGGAAACGGTGGGGAACACGTGTGTGAGTGTGTGTGCCTCGCCTCCGGTTGCCCGCAGAGAGAGAGCAGAAAGAGTCTCTGAGAGCATTATTAAGCTGCAGCTACCGCAGGACTTCAAAGCTGTGTTTTTTCCAGCGCGCGGCGGCGGTGGTGAGCGGGAGGAGGAGGAGGAGGAGGAGGAAGAGGAGAGAAGAGGAGGAGGAGGAGGAGGAGGAGGAGGAGGAGGAGGAGAGGAGTGGAGGAGGAGGAAGAGGAGGAGGAGGAGGAGGAGGAGGAGAGGAGGAGGAGGAGGAGGAGGAAGGAGGAGGAGGAGGAGGAGGAGGAGGAGGAGGAGGTGTACGTTCTGCCGTATGTCGCGGTGAGGGCCGTTGCGACGCCTTTCCTTAAAAAAAAAGTGAAAAGCTTTTTTTTTCTTTTTCTTCTTCTTCTGAAGAGCCATGAATGAATAGACCACAGCAATTGATGTAACATAAACGTTGCAGTACACACACACACACACTCTGCGGCCATGCTTTACTTTTTGCATTCGTATTACGCATGGGAAATAGCAGTAGTCTCTTGTTGAACGGGACGTTTTTATTTACATTGTTATCTAGCGAGCAAATGGCTGGACCTTCTAACAAATCAATAGATCCGGTTTTTTTTGCCAGCCCTTCCCCCCCCATTCGATCTCTAACCGTGCAATAATAATCATTTTCACACCCGCCGTGGTGGAGAACAATCGGCTTGCACAGAGTGAGGGGCCGATCGCCTCCGGAATGACGTGGAAATTAAGAAAAGTGGCAATGTACAATTACCGGCTCAACTGGCTTGTTCGATACCTTTACAATTACACAGGCCTGCAGTCACAGCGCATGCATCTGTAACGTAGGTGGGTGTGTGGTGGGGGGGGGGGGGGGGAGGGGGGCTGGAAGAGGGGGAGGGGGGGGGGGGTAAAGCATGCAGAATAATGTTTAAACCGCCTCCCCCTCCCTGGGCGGACATAAGGCACGGTGGGGGTTAATAACACACTGGGAGATAACAAAAAAAAGCCACTGTTGGTGAAACTGCTTTATTGACGTGTTTGACAGCGGCATCTGGGCTCATATTGATCAGCTATTGATCAACCCCCCCCCCCCCCCCCAGCACCACTTTTCTCGAGAGCCATTCAAAAGGGGTCTGCCTATAACGGTGCCAACCATTAGGAAACTAGTGGCCCCCCCCCATGCACTCACAATGGAGAGAGGAGGGGGGGGGTCTATTCATGGCCGTAAACACACACGCACAAAAGGAAAACAATGGAGGAATGGATCGGAGCAGCTGAAAGAAGAAGGGCAAGGGCGTGAGGAGAAATCCGGAGGCCACATCTGGAGCGACGCGTGAGGACGACTTAAGGAGGCTTCGTGGTGGCCATCGTCGCCACGGCCATCCAGAATCCCTCAGCCTTGGCCTCGCGCTAACAGCAAACAGCTAGCGGTGATGCCAGCTCCAAAATAATATCCAACAACGATCCCCAGTGGAAATAGAGAACAGGCCTAGGGAGGAGACACCGGCAGCGTGTGTGTGTGTGTGTGTGTGTGTGTGTGTGTGTACGTGTGTACGTGTGTACGTGTGCACGTGCATGAGCAGTGATTGAAAGTGCACAGTGTCAGTGAATGTGAACAGTGCCTCCTGCTGGCCGGAAGAAGAAATGCCCCGACTACTACTACTACTACTACTACTACTACTACTAATACTACTACTACTACTACTACTACTACAACGAGGAGAATATTCAGTCAACCCCCCCCCCCCCCCCCCCCCCCCCCCCCTTCCTTGTGAAGTCTGTTTTCCGGTGACTCCTCTCCTGCCCGGCGACAAGCGTGAGGACTCAATATGATTTGAGTGACACGTTCCTCGCCGCTGCCCCCCCCCCCCCCCCCCTCCCCCGTGTTCCGTCTCGTCTGGCCCGCCTCCAACGTTGTCACTTTCTTTTTTCTTTCCGCGACACTTTAGGCGGAGGAGTCTTTTTCGGCGCGCTCACACCGCTCAGTGCTCTTCAACGGGAGGGCGGCGATGGCCAAATGGCGCGTGAAATACAACAGTGACACACGCCCCGGTGGAACCTAATAAGACATCACATTACGGGGAGATGGGAGAAAACTATAGCGTTGCCGTGGCAACCGGCGGCCGCACCGCCGGAGGGCTCGGGTGACAAGAGAGACAAGAGAGACGGAGCGAAAGGGAGAGACAGAGAGAGAGAGAGAGAGAGAGAGAGAGAGAGAGAGAGAGAGAGAGAGAGAGAGAGAGAGAGAGAGAGAGAGAGAGAGAGAGAGAGAGAGAGACTGAAGGGGAAAGCACAGTAGAGAGAGCGAGAGAGAGAGAGAGATGCAGGGAAAGCACTGTTGAGATAGAGAGAGAGATAGAGAGAAAGAGAGAGAAAGAGGAAGAGAGACTGAGGAAAAGCATGTTAAAGAGAGAGAGAGATGGAGGGAAAGCACGGTTTAGAGAGAGAGAGCGAGACGGAGGGAAAGCAGGGAAGAGAGAGAGAGAGAGAGAGAGACGGAGGAAAAGCAGGGTAGAGAGAGAGAGAGAGAGAGAGACGGAGGAAAAGCAGGGTAGAGAGAGAGAGATGGCGGAAAAGCACAGTAGAAATATAGAGAGCGAGAAGAGAGAGAGAGAGAGAGACAAGCGACCGTGCTTTCCCTCCATCTCTCTCTCTACCCTGCTTTTCCTCCGTCTCTCTCTCGCTCTCTGTCTCTCCCTCTCTCTACACCATGCTTTCCCTCCATCTCTCTCTCTTTAACATGCTTTTCCTCAGTCTCTCTCAGATAGAGGGAGACGCAGAGAGAGAGAGAGAGAGAGAGAGAGGAGAGAGAGAGAGAGAGAGAGAGAGAGGAGAGAGAGAGAGAGAGAGAGAGAGATAGAGAGAGAGAGAGGAGAGAGAGAGAGAGAGAGAGAGGACAGACATAGGGAAAGCACGGTAGAGATAGAGAGAGCGAGAGAGAGTAGGGAGGGAAAGAAAATAATAATAATAATAATAATACCGAGGGAGGAATGAGGAGGGAAGATGATACTGAAGACGAGGGAGAGATAACCTCCCAGTCTCACCCCACTAACGGGTCTGGGGGGTTGTATTTCATCTTGCTGTTTAGAAAGGACAGCTTTGGCCCATTGCTCTGACCCCCCCCCCTGTGCTGTCAAACGGACGTATCGCTCCTCCGCGATTTCCCCCTCGACAATACTCTGGCTAACCGCTAATTAGCGCCGATCATATTTCCTCCACCGGCCACGCCCATTTATATGGTGCAGGCCCCTTAATGAGTGGCAGAATTAATTGGCGGTGCGATGCTCACATGACCCTCCCTCCCCCTCTCCCCCTCCCTCTCTCTCTCTCTCTCTCTCTCTCTCTCTCTCTCTCTCCTCTCTCTCCTCTCTCTCTCTCTCTCTCTCTCTCTCTCTCTCTCTCTCTCCTCTCTCTCTCTCCTCTCTCTCTCTCTCTCTCTCTCTCTCTCTCTCTCTCTCTCTCTCTCTCTCTCTCTCTCTCTCTCTCTCTCTCTCTCTCTCTCTCTCTCTCTCTCTACACACTGGGCACTGGGGCGGTGGACTCTGGTTGTGTTCACAGCGCATCCGAGTGTCGGAAACGGAGTTCCCCGATTCTTGAGAAAAGACTCAAGTGTCGTCGGGAATAGTCTTTTATTAAAGCGTGGTGTGTTGAATTAGCAGCGGTAGCTTTCTGTATGAATTATCCCCCCCAACACACACACACACACACACACACACACACACACACACACACACACACACACACACACACACACACACACACACACACACCACACACACACACACACACACACACACACACACACACACACACACACACACGCGCCTCTGTGAGAAAGCGCAGTGTGTGCGTCTTTCAAATCCCAGCCTTTCAGTGGCAGCTGCCGGAGGTCCAGCTCAGCGAGTGGAGGGTGGATGGGTGGGTGGGAGGGTGGGTGGGGGAGGTGGGGCTGGCATCTGGAGCTGCGGTGTAGGTGGGGTGGTGGTGGTGGTGGTGGTGGTGAGGTGGTGGAGGTGGTGGCGCTGCACCACCCACGAGCCACCGGATCGGAGCGCGCCCGCCCGCCCGCTACGATGCCAACGCGTGGGGGGGGGGGGAAGCGGCAGCTCGTTTATTTTTAACGCCGTCTGCTAATGCGGACCTGGGGGGGGGGGGGGGGAGGGGGAGTGGGGGAGGGGAGTGGGGGAGGGGAGGGATGTGGGCAAGTCATTCATGGGCTCCACAATAAGTGGAAGAGAGAGGGACGCAGGTGAGCAGCACGGGTTGAGCCAGGGAGTTAGGGAAGACCAAATATTAAAATAATCTCTACGCCTCGGGAAGGCCTATCTCGGAAAGCCCACCGCAATGGGCAGCACTGAGGCTGGGCAGAACAACGTGTGCACCAGACTCAATATACCGTTTAACAAGCATGAAATGCGGAAGACGCAGCGCTCCGTACAGGGTAGCATCAGGCCTATTAAAAAATTGCATAAATGCAAGGCAATTGTTTTCGCAAAGCTTGCCATGATAAAGGATAATTAGCGGTATAGCGTTTGCTGGATCATTTGGGCTTATTGTTCCTAAGCTACTGACTGTAGCGCCACAGTCTGTTGAGTAATGTACTGCTTTACAAGCAGCCTAGCGCACAAAACCCTTTTAATTGCATAGGAAAATCTGCAAAAATAAAATAAAATAATAAAAGCCTTTCATTTAAATAAATATGCAGCACAAAAAGGACCAACACTTTCAGATTCTACCCAACGACGGCGGCTTTTAATGCGATGGGATCAGAAGTTGGGATAATATGTGGGGATGATATGATGATAATCTGATCAGAATGTGGTCTCATTCTTTCCCGCCTTGCTCTCCTGTCACTCAAGACTCTGCTGCAGCTGTGCCTCTCACCAGCCTTGTTACCGACGGGGGCTGAATGGTACCACACACACACACATCCTGGTATCCTTGGTGAACACACCCACACACCGACATATCTACTATCATTTGATGAATTAATGCATAGTATGTAACAAAAATATGTCCGATTAAAAGAAAGATATCTTTTAATGTAGATATCGCCCATAATCTGGTCTCCATATATTATCTTATCATGTGTAACCTGAGATGTGTAGCTCATATATAGAATATAGCTCAGATGTGTTATAAACCCGCAAAGTGGCTGCAATCTTTCTAAAGACTATATTTTTGCACATTGTATCATGTGATGGGCTCACGTTTGTGGGGCGTTGACGAGACACAGTGGAAACAGACCCAGCAGAGCACTGGTGTGTGTGTGGTGTGAAAGAGCTGGCTCTTCAGAGCCGTTCAAATGACAGACGCACAGACACAGAGGGAGCTGGCAGACGTGAGCGTAACGCATCTGTCTGGGCACGGGATACTACTCCCACCACACCACCACACCACACACAACACCACCCACCACACACAACACCACCCCCAGCCACTGTTATTCTCCCCCATCCGGTCCTCTCCCCAGTCACTGTTTCTCCCCCATCCGGTCCTCTCCCCAGTCACTGTTTCTCCCCCATCCGGTCCCCTCCCCAGTCACTGTTTCTCCCCCATCCGGTCCCCTACCCAGTCACTGTTTCTTCCCCATCCGGTCCCCTCCCCAGTCACTGTTTCTCCCCCATCCGGTCCCCTCCCCAGTCACTGTTTCTTCCCCATCCAGTCCCCTCCCCAGTCACTGCTTTCCCCCCATCCGGTCCCCTCCCCAGTCACTGTTTCTCCCCCATCCGGTCCTCTCCCCAGTCACTGTTTCTCCCCCATCCGGTCCCCTCCCCAGTCACTGTTTCTCCCCCATCCGGTCCCCTCCCCAGTCACTGTTTCTCCCCCATCCGGTCCCCTCCCCAGTCACTGTTTCTCCCCCATCCGGTCCTCTCCCCAGTCACTGTTTCTCCCCCATCCGGTCCCCTCCCCAGTCACTGTTTCTCCCCCATCCGGTCCTCTACCCAGTCACTGTTTCTCCCCCATCCGGTCCCCTCCCCAGTCACTGTTTCTCCCCCATCCGGTCCTCTCCCCAGTCACTGTTTCTCCCCCATCCGGTCCCCTACCCAGTCGCTGTTTCTTCCCCCACTTCCCCAGTCACTGTTTCTCTCCCCCTTCACAAGTCACTGTCCCTCCCCCCCCCCCCCCCCCCCCCCCACACACCTTCTCTCAGTCACTGTCCCTCCCCCCCCCCCCCCCACACACCTTCTCTCAGTCACTGTTCCTCCCCCCTTCCCCCAGTCTCTCCCCCCCCCCCACCTTTCCCCACTCACTGTGTCTCCCCCTCTTCCCTCAGTCACTGTTTCTCAGGCTAAAACAAATATGAGACACTTGCAAATGAAGCAAGAGGCTGGAAGGACCCGAGGCAGGCAGCATACAGCCTGCTGCAAGACACTTTAATATGTATGCAAAAAAGAAGAAGAAGAAGAAGAAGAAGAAGAAGAAGAAGAAGAAGAAGAAGAAGAAGAAGAAGAAGAAGAAGAAGGGGGAGAAGAAGAAGAAGGGGGAGAAGAAGAAGAAGGGGGAGAAGAAGTAATGTTTACTGCATGCATAATGAATTTCATATGAAGTCGGAATGCATTACCGTGAAATGCATTATTGAAAGAGTAATGAAACTCAATTAAGGATATGAATGGCACTTATGTAGGAGCCGACGGAACCCTCTCCTATCTTCTGGGGAGAATTATGAGAGATATCGTGACGACCTCCAA
This sequence comes from Muraenolepis orangiensis, assembly GCA_027704905.1. Taxonomy (NCBI): domain Eukaryota; kingdom Metazoa; phylum Chordata; class Actinopteri; order Gadiformes; family Muraenolepididae; genus Muraenolepis; species Muraenolepis orangiensis. Next base: position 11,433,634 of record CM051017.1, on the reverse strand, counting down.
GCACACACACAATAATTCTGTTATCTTTTTCAAGCGATTTTCAAAACTTAATTCTGGAAAATGTTCATTTTAATAACGGCTATGTTACAGTCAACAAAAGTTATTGTTGTACCGGAGAGAAAATTGTTGGAACAAAAACAGACAAGACTCAAAAGAGGACTCAAACCCTGACCTGGTAAATATGGTAAATGTTCGAAATGTAATTACAGCAGAGCACTTTGAAGTGATACCATGCTGAAATTAAAACATATTGTCGTATTCATATCAAATTGTGATTCAAAGCATTTGTAGCATAAATTATTTATAAAAAAATACACTTAAAAATTCTGAGTCAATTTGAGTCAATGTTTAGACGTTTTTCACATATATCACTATTATCAGGTATTGTCAAAATACTACCAACACATCTCATGTCCCACAAGACACAGCGAGACTCTTGATCACTGCTACACCACCATTCAGAACGCTTATCGCGCTGTTGCGCGGCCGGCTTTCGGGAAATCAGACCACGCCTCCGCGCTTCTACTTCCCCCACGACAGCGTACTCCATCTGCAGGGGGCGCTGGAAATCAGGGACTTGAGTGTATTCAAGACCACTGACCTGGATGTGTATGCAGATCATGTCACAGCCTATATGTACAGGCCAGTGGAGGAATGCATCCCGACCAGGTCTGTTCGTTCATTCCCGAACCGCAAACCATGGATGAATGCCGACATACGGAACAAACTGAGGGAAACGGAGTACCGCTTTCACAACAGGCGACTCCGATCACTACAAGAAGGCCAAGTATGAACTCAGAAAATTGGATTATAAAAACTAACTGGAATTACAGTTTGGGGGCTCTGACACCAGACGTATGTGTCAAGGTCTAAAGGTCCTCTCCAACTACAAGGGGAGTTTAGGGGGAGTCACCAACAACGACCCTAACCTACCGGACGAGCTGAACACGTTTTATGCTCGCTTTGAAAGGAGGAACTTTGAGCCGACCAATAAATTGAACATTCACCCAGAGAACTACGTTCTACTGTTCAACTGTCCGGTTCGCAGAACCTTCAGGCGGGTGAAGGCAGAGACTCCCCAGACGGAGTTCCATCCCGTGTCTTTAAGAACTGCACTGACCAGCTGGCTCCTGTGTTCATGGACATCTACAACGCATCACTGCATCAGTCTGTCTGTCCCAGTGTGCTTCAAATAGACAACCATTGTGCCATTACCCCAAAATACCAAGGTAACATGCCTCAATGATTATTGTCCAGTGGTTTTATCACCCATAGCCATGAAGTGCCTGGAGAAACTTGTCACACATTAACTTTTCCATCCCTGACTCCCTAGACCCACTCCAGTTTACATACAGTTCATTCTCCTGGCACTACACACGGCCCTGGAGCATCTAGACGAGAGGGACACCTGCGTCAGACTGTTGTGTATTGGCTACAGCGCGTCGTTCCCTCCAAGTTGGTCCTAAAACTGAGGGACCTAGGTCTGCGCGTCCCCATCTGTAACTGGATTACGGTCTTCCTGACGGGCAGGCCTCAAGTGCTGAAGATTGGGAACAACACCTTATCCACTCTGGTCCTCAACACCAGAGTACCATCAGCCTGGACGGGAGACCAGTGGAAATCGCCAGCTGCTTCCGTTTCCTGGGACTACAGATCTCCGAAGATCTGGCGTGGACCCGCAACGCGGAGGTCATTCTGAAGAAGGCACACCAGGGCCTCTATGCCCTGCGGTGCCTCAGAAGAAGCAGCATAGGCAAGCGGTGGCTGGTGAACTTCTACCGGAGAGTTTCCTGTCGAGTGGCGTCACTGTGTCGTCCACTGCACGGGACAAGAAAGCCATCCAGAGGGTCGTGAGGATGGCAGAAAATATCATAGGGCGTGCACTTCCATGCATTGAGAAGATTATTAGGACCAGATGTCGGAATAAGGCCATCTCCATCACAAAGAACGACAACCACCCTGGGCACCATCTCTTCTCCCCCCTGCGGTCCGGTCGCTGGTTCCACATCATCCGTACAAGGACAACCAGGTTCAAGGACTTGGAATGCTGCCACTATCATAACATTGTCATCCATATTTCATTTCACTATCATACTTTTGCTGGAGTTATTGGACTCATTACAGTGACTACACTGTTCTGCACTGTACTGCACTGTACGGCACTTTATATACACATGTATACATGTGTATATAAAGACACACATACAGATATATACATGTGTTGGCACAATCCAACACATGATATGTATATATCATCCATCAGTCACTTTATTGTTATTTTTATTGTTATTTTCATTGTGTACAGTGTTGTATAGTATATAATAGTATATAGTATAGAATATAGTAAGTATAGTACATAGTATAGTACATAGTGCAGCATATAGTGTTAAATTATTCTGCGGGAGGGCATGGAGAGTAAGCA
>CM051017.1:11386212-11426212 GCA_027704905.1 Muraenolepis orangiensis | reverse complement strand
AAGCAACAGCCTCTAAATAAGAGTCTGCTACAAAATGCAGTGTTGAACAACTGGTGAGAGATCCCTGGATGTTCCCTCCCCCTCCCTCCCTCCCTCCCTTCCTTCCTCCCTCCCTCCCTCCCTGCCTCATACCTCAAGCCCCGAATCAATGGGGAGAAAACACTGGCCGGTGAGGAGATGTTTAATGGTCGTCATGCTGCCGCTCCGGAGGCTGATTGGAAATTTAATAAGTAGTCCTGGGAAATGGCCCTTTGATCTCTCTCGCTCTCCCCCCCCACCCCGTTCGCACCTCTCTCGGCCTCCTCTCTCCCCTCTCTCTCCCTCTCTCTCGCTCACTCGCTCTCTAAAGTGAAGGCTTTATAAAAGCGGGAGCCTCGGCAAACCAGTAAATTAAACCTTGCGCCGTTGGGAATCCTGCAGAAGAAGAAGAAGAGGAAGAAGAGGAAGAAAACGCACATTCTTGGAAATCAATGCGGTCATTAGGCATATTTACGGTCACAGTGTGTGTGTGTGTGTGTGTGCGTGTGCGTGCGTGCGCGTCTGTGTGTTCGTCCGTGCGTGCGTGTGTGTGCGGGTGAGTGTGTGATTGTATGTGTGTCCGTGTGTGTGTGTGTGTGTGTATCTAGGTGTGTGTGTGTGTGTGTTTCTGTGTGTGTGTGTATTATTAGTGTCGGTCTACCTCTCCCCACCACCACACCACAGCCACCCAAACCCACCACCCGCCCCCAACACATTCACCATCGCCTCTCTTTCCCTTGCAATGCTGCGCTGAATTATTGATGCGACCAACGCCGCCACAGCCCCCTCCCCCAGCAACCCCCCCCCCCCCCCCCAGCAACCCCCCCCCCCCCCCCCCCCCCCCCCTCCCCCAGCAACCCCCCCCCCTCCCCCCCTCCCCAGCAACCCCCTGTGTGCAGAAGGCCCGTATTCCGGATGGATCTCTGGAACGCTTGTTGCGTCACACACCACACCCCACACACACACACCCACCACACACACCACCACACACACACACACCCACACACACACACCCACACACACACACACACCCACCGGCGGACCGTTGACCATATGTAATAAAGCAGGGGAGGAGGGGGGAGGCGGGGAGGCGGGTGGAGGGGGGGGGGGGGGGGGGTGGAGGGGGGAGGAGGGGGGAGGCGGGTGGAGGGGGGGGGGGGCGGGCGGGTGGAGGGGGGGGAGGCGGGTGGAGGGGGGTGGGGGCGGGGGGAGGGGGGGTGGGGGGGGGGGTGGGGGCAGATGCACCCTGACATTTAAATCAATTTTTTTATTTATTATTTCATTTGTTCTCTCGCCAAGACTCCACTCTATGGAGCCGTGGCGACGCCCGTGGTAACAAACGCCGCTTCCCTCTTTTATCCGACGAAAGCAATGCCAGACGGCATAAACAGAGTCTTCTGTATTGATACAGCTCAACGTGGTGTGTGTACGTGTGTGTGTGTGTGTGAGTGTGTGTGTGAGTGTGTGTGGTCTGTTTCATCCCCCCCCCCACCAGCTCTCCGTCGGCAAACAGTGTGTCTAACTAAAGCCTGTGTGTGTGTGTGTGTGCGTGCGTGCGTGCGTGCGTGCGTGCGTGCGTGCGTGCGTGCGTGCGTGCGTGCGTGTGCGAAGGAACAGGCGCCGACATTTTCTTCTATTCTATTCCCAAGGTCTTCCGAACACGTCTTATCGTTGGAGCGGCGACCGCTTCTCTGGGCTAAACCATCACCGCATGTTGTGTGAAATTCAAACTGCGCGAGGGACGGGGAGCAAGCCACTCCATTGTACTTGCACCACACGGTAAATAAAAACATGTTGAATCTTCAATTAAGCTCGGCCCCCCCCCTCGCGGTACGCAAAAACAGAGATATATCCGATGTTTCCCTTTTGTGTTTTTCCGTCTGTTCAAATATGTGGTATACCTGAATCCCGCCGTTGTACCCGAGGATTACCCACACAGTAGCTCAGCTGGTAGAGCCGTAGGTCGTTTGACACCCCGGAAGGTTGCTGGTTCGATCCCCACTGGCTCCTCCTCCTAGCCGAGAAACTTGCATGGCCGACAACACTGCCGTCAGTGGTTGAGTGTGTGTATGAATGGGTGTGTGTGAGACTGGTAAAGCAAAAAGCGCTGTATAAGTTTGTTTACCATTGACCATACCTGGGCTCACGGGATGAAACACAGCGCCACACACAGGCCCCGTGAGAGAGGTTCAGGGGCGACAAGATAGCTCAGTCTGTTGGGACCTGCTGGGGCTTTGGAACCAGAGAGAGGCGGCGGCAGGCAGCAGTATAGCTCAGGAGGTAGAGCGGTCACCTCACCACCGAAAGGTCGCTGGTTCGATCCCCCGGCTCCTCCTAGCAAAAACTGTCGAGGTGTCCTTGAGCAAGACACCCTAACTGCTCCTGACGTGCTGGCTGACTTGTAAAGCGCTTTGGATAAAAGCGCTATATAAAAGCCGGCATTATTATTATTAGATATCCCCGAAACACCTGGGCACTGCCAAGGTGCCCTTGAGCAAGGCACCAGACCCCTCACACTGCGCCCCGTGCAGCTGCATATACAATAGCTGCCCGCTGCTCCTAATACTAGGATGGGTTAAATGCAGAGAAAGTTATTTCACTGTGTGTGTGTGTGTGTACATGTATGTGACCAATAAAGATAACAAGATTTAAGATTAGCGAGAGAGAGAGAGAGAGAGAGAGCGAGAGAGAGAGAGACGAGAAGGACACCGACCAACCCACCAGGGAAGATTGCAGAGACTGCAGCCCTAGCCCATTGTTCATCACTTCTAGTCATCTATTATTCACGGCCTTTCCCTCTCTGTTTATGATCCCGTCGGCGGGAGGAACACAACGCGGCGCTAGCGCTAACGCACAAACGCCTCGTTTAGTCCGCCACTGTGTGTGTGTGCAGCTTTAAGATTTGAGAAAGCGGGGGGGGGGGGGGAAGGGGAGGGGTGCGGGAGAGATAGGAGGGAGTGATAGCCCCGCGGCGTGGAATCATAAACACTACATTAACCGGTCTGACTGAGCAACGGAACAAAAATGACATGTTTGTTTTTTTTCTCCGACGGATGTGTCGCGGCGACTGATTCACGCCGACAGCTCTTGCTTTTTTTGCCGCCGTGGTTGTTTTGTTTTGTTTTATCCGCCTTCCGATTCCCAGACAGGACCCCCCCTCTGGGCTCCGGCCGACCGGGGCACTTAGCCCAAATTGCCCGGGATAAATAGTCCACAATATATATTGATTAAGCATAAACAATGAGGAGCAATTAGGTTAAAGATAATAGGGCCGCCAGGGCGGCAGCGACCACGACAACGGTGACGAAGCTAAGCTAAAGCACGCGCGTGGCATAGAGGAATAGTCATGGGAAAAGCTAAAGGATAGCCTGTTTGTGTGTATGTGTGTGTGCGTGTCTGTGTGTGAGTGTGTGTGTATGTGTGTGTGTGTGTGTTTGTGTGTGTGCGTGTCTGTATGTGTGTGTGTGTGTGTGTGTGTGTCTGTGTGTGCATTTCTGTGTGTGTGTGCTTGTGTGTGTGTCTGTGTGTTTGTGTGTGTTCGTGAACATGTTATGGCGTGTGTGGGTGTCTGTGTGTGCTACTGGCCAAAGGTCCGACACAAATTCATTGTCCCCGGTGTTGCAAACTAAAACTCAACAGCCCGGCTGCTACTCAAGACTTATGCAAATATGGTGGAACCTCCATTAGCTGTGGTCACAGGTAGCCGCTCGCCAGCGACCCTCATTGACCGGTATGGTCAGCAAGGGCTGATTGATCATTCCAGGATCCAGACCCCCCCCCCCCTCTTCTCTCTCTCTCTCTCTCTCTCTCTCTCGCAGTTACTTTTCTTTTGCCCTTTTTATATTGTCCCGTGGGCTCTTTCCCTCTAAGAAACACACACACACACACACACACACACACACACACACACACACACACACACACACACACCACACACACACACACACACACACACACACACACACACACACACACACACACACACACACACACACACACACACACACACACGCACTGCCAAAACACACTCCGAGCGACGGTATGCATTACCCATGTCCCAGCTATAGGCACAGATTTAGGGAGGGGAGTCTGATTTAGTGGTGAAACATTAATGCCTTATATATATAAATATATATATATATAAATATATCTGCTCCTGTCCGGACGGGGCCCGTGTCTCCACGGGGGGAGCGCTCAGAGTCTTTCATTACGGCGCTGGACCTCGCCACATTAATAAAGAGAAATTAGACCAATGCAGCGAGCTGTTTATTAGGAACCCGGACAGGCCCTCCGAGACTCCGTCTGAATAATGGAGCCATCCACCTGGCAAAGAGGACACACACACACACAGATACACATGCACACGCACACGCGTGTGCGCACACACACACAAGAGAAAGAGAAAGAGCTGGAGAAAAGGAGGATGAGAGGAGAAGAGAGAGTGAAAGATGGACATGTGGGCAAGAAGGACGCACACAGATACACACACGCACACACACACGCATGCACACGCACACACACACACACACACACACACGCACATGCACGCACACACACACACACACGCACATACTCACACACTCACACGCACATGCACGCACACACACACACACACACACAATAAGAGTGGGAGAAAAGGGGACGAGAGGGGAGGAGAAAGTGAAAGAGGGAAACATGGGGGAAAACAGACAGGGGGATGAAGTGACTGATGCAAGACTAGCAGTCCTCCCATCCGTCCGTCCGTCCATCCGTCCGCCCGTCCGTCCTTTGGACTGATGACTCCCTTAATAACCCCCACGACAAAAGAAGCAATTACAGGATGAGCTGGGAGCGGCTGGCGGGGGCCAGCTGTGGCAGTGATGACCCCCCCCCCCCCCCAGCCCCTGGAGCCACTTCTTCTTCTGACAGCAACAAGGGGCCGATCGCTCGCCATGCTCATTCTGCAGCCAGTGAGTGCACATCCTCACCTGATGAAAAGTACAACCATGTCACCGCCCCATCCCAGACAGATGATGACGTTGTTGAGCACTGAGTCACTTACTCGGAAGAGGGTGGCGAGAGAGAGAGAGAGAGAGAGAGAGAGAGAGAGAGAGAGAGAGAGAGAGAGAGAGAGAGAGAGAGAGAGAGAGAGAGAGTAGGAGGGAGGGAGGGAGGGCGGCGAAATGCTGCCGTCACCCGTCTAGACACACACACACAGCAGCAGCGCGGCGGCGCCGGCGCCGTAAGTCCGCGGCGACAGGTTGTCGCCAGGTTGTCGCCCGCCCAGCCGGCTGAGTCGCCGTCACCCGGAGGGGTCAGAGTGACACCTCTGGCGGTGAATAATGCATGACCTTGCGAATGCCCCTTTTAAAGAAATGGCCGTTCCGAGGAGCGCGCGTGGGTGGGGGGGTTCGTCTAATGGGCACCAGGGAAATGTCACCAAACATGTAAAAAAAAAGCCCCTAATTAGTGGGAAAAACCTGCTGATCGCCCGAGAGACGGCGAGAGCAAACCACGCCGCGGGGAAGAGCAAGAGGGACGCAGCCTCTCCTTCGCCGGGGGGGGTCAGGCGATCATTCAACCCCGGTGTTAAAAACGATATATCATAGGGTTGTGTGTGTGGGGGGGGGGGATAAAAATAACCCGCCATATGAGCGCATGAATAATGCAACGTTTGGATTTGCGGATGTAGACAAACAGCATTCCCCACGCGACGCCGTTAAAACAGACAGCTTAATAGTATATGAGGACCGGGTGACAAACTATTGATGCAATCTCCGACCGTGGCACTCAATCGGGTTGAATTATTTGTCAATTATCACACATATATATATATATATACTGTATATACACACATATATCACATATTATCACCATCAATTGTACAGCAACTGTACTGCACCCCCTACAAGACACCATGGTAAAGAAACACAAATCATAGGGTGATGGTGAAAAACAAACCTTCCCATTTGGGTGTGTTGTTCTAAATTGCCCGTGTGTGTGCAGCAGGTTCTCCACCGCATTGTTCTTGGCAACCAATCGCCGCCTGAGCGTGGAGACAATCCTTCTGGCGGGGAGCAGACCTCAGCGTCCACCTCAGCGTCCACCACAGCGTCTGGTGTGTGGGTTTATTTTCCCGATCCGTCACCTAAACATTTCATTTTCTCAACAGGAACGGTGCAATATGTGTTTCACGGCCCCCCCCCCTCCCACACACACACACACACACACACACACATACACACACACACATATACACACACACACACACACACACACAAACACCCCCCCCCCCCCCCCCCCCCCCACCAACACACACACACACACACACCCCCCCCCCCCACACACACACACACACACACACAGTCCCCGAGTAGATTGCATTGGGTCCAGTAATGGAGTGTGTATGGCGGATGAGGATATGGCGTTAGGGACTTTTCTAATCCACGTCTCCACCCTCCTCCTCGGTCCCCTAGGAGACCTATTGGCAAATATGAGAACACCTTAAAAGATCAACAGATGATCTCTCCCTCTCGCTCTCTATATATTATCTATACCCACAATATAAGCACGCACGCGCACACACACACACACACACACACACAGTGACACGCACACTCCGTCCCCTTTCATCTTTACCCTTATCACCGGCGATGACCTCCGACCTTTTCCGCTGACGGAAAGCTCTTTATTAGTCTGCCACATCCAATAAAAATCCGCTTTATGGAAGAGAGAATGAAGGCCACCCTGCGTTTCCACCGGAGGTAGATAAGAGCGGAGCAGCACAACAGACCCCACACACGAGCTCTCCAGAACGCCGCGGACCCGCCGAGGATTACTAGCTAGCTAGCGAGCTCAACCAGCGGCTGGAGGCTTTCAAATGTTTAGCGATGGGCACTAATATACTAGCACTTACCACTCAGAGTCTCTCTCTCTCTCTCTCTCTCTCTCTCTCTCTCTCTCTCTCTCTCTCTCTCTCCCAACAACTACCCCTCAGAGTATCTCTCTCTCTCTCTCTCTCTCTCTCTCTCTCTCTCTCTCTCTCTCTCTCTCTCTCTCTCTCTCTCTCTCTCTCTCTCTCTCTCTCTCTCTCTCTCTCTCTCTCTCTCTCTCTCTCTCTCTCTCTCTCTCTCTCTCTCTCTCTCACAATCTCTCTTTCTTATTTGCACAGCATGTACTCTCTTATAAATAGAGAAATAGTGAAGAAAATATGCATTTAACTATCACCACGGGGGTTATTCTAAGTGTGCCTTTTTTAATAGCCAGTATGTATTTATCTCATAAATAAACACTAAATCATTCTCAGATACCGGCAACAAAAAATAGACACGCTAGGATTCAGCGATCAATAGGATGAATTAAGTATCGGCTGGTATATTGAATTCAGTCAATTCACATCAATACACGTCCATCACACTTCCTCATACCGAAGGCAACGTCCAGAGGTGTCAAGCGTGAGAACACAAACACCCTCCACTCCCTCAGACTCCCATTAAAACCCCCAGGCTTGGCCCCTTACTATGTCCCTAAAGGTTTTGTGCAGAATCATTCATTAACACACACACACACACACACACACCCACACACACACACACACACACACACACAATTGCACACACGCACACGCACACACATACACATGCACACACACACACACGTTACGTTACTGAGGTCATAATGGACTCCAAATGGACCAGTGTATGGGCCATAACGGCGGATGGATAAAGATGAGAAACAGCGGGCCAATCGAACAATGAGTTACGTCTGCATCCGGGGCGGGAGGGGGCGGGGGTCACTGGTGACCAGGGAGGGAGGGAGGGAGGGAGGCGAGGGAGGGAGGGGGGAAGGGAGGGAGGAGAAAGAGAGGGAGGGAGGAGATAGAGAGGGTAAAGGAAGGAAGGGAGGGAGGGAGGGGGAGAGAGGGATGGAGGGAGAGAGGAAGGGAGGGAGAGAGGGAGAGAGGGAGAGAGGGAGGGATAGATGGAGGAAGAGAGGGAGGAAGGGATAGAGGGAGAGAGGAAGGGAGGGAGAGAGGGAGGGAGGAGAAAGAGAGGGAGGGAGGAGATAGAGAGAGGGTAAAGGAAGGAAGGAAGGAAGGGAGGGAGGGAGGGAGGGAGGGAGGGAGGGAGAGAGGAAGAGAGGAAGGGAGGGAGGAGAAAGAGAGGGAGGGAGGGAAGGAGGGAGGGAGGGAGAGAGGAAACAAGGGAGAGAGAGGAGAGAGAGAGGGGGGAGAGGGAGGGAGGGCGGGAATGAGAAAGCAAGAAAAAGAGAGGGAGAGAGGGAGGGAGAGAGAGGAAGGCAGAGAGGGAGGGAGGGAGAGTGAGGGAGGGAGTGAGGTAGGGAGAGAGGGGGGATGGAGGAGAAAGGGAGAGAAGGAGAGGAGGCAGGAAAAGAGTGATGGAGAGAGAGAGAGAGAGAGAGAGAGAGAGAGAGAGAGAGAGGGAGAGAGGGGCGTCCATGGCTCTGCCGCCATAGTTCCTCTCCCCTCTGTAACCCTCCTCCACCTGTGACCACCGGGCTACACGCCCTGTCGCCAGGGCTCCACAAAACAAGGGACAACGTTTTTCGAGTCTTCAATGGCGGCCCGCGTCGAACACCCCCCATAACCCCCCACCCCCCCCCCCCCCCCCACCCCCCTCTTGTGAACATTTCAGCAGTGGTGCCAACAACCCCAGCGGGTTTAATGATGCCTTCATTAAAAAAAAGGAGAGCATCCCGTCTAATGTGACGCCAAGCAAACGGTTGACGCCGCGGCTACGGCTTGCTTTATGTCGCCCCGGGTCTTAATCTCTTACGCCGCGGCAGCTTTGAAAGTACGTCCCCCTTGCTATCGCACCGGAGCGGGATGATGTACGTTCTCGGCCAGTAGGACGTCGTTTTATTACCGCGCCAAAGCAGGAGGAGCGGTTATATTGTCTCATAGCGGGCCCCGGGCTTTCTGCGAGAGCCCGGGGATTAGAAGAGCGGACCGGAGGACGGGGACAAATGAAAAGAGATAGGCTCCCTGCTCGCAAACCCGCTCTAATGAAGCCCTGGAATGGATTCCTTCCGTAATGCTCCTTTTGCCTGGCGCTTTCTAGCTAGCTCACTTCACTAAACGCACAGCCGGCTGTACCGTTAACGACTCCCAAAGGGGGGAGGGGGGGGAGAGGGCCGAGGAAGATGGCGTTTTAACGTAGCGCTTTACGGGGCCCCTGCATTGATGACACATCGGTGATGATTCCAATCCAACATCGCCGATCGCAAAATGAACGTGGGCGCAAAGCGGCACGGCTGTTCGCCACCTAGCTTGATATGTGAGGTTATGCCTGGTTAAATATGCAGAGGCCACGCTTGAGGGGGGGGGGGGGGGTGTGGGGGGGGGAGCGTTGACCTCGGCCGACCTAGCTAATTATTTCCCTTCTCGTTCCAATCTGCCAAAACGTGTTTATGTATTAGTCTGGTCTCCATGTCGCTGCTGTATTCCCAGGTCCAAGGTCTTGCCCGTGGAGCACAATGTCATCTCCCATAATTGTGCTCGGGTGCTTATAAAACTCATCAGGACATTAGCATTACCATTTCTTTAAACGGTTTTGTTTACCCAATGGTGAAAATGGCTGCCACCCAGCATTTAGCGGGAGATCCGATTGGAGCGTTTTCCAAAAAAAACCGGCGCAAAAAATAAATAAAGAGATACATCATTTTAATTATATTTGGTGTTATCTAGAAACACACAAAACACGTCGCCACAGGTGATGCATGTATGCCCTGAATGTTTCTGACAGGTTTTTCCACACAATTAAAAAGGCGAGTCTATCCTGATAATGCAATAGCGTGAAAGTGCGGGGTTTCGTCGTGGGTAAAAATCCCTCGTGGCGTGAATCTATGCGTTCACGTTCCATAAGTGATTCTCGAGGAAATGAAAAAGGAAAAAAACGCAATTATGTGAAGTATGTATGCGGTAGGGAGGGAAGAGTGCATCATAAATAAACATGCGGGCTAAGGATAAATGTCTAATTTATTCTATTTGTCAGGCAGTGCAAGCTGTGTACGTAATTAGAAACATTATGATCCCAGCATTTATATTTTATTAAGCTACTCGACGCTCTGGCGACCGTAAACAAACGTTGGGGAGATTAAACTTGATGATTGTGTGATATAAGACATTTCCAAAAATCTGGTTCACCGTCATTAGCTATTAATTTCCTGATTATAGTTCCTCAGTGTTGTAGACATGTTGCATGTTGACGTTGCACTGAAGTGCTGTTCGGTAGGGTGGACTCACTCACACAATCGTGTGTAAACAACGCTCAATTTAATGCACCGTTTAATTATTGATTTCGTTTTTAGCGTTCAGTGGTGAACCGGAGAACGTATCCGGACAATATGTCCCACCCAATAGGGCTGAAACAAATGATTATTTTGTTGCAGCCAATGTGTGCTGTGTGTTGTGTTGCGTTTGTTACTTATATGATAAATGACTTCAACGATTGATCGATTATCAAAGATTTGATTCACTTCCTGTTGACCGACTAATCGTTGCAGCCCTATACCACAACAAACAAAAAAATGGAATTATGTATATATTATAATTAAATGATATACTAATATTTTGTTTATAGTCTCTGGAAGTAGTTAATGTCTGAAGTATGACCAAGAAGTAGGCCTCCTAGTTCTTAATATGACACTATTGTTGGGCTGATCCACGACAGGAAAAAATAGGCAATTTCATCAGTGACAATGATGATGATGTAACGTGGGACAATACCAAAAGCAACACCTACACCTGGATTTTGTTCATAACAAGACAACAAGAAAACACAGTTGACGGTATGCAAATAATATGATTTTTTTTTCCGGGGCATATCATCACACAGCCCTCTGGAAGCACCCAGCGACCCCTGGCTCTTGAAGCCAGCCACTTCCTCGCTTTGTCAACAAGCGACAATTCTGATTTCCTGTTTTCACCCGGCTTCGAAATGAACTTCCCACCACCACTCTGTACACACACCAGGTGACCCTTCACCTCCCACCGGGCAACCAGAGTCCCGTGCGGGAATAATATTTTTAATGGATTCTGTGTTTCCATTGATTCACGGGGCAGCATGTAGGCAACATAATATATTAGAAACAACCGACACAGATGGCAGCATACATAATTGTAGTTGTATCTGCATTATTAAAACACAAATCGAAGTCAAACCACAACACAGTAAAAAAAAGCTGGTTCCAGCTAATTTAGACGCACTTTAAAAGATTGTGTCCCCCATGTTAGTTGTGTATAGCTGTACAAATGCACGTGTCTAAAAATCGTAATCTAAATGCGGTGGATTGAATCCTCTTTATTGGTCACACACACACACACACACACACACACACACACACACACACACACACACACACACACACACACACACACACACACCACACACACACACACACACACACACACACACACACACACACACACACACACACACAGTGGAATGAGTTTCTCTGCGTTTAACACCCAGTATTAGGAGCAGTGGGCAGCTATTGTATATACAGCGCCCGGGGAGCAGTGTAGGGGGTCTGGTGCCTTGCTCAAGGAACCATCGGCAGTGCCCAGGTGTTTCGGGGACTTAAACCGGCGACCATCAGGTTCCCAAGCCAAGTCTCAACCGACTGAGCCACCGCCGCCCCGGCTCCTGCAGGGTCACACCCAAAGATGAATTAGCGTCTGTGGGACGCCCTGGCCTGACATCACGTTTGGATTGTGCCCAATATCAAGTTTGTTGTGGAGCAACTCGGCAGACCAGAAAGCATGATCAAATAAACACTTTTCCACGTTTTCCCCTGTTTAGTATTTAGCAAGCTAATCACATTTCCAAACAATTGACTTTCGGCTACTGTTTTGTCCTTGCAACATAATTGGAATCAAAGTTAATAATCAAATCAGAATCACATCATATTCACGTCACACAAGGAATTTGACTCTTTCCTCTGGGTACATAATACAACAAACAGAGGTGAAGATCACGTTTGTGTTTGCGTCTCTGTCCGTGTCCCGGACGACCGTAAGACTGATTATAGCTTCGGGGAAACCGGAGACATCAACAAATTGCTTCTCCTCCACGTCCGCTAGAAACAATAGAGAAAATTGATCCGGGCTTTGCTATCGGTGCCCGCCGCCGCAAATTTGCATGAAGTAAACACGATTTCCAAGTCTCCTCGGGCCGCTCGCGAAGACTGGTCTGAAGCTCCCAGACCGGCCTGCAAACCACCGAAGACATTCTGGTGGGAAGATAAGTCAAAAAAGGGAAGCCAGAGACCGGTATGACGAGAGTTCCTGAATAATGGATCGGACCGGGCAGCTGCGCGGTTGGTTGCATTGTTGTGCAGAGACTAATGAAAGTGCCTCTGGTCTATAGTGTGTCAAAGAGACTGTGATATGGAGGAGTGCATTGTGAAAATGGGCTGGGATGGGGGGGTTAGGGTGGGGTTGGGGTGGGGTTGGGGTGTGGGGAGAGATACATTCACAGAGCAGAACCCAACAATGTCTGTGTGACGGATTTCATGACTGTTTCTTCCCGCCGGCTCCCATCTGCAGCCCACAGCGTGTTCTGTGTCACTCATTGATTGTAAATTGCCAAAATGTTCCGTTCTCCAGATCAGGTCATCGGCGACGCCCGGTTGTGAACCATGTGAAACACAGGTTACACTGGTGTATCTGCGTGGAAATATGCATCTGCATAGTGCAAAACAAATATTTCTTAGTGAAATCTATGTAGAACGCGGTGAACAGAATACATGCGTTACACACATATTTTTGGTATCTACATATGTGATGATGCGATGATGCAAATGTGATAGTGTCATTTGAAGCAGGCAAAATGTTGTCCGATATATATATATATATATACAGTCCATATTCATGTCATGTTGAAATGTTTGACTGAAGAGCAAAGTGTGTTTCTCTGTTCTGCCTCCGCTGCTACATATATTTCCGTTCCTACACATTTATATATCTTTTTTTATTTCCTACACATCTGCATTAGCGCACCACCGCAAGACCGCCTCTCCGCGACACGCCGGACCCTCCCGACCGTGTCCAGAACCAAAACCCTTAAAACAGTTATCATGCATCACAATGCCGGCTGGGTGGGTCTTTTTTCATTCCCGGGGAAGCGGCTCATTGAAAAGCACAATCCGCCTCCGGTCAAATAGCAGCGAGTCCATCCTCCTCCTCCTCCTCCTCCTCCTCCTCCTCCTCCTCCTCCTCCTCCTCCTCCACCTCCTCCCGCTGTAGACACTTGTCATCATCGTGTGCATAAGTACACCACCTGCACTCCACGCTTTGCCAGCTCATACGTCTCCTCAGGCATTTTACATCTACGGCTACGGCTGCTTCTTCCACTGCTGCTGATGCTGTTGTTGCTGTTGTTGCTGTTGTTGATGTTGTTGATGTTGTTGATGTTGTTGTTTTCTGTGCGTTTCTCATCATCAGTGATTTGGAGGATTAAGAGGAGAAGTATCCAGGGTACGCGCACCCGGTGAAGGCACTTGAAACAGCTAATTATAATAACCTGACACAAGTGAGTAATTTAGCTGCCTCAAAGCAGGCCAGGAGACCTGGGAGGAAACGCTTAAGAGGAGCGGAGCGGGGCTGGAGGCCGTAACAACGCGGCCGCCGTTTAGACGCAAAGTGGAGACTTGTCTTCTGGTGGTTTTGATTTGTATGCTGCATCGCAGAGCACGGCTCGCTCGCACGCACGCACGCACGCACGCACACGCCACGCACCGCACGCACACGCACACGCACACGCACGCACCACGCACGCACACACACACACACACACACACACACACACACACACACACACACACACACACACACACACACCACACACACACACAGAAACACACGCCACGCGTGCGCGCCGACAACAAAAGAACGAGGCGCGACGCCGTGTGTTTGACGCCGTGCACTGACTTCTGTATCAACATACATTATTTACAGAGCAATTATTTCCCATTAATCATGGATGACAAGCCAGTTAATTGAAGTGATTGCAGGAGGGGGGGGAGGGGGGGGAGGGGGGGGAGGGGAAATTGTAACCATACAGCCATAGCTGCTTAAAAGGAGCAAAAAGTAGGTCACGCTGGAACCAAAGCCAGATAACGTCGACGAAGACGACGTCCTTTCTCCCCGTTGACGCGTCCCAATGAAAGACGTCTCGACCCGGAAAATTAGAGATTGTTTCATTCCATTCCATTACCGGCCCGCTCGGATTGAACGCCGGCTACATGCTCCGGTGTGTGTGTGTGTGTGGATTATGGGGTCATTTCTATTTCCAGTAATGAGGACATGTTCTCTTGAGCCACCCACTGAAACCTGAAACCAATCCTCTCACGTTCCAGTCATACCGCGCTGTACACACATCACCGCATCGCGCATTAACAAAAGCGTCCGCAATGTCTGATCGTGTCTCCGCAGGCTCAGCGTCACGGAGGGGGGACGGGGGGACAGAGACACTAGAGGCTAATGAGCCTCGGCCCTCCTATGTGCAGTTCCTTTCCTTTGGAAGATCCAAAGGACCTATTAATTAGTCTCTCCAATAGAAGCATGGGCGTATAGGACTCCTGGTTTAGAAGAAACGCCAACCGGGATACGTGACGGTGTAGTGAGGGAGGCTTCCGGACGAGACCACATTTCACACACTTCCTGGGGGGGGGGGGGGGGGATGGTGTGTGTGTGTGTGTGTGTGTGTGTGTGTGTGTGTGTGTGTGTGTGTGTGTGTGTGTGTGTGTGTGTGTGTGTGTGTGTGTGTCAGAGGGAACAATAGAGCGGGGGATTCCTGCCTCAGCAGAATTTGAGACACACACACACACACACACACACACCTCGGTGTTCCATGGTTATGGATTGGGCGCGGATCCTGTGTACTTGACTCGCCACTTGAGAGTGAAGACGACGACAGCGGCAGGAAGACGGCACACCTCAGGTTAAGAAGGCGAGGAAGGTCGGCGTGATCGGTGGAAGCGGCCTCTGAAAAACATGGGGTCCTGCCTCGCCATGTGTACTTCAGGGTATGCTAATCCACTCCCTGCAGCAGCGCCACACTCTATCCTGTGTCCCCCCCCCGTCCCCCCGTGGGAGCCATTCCCCGCCTCCCTGCAGCAGAAAAGGGGGCCGTGCTAATTCTGGAGATATCCAGGTCCTGGGGAACTCGAATCTTCTGGCCGAGATCCACCTGGAGGAGGGGCCGAGGGAGACTTAAGCTGACAGCGAGATGAACTCCCGGAAGAGAAAAAGGGGGGCATCCGAGAAGTCCCCAGGGGGGCCGTGGGTCCGATCGTTGCCCTCGTTTCCGCTTGCTTGTAAGCGCTGATCTGCTATCGGCGGCCGGTGCTACGATGCTACCCGCATGCTAATGGACCTTGATTTTCTATGGGCCTTTTGACATTTCTGGCCATGTAATAGCAACCGAAAAAAGCTATTAAGGCCGTAATCAATTGATGTTTCCTGAGGGAAAAAAGCGCATTCTGAGTGCGTCGACGTTCTTTAATCGGATTGAAAGTTTCTTGTTTTCAGAAGTCTCCCGGGCTTTATTCCTTCCACCCAGACACGATCTATAGACTTTGAATTTTCATCCAATTTGCTGACCTGCAAAAACACACACACACACACACACACACACACACACACTACACTCCAGCACACACACAGAATCCGCAATACACATACACAAACACACGCACACACATGCACACACGTGCACACACATGCACACACACGCAGGCGCACACACACACAAACCACACCCACACCCACACACACACACACACACACACACACACACACACACAGCTACAGGGTAGGTCGACTATTTGGGACAGATCACAAATACATCAAAACAAAGCAGACAGATCAGGTGATCTCTCTCCTCGATGCGAAGGCTGAGCCCTGACACAGCCCTCCGCTGTGGCCCCTGTCTCTGTGATTCGGTCGGTTCGCGCAATTGTGTCTCAAGCGGCCGCCGCAAGCCTGAAGTCTGGTGAACAAATGAGAAAACCAGGTGGTGGACAGGAGAAAGAGGTTGGGGCGCACGTAGCAAGAATTTAGACACAGAGACACAGATGGAAAAACCATAAGGTGGACTGGTAGTTTAAAACTGCGATGACAGCAGGTAGGGCGCATGTGTGTGTGTGTGTGTGTGTGTGTGTGTGTGTGTGTGTGTGTGTGTGTGTGTGTGTGTGTGTGTGTGTGTGTGTGTGTGTGTGTGTGTGTGCGTGCGTGCGTGTGTGTGTGTGTTAGTTTAGTCCGCGGTATGTGGCTGCCTGCCTGCTGTGGCTATATCACCGCCGGCCACATCATCTTCCCATCTTGCAATTTTTTAAACGAGTGCAGAAGCACAAGGCAAGAACATCTCAGGTGGTTGATTATCATCAGGCCTTGACGTAAGTTCACCACAGGAACAGGAATGAATCCTTTAAACCAAGCCCAGTGTGTGTGTGTGTGTGTGTGTGTGTGTGTGTGTGTGTGTGTGTGTGTGTGTGTGTGTGTGTGTGTGTGTGTGTGTGTGTGTGTGTGCATATCGCACAGCTTTACATTACATATCCCATACATATTTCTTGCGCTGTGCCCGAGAAGAAGCACAGAGCAAATTAAAAGGGACTCTCGGCGACCACAGAAGAAGGAGAGCTCTGGCGCCCGCCTGTGAGGCGGCCGCTGACAACCCAGCGGATTAGCTTTCCTTCATGGCTGGTCGGAGAGGAGGTGCTGTTGAAATCAAAACAGCAGACTTGCGTGCGGTCAGTTTCTGCCTCCCCTCCCCTCCCCCCCCCCCCCCCCCCACCCCCCCTAAATAACCTAATTTTAATACCATGGGCCCCCGTGAAAGCGTGCAGAGCCCGCCTCCCGTCGCAGGCTCCCGGCGGAGGCGGAGGAGGCTCAGATCGCTCCCCGCTCATTCCGCACATTTTCCAGACAAATAATTTGGGGTTTTGCGCCCGCTAGCGCCAACGCTCGGTCCGTCCCGCTCTCACTGGCCTATCATTACGTGCCATTCATTTGATTTGTTCATTAGCTCCAAGCCCCCGGTCGGATGGAGGCAAAGCGGAACCCTCTCATTAGTGGTTCCCGACCGTGCTTCTTTACTGCCTGCCTCTCTCTCTCTCTCTCTCTCTCTCTCTCTCTCTCTCTCTCTCTCTCTCTCTCTCTCTCTCTCTCTCTCTCTCTCTCTCTCTCTCTCTCTCTCTCTCTCTCTCTCTCTCTCTCTCTCTCTCTCTCTCTCTCTCTCTCTCTCTCTCTCTCTCTCTCTCTCTCTCTCTCTCTCTCTCTCTCTCTCTCTCTCTCTCTCTCTGAGCTGTGCTGGAGGAAGGGAGACGGAAAATATAAAGTAGGAGGCCGGGGAGATCTGGGAGTGCGAGCAGCAAAGCGCCGTGCTAACCGGCGAGGACGTGTTTTTTGAGGAAAAAGCGGATACACCAAAAAGTGCTGGATTCATGTGATACATGTGGTGTGTGTTTAGCGGTTATGTAACGACATCATAAAAATAATAATAATCATAATAATGCGGCAATTAAAACGCAATTAGCGCAATTCAAATATGCATTGTTCGCTGATGTTGTTTCAGCTAGGTGGTTTGCATTCATGCTTATTCTTATTTGTTTTGACGTGGTTTCCATAGTTATTCTTTAGTGAGATTACATTGTAGCTCATACATAACATTCACCAAAAAAATGGATTTTGTCAAATAGTCAGGAGAATTCATTATGGCTATAAACTAAAATAAAAGCATTATAATATTGATTGTGATTGTTGATTGTACAAAAAGTAACACATAGGTACACAGGTATTTAGTGTTGTATCTGTATATGGATATTCAATATTTATAACTGTGGGACAGCGATGCACCTTCTTATAGGCAATGATAAGCATCTCTATAGAGATGCTGATCATCTCAAGGAGGCTAATCTCAATATTTGATATGCATTTTAATATATTATTCGGGAAGAGGGGCATAATTCATCTGCATGCATTGCTTATGCTATACACACAGAACCACACACTCGGGATGAGGGCTATAGGTCCAGTTCAAGAAACCTCAGACCTAACAAACGTGTTTGACTCCAGGACAAAACTAGACAATGAACAAAACAACATCCACAAGAAACCCTACTGTGCGTTTGTTAGCCACCGGGTGAATTGAACGCCCCCAGCTGGAGTCTTTATGCTTGGATACCTCCCCGTGTTCCTGTTTGTGTTTTATTCCTGCGGTGTGTCAGAGGGAAAGACCCCCACCCCCCCCCCCCCCCCCCCCCCCCCCCTTGCTTTGGATAAATATTTCAGGTGGGAGAGCGAAAGGGCAAGAGGAAAGGTGCGAGAAGCCATTCATTCACAACTCAATCACACACACACACCGCTGGTCGTCTTCCACAAAACGACCAAGCAGATTGGAGGGTTTGGACGGTTTCTTCTTCTTCTTTTGTCTTCTTCCACGTCTTCATCGTCCTTATCATCTTCATCGTCTTCTTCTTCATCTTCATCTTCATCTTCTTCTTCATTTTTTGTCATCTTCATTGTCTTCTTCTTCTTCTTCTTCTTCTGTTTCTTCTACGTCTTCATCATCTTCTTCTACGTCTTCATCGTCTTCTTCTTCTTCTGCTTCATCTTGTGTGTCCACGTCAGAGCGGGTGGAGTGGAGGGTCAGGACATTGAGCACCTGGTGCGAGCCTCAGTGAAAGGCGGAGGCCTGCGATCACGAGATTACCCCCTTGATATAAAGTACTTTACACTGAAGACAATTTGTCCATCCTGCAATCCCCCCATAGCACCGTCCTCACTGTCCCCCCCGTACCCACCCACCCCCACCCCCCCCCCCCCCCCCCCCCCCGTGAACTCAACGGTAAACAGAAAAAGACTACGCCGCCGACTTGTGTTGATACGAAGCCACCTCCAGAGTCTAAACCCCCCCCCCACCCTCCTCCCTCCTGATAAGCGGCATCATCACAGACCACATAATGGCATAATGGCATAATGGCATGCAACGATACCGCTAGGATTCCCCCCCCCCCCCATGAGGCGGCCGTCAGTCAGCCCGAAGCTTCCCTGAGAGATCTCCCGTCAGCGGCGTGCGATGACAGCACCGGGCTGCTGTTTGTTTTGCGCTCTGTGTGTGTGTGTGTGTGTCACCGGAGCAGAGGGTGCAGTGGCAGCAGATGGAGACCGAGAAGGAGGGGTGGGGGGTGGGGGGGGGGGGGGGGGGGGGGGGGGGTGGGCATATAGGCAAGAGAACCCCCAGGACCGGCACCTCGACACGGCTGAGGATCACTCAGGACGTGCAGCGTGAACGATGCGGGACTAAATACCAACCAACGTCGGCGGCGGTGGCGGCGGTGGTGGTGGCGGCGGCGGCGGTGGTGGTGGTGGCGGTGGTGGTGGCGGCGGCGGCGGCGGCGGCGGCGGTGGTGGTGGTGGTGGTGGTGGTGGTGGTGGTGGCGGTGGTGGTGGCGGCGGCGGTGGTGGTGGTCTTTTTAAAACCAAAACACGTGCACACAAGGAGACATATCCGCCCGGGTATGGTGAGCCGAGGTCCCTCTTGGCCGATTTCCCCCATCCCAAAGGGAAAATAGAGCAAGACTCGGGGTAAGCGGGGAGATATCACACGTCACACGCGCGTTTCCCTTTTCCGTTACACGTCGGCAAAATGCAAATGCGTGCGTTTAAGTGAGTGCTCCTCGTCGGGCGAGTGACACCCTATTTTGTTCGCGTTTAATCTTTTCTCTTCTTTTTTTTTTTATCTGTGTGCCGCTAGAGAGCGGGAGAGCGAGGTGGGAAAGGGCCTAAAGCTGTCTCGGGTCATTAAACCCCACATTTTCTCTCTCGCTCACTCTCGCGCTCTCTCTCTCTCTCTCTCTCTCTCTCTCTCTCTCTCTCTCTCTCTCTCTCTCTCTCTCTCTCTCTCTCTCTCTCTCTCTCTCTCTCTCTCTCTCTCTCTCTCTCTCTCTCTCTCTCTCTCTCTCTCTCTCTCTCTCTTCCCTCTCTCTCTCTCTCTTGCTTGCTCTCTCTCTCTCTCTTCTTCTTTCAGGGAGCACGGCCCGCGCTCTGGCACTTACAGCAGCGGGGGAAAAGTCTGACAGATTGGACAGCGGTTCCTCTCCAAAGAGAGCAGCGTTGGACTTCCAGAAGGCAGGCGCCTGGCGGTGCGTTGCCGGGGCCCCGCCTGTCACGGTTTGACGGACTTATCCGGAGGTGTGTTCTGAGAAAGGGGAGGGTGTGGGGGGCTGGGACGTGATTGATGATGAATATGCACCTGCGCAAGGACATAAATACCAGCTCGCTCCCGCCATTTTATTGCGTTGTCCCTTTGTCAGACAGAGCAGAGTGTCCGCCGTATTCCAGCCGCACAAACTGAAGCCATCTTCTTCTTTTTCGTCTTCTTCTTCTTCTTCTTCTTCTTCTTCTTCTTCTTCTTCTTCTTCTTCTTCTTCTTCTTCTTCAGGAAAGCGACTCATCACCGGTCACAGCGTGAAGCACAGGCTGGACCATTTCCACCTGGGCCGCTCGTTTCCACAGAGGCTCGAACATAGCATCGAAGTAAAGAGCTCAAACAATGCTGGAGAATAAGGAGGGCCCTCATTCAAAACACACACACCGTGTGACAGATAGCAAAATACCATAAATGACATATAATGATGCAACCCCAGTCTGTGTAGATTACAGATAGCTTCAGTTGATGCGGTAGCGTTCATCAATGCTACGGCGCGCGGGCTTCTTTTCCGTAAACTATAATAATTACGCTGCAAGAACGTGCCATATTGACCTTGGGTTTTCCCTTTCCGATTCATCAAGAAAAAAGAAAAAAAAAACCTTATTACCACCAAAGCTTCAATGATGGCTCCATTGATGTACGCCGCGGCGCATGGCTACATCTCTATATTAGCCACTAAAGTCTGGCACAATGAGCATCCCTAAGGCACTTGTCTACATACAGAATATAAAAAAAAAAAAAGGAAAAACCTCTCAGAAAATAATTGCTTGGATTTGAACAGACAGAATGCTAGGACTCACCGCCCCCCTCTACCCCCCTCCTGCTCTCTGAGGGAGCAGGCTGGCCCGTTTATCAACACTGCCCCCTGGTGGTGCCTGGCGGTGGTGAAGGTGGGAGCTGTGTCTTTGGTACTGCACATGCATTCCTTATGATCGTGGTTGGATATACATGCATACACTACCTATGACACTTATTATATATATACCACTAGCGGCATGTTATTGAGGGATAGTTCGAGAGAGAGAATTGGTTGATCATAGGCTGGAATAGAGGCTATTATTACAGAACGGGTAACTTGGTAATGCTTACACATGATAACTTAAAGCCTCATCCACCTAGATATTCACCTGAGCGATCTTCACCGGCCTAGGTAAGGATTCAGCAATACTGTTCATTCAAACTAATTGATCTTGAGCTAGGTGATTACTACCACCTTACTGCACTATACTACACCTTATTAATACTGTGGTCACTTCTCCCCACTCATCTCTGTTCATATACAGTACTATCTGTATGCATGCATATCACGTTTGCGTATTTATACTTTTGTACAATTATAACTTCATACTGGCACCAATATACAATATAATGTCACTTTTGCACAGCCACAGTATTATATTTCTACTTAGGTATATTCTATTTTAGACATTGATATTGATGTCATTCTAGTGTGTTATATTTGATTTGATTTACTATTTGGTGGGGAGGGGGCCTGAGATTTAAGAATTGTTTTGCATACAACTGCTTCCTGCAGTTTTGCGTATGACAATATAGATCTATGCTATCGAAATACTGTGAGTCAGTGAGATTCACACGTGAGATTCATTCCATTGAAATCATGAAAGCTTTGCAAAAGCGTGAAATCACGGATCAAAAGGACACCAACAGCCATATACTGTCCTTTCATATCGCTTCATAACGCAGCCCTGCACAAATTAAGAAATAAAATATTGCCTTTTGTAATACCGAGCAACTTTGATCTTAAGGCGGGCGACTCAACCAAATGACACTTTTTTTTCTCCCAGGGCGGATGAATAAAAACCTACCTGCGTTCTCCGCGGGGATCGGATCCACACACACACACACACACACACACACACACACACACACACACACACACACACACACACACACACACACACACACACACACACACACACACACACACACACACACACACACACACACACACACCTCGGATCAAATAAAGAGGTGGCCTTTGATCCATCATGGAGCGACATCAAGGCAGGATTACCATCCGTCTTACTCCACTTAATTATTACCAATCTCTTACTGCTTAACAGAGGTATCTCTCTCTCTCTCTCTCTCTCTCTCTCTCTCTCTCTCTCTCTTTCTCTCTCTCTCTCTCTCACGCGATGCTTAATCACGCAATCAATGTGGCCTCCACGTCTGGTTGTGTGGTTGACTAATGCAAAATCCATGGCAGGTTAGTCCTGGTGGCCCCGACACGACGCGCCACAGCGCCGCTATCTGCGCCATCCATCAGGGGCCGCAATTACGGCGTTGGGAACAGACGCTTTGAGAGCGGATTTGGATTATACTTTGAAGCACTTGAGGCTCCTAAATGAGGAATCCTTTAAACAAAATCGATGACTATGGAGGGCGGGGTGGGAGGGGAAGGAATTAACACCAAAAAAACAAAACAATAGAATCGCAATGGGGGATTTAGTATTTACTTATCGGGTATTTTAAGACGACTTAAGGCGGAGTGTGATCAGTGTTAACGCTTTAACAAATGTGTTTTCCTTTTTAACGATGAAACCATAGGTTAACGTTGCGTTTCTCCACAGAAGTTCAGTCTCTAAGCGACGATAAACACACATGGAGGTTATATGTGATTCACGTGGTTTTCGATAAACAGCCCCCCCAGCGCTAGGCCGCTAGGCCGCCCCCCCCCCCCAGCGCTAGGCCGCCCCCCCCGCCCTTAACACCACGGCAACACAGCACGGGCCTTCCTTGTCCTCTCTTCTTACCTTGGGCCACTTGGGGTTCAAGAGGCGGGCCTTCTCGGCGTCGTCCAGCGCGGCCCGGTGCCGGCCCAGCTTGAGCAGGGCGGCCGAGCGGTTGCTGTACAGGATGCAGTTCTGCGGGTCGGCCCGCAGCGCCTCGCCGTACAGCCGGGCGGCCGCCTGGAAGTCGCCGCGCCGGCACGCCTCGTTGCTCCGCTGCACTTTCTCCATGAAGCCGGCCTTGCTGAGGAGGACGCCGCCCCCTCCGGCCTCCTCCGCCTCCTCCGCCCCCGCCGCCACCGCCCGGGAGCCTCCGAAGATGGAGAGCTGTGAAGAGAAGAGCGGTGGGTGATGGTGGTGATGAGTGGTGGTGGTGTTGGTGATGGTGGGGATGAGTGATGGTGGTGGTGGTGAGTGGTGGTGGTGTTGGTGATGGTGGGGATGAGTGTGGTGGTGGTGGTGAGGGTGGTGGTGGTGGTGAGTGGTGGTGAGGGTGGTAGTGGTGGTGGTGGTGGTGATGTGGTGGTGGTGGTGGTTGTGTAGTTGGTGGTGGTCATGGTAGTGGTGGTGGTGAGTGGTGGTGGTGAGTGGGGTGGGTGGGGGTGGTGGTGGTGTGGGGTGGTGGGGTGATGAGTGTGGTGGTGGTGTGAGTGGTGGTGGTGGTGTGGTGGTGGTGGTGGTGGTGGTGGTGTGGTGGTGGTGGTGGTGGTGGTGGTGGTGGTGGTGGTGTTGTAGTCGTGGTGGTGGGGTGATGGTGGTGGTGGTGTTGTAGTCGTGGTGGTGGGGTGATGGTGGTGGTGGTGTTGTAGTCGTGGTGGTGGGGGTGATGGTGGTGGTGGTGTGTGTGTGGTGGTGGTGGGTGGTGGTGGTGGTGTTGTAGTCGTGGTGGTGGGGGTGATGGTGGTGGTGGTGTTTGTAGTCGTGGTGGTGGGGGTGATGGTGGTGGTGGTGTTTGTAGTCGTGGTGGTGGGGGTGATGGTGGTGGTGGTGTTTGTAGTCGTGGTGGTGGGGGTGATGGTGGTGGTGGTGGTGTTTGTAGACGTGGTGGTGGGGCTGGTGGGTGGTGGTGGTGGTGGGGGTGTTGTAGTCGTGGTGGTGGGGCTGGTGGTGGTGGTGGGGTGGGGGTGGTTGTGGTGGTGCTGGTGGGAGTGGGGTGGTGGTGGTGGTGGTGGTGGTGGTGGTGGTGGGGCTGGTGGTGGTGGTCATGGTGACGGTTAAGAAAGACCCCCTTGTTACAGCTGCTCCTTTTACTTATTGTTTATTCTCTCTCTCTCTCTCTCTCTCTCTCTCTCTCTCTCTCTCTCTCTCTCTCTCTCTCTCTCTCTCTCTCTCTCTCTCTCTCTCTCTCTCTCTCTCTCTCTCTCTCCTCTCTCTCTCTCTCTCTCTCTCTCTCTCTCTCTCTCTCTCTCTCTCTCTCTCTCTCTCTCTCTCTCTCTCTCTCTTTGGTTGCTCCCTCCTCCCCCAGGTGTAATCAGGAGAATGGGGCCCACCTGAGGGAGGCCTGATATCAGGAGAGCCTGTTTGGACCCATGGTTTCTGACCAGGTGCTTGATCCTTTGTTTTCCATCATCCCAGTTGTTTTTCCATTCGTGACACCGACTGCCTACCTCTGTGCCCTCTCCCCTACTGTGTAGCACACCCATGACACAGACCATCATGACTTAAATACATTGAAGTTCCTTTTGCATCCTACTGTGTTGTCTGTCTCTTTTATGTCATGACGGCTTGTAAACAGACAGTCCCCAAACACGCCGACTACAGGAGCACCGACCCTGGACGGATGTGCAAAACTAGCCCAAGCACATCTACACCCATCTGTGCTTCATAGTGCTTCATTACAGGCCTTCATTATGTGGGATAACGTTGAAGTGTGTCAACAAAAAGGGTTGACTTGGCCGCGCCCTACTTCTGATGACTTCTGACGCCACTAGGATCCCGAGGGGCTGCGGTGGTCGTCGCCGTTGCCAAGCCAAGTCAAGGGTGGCGTGTAGCCAGGAGGGGGTCCTTGTGTGTCTTATTAACCCTGGATAGCAGCACTATGACCCCCCCCCCCCTCCCCTGCTAGCGCTGCACTATCTATCTGCACACGAAGAGATAACCAGGCTCTTGTCCCCCAGTTGACACGCGGGGATGTTTACTGCCAGCGGTGGCCCAGGAACGTATCAGGAGCGCGGAATCCTGTTCCAATTTGGGTCGATACTAAAAGATAAAACACTGCCCCGATCGTCACATATTTTGTGAAAATCGAGAGTCGCTGACTAGGAAATCCATAACGGTGGCATCCGGGTTGGGTTACCGCTGTGTTTCTGAATCGTTTTGGGAACACTGCTACATATAAAACCACGCTGTTGTAAACAATACATGACTGTGCCTTTGTGCCATGAAACAACCACCAATCACTTTAACGGCTTTCCAATATGGCGTACAGAATACAGCCTATTCCATTCCATTCTGCCGCGCTGCAGTTGGAATAGTCTTGCGTTCCTGAGTCAGTACGCTGCATGGCCTTCAGCTATGTCAGTTCAGTTCAATGGAATTGATTTTGCAATTACTTTATACCATTTTAGCTGCACTTGCTGTTGTTGTCATAAATCACATAGTATACTGTTCTACTACGTGTGTGGACAGTACTGCAGGGTTGCCTACACAGGTTTACAAACCTCAAATGCATTATTCATAATCTATATACTATATTTATATATACATACTATATATATATATATATATATATATATATATATATATATATATATATATATATATATATATATATATATATAGTACTATATATAGTATATATGTATATAGTATATCGATTATGATATATCTATATTAAATCAGTGCACATAGCTTAAGGTAATCATGAATTAAAAACGATAGGTTTCAGGTACTACTTTAAAAAGCAGATTGCTGATTGTAAACCAGCTCAGAGCTCACGTGTATGACTTTGTGTTTTTCCTCTGGTCCCGAGGTCTGGATGTTACACCATCCATCCGGGCTTCTGACCAAAATCAAAAGCATCCAACAACTTGGACTCATAAAAAGCGCTCTGTGGACCCGACATCAAACCAGAGCCAGCCGTCCGTTCAGGAGATGTGTGTTCTTCACGCTGCAACAACAATACACCAAGTGGGTTTCAAATGGGTTTTTTTCTTCCTTTTGTCAGGCTTCTATAAATCAGCGGCAGCAGCTTCCCAGACTAGACTAGACTAGACTAGACCAAGAGTACAGACATCATGGAAAAGCAGAATGAGCCTTAGACACAGCCAGGGGGGGGGGGGTTCAGCTCTTTATGTATTCATTTGTATTTCAACAGGTTTTTGTTGGGGGGGGGGGGGGGGGGGGGGTGGGGGGGGGGAAGAGCTTTTCCCGTCTATCCTCTGAAGAGGAGTGATTTACCGAGCATAAACAAATCATTAAAAGAAACGCTGGATGGCGTGTTTGAGTGGGGGGTGCGGCGAGCCTCTATTACACCTCGTTCACACCCCTCCTCCTCCTCAGAGTGGATTCTGAGAGAGAGAGAGAGCGAGAGAGAGAGAGAGCGAGAGAGAGGGCAGGCTCGGTAATTACTTCCAGAGGTCCAAAGCGCACACAAAAACAGACGCTTTGCCGGCTGTATGGAGTCGATTCAAATGTGAAGCTCCAGCAGTAGCGAGGGGGGGTTAGCCCGTGATGACTTCATAACCAATGGATCATTAAGGGGCTGCTGGGGTGTGAAATGACCCTTTATTGTTGTTACACATTTGTAGGTATCCTGGTGCATTTTCATCCAGAATATTTTGTTATTAAAGATGTGAGGTTTGGTGTATGTGTGTATGTGTGTGTGTGTGTGTGTGTGTGTGTGTGTGACTATGTGTGTGTATGACTATGTGTGTGTGTGTGTGTGTGTGTGTGTGTGTGTGTGTGTGTGTGTGTGTGCGTGTGTGTGACTATGTGTGTGTGCGTGTGTGACTATGTGTGTGTGTGTGTGTGTGTGTGTGTGTGTGTGTGTGTGTGTGTGTGTGTGTGTGTGTGTGTGTGTGTGTGTGTGTGTGTGTGTGTGTGTGTGTGTGTGTGACTGAAGTCCACAGTGCACTGTATTTCTGAGGGCATAACAACATGGGGCTGTCTATTTGGGCAGCAGTAGGCAGGAAGGGAGGAGAAATATTGAGATAATAAAAGACTACACCGATGGGACTCCACGTGTGTACCAATGAAGAAAACCCCATACCGACTCAATCGATAGAGAGAGAGAGAGAGAGAGAGAGAGAGAGAGAGAGAGAGAGAGAGAGAGAGAGAGAGAGAGAGAGAGAGAGAGAGAGAGAGAGAGAGAGAGAGAGAGAGAGATCAATCTGAGGGATGGTTAGCGGTATGGTGGTATATTAGTGCCCAGAGAGAGAGAACGAGAGAGGGAGTGAGAGAGAGAGTGTGGTGTGTGGTGGGGGGGGGGGGTGGAGGACGAGAGAGGGAGAGAGTCTCACACACTCATAGACAATGCTGTAACTCTATCTCAGACAGGTATATTGGTTAGCCGCCGCAGTAGTTTATAACATGACCCCCCCCCCCCCACGTATATGTGGCTCCTAGTACTGTTTTCTCTTTACACTAAATCGCTAGGCTCTGTAATCGCATCTCATGGCTTCTCCTATCACTGCTATGCGGATGACACTCAACTGTTTCTCTCCTTTCCCCCCTCAGAAACCCAAATAGCAACACGCATCTCGAAATGCCTGGCCGACATCAGCAGATGGACAGCCGCCAACCACCTGAAGCTCAACCTTGACAAGACTGAGCTCCTCTTCATACCGGGGAAAGACTGCCCTCAGATGGACCTACTGGTCACCATCGAGAACACCCAAGTCTCCCCCTCAACCACAACAAGAGACCTTGGTGTGGTGGTAGATGACCAGCTGTCCTGCAATGCCAACGTCACCGCGGTGGCCCGATCTTGCAGAATTGCCCTCTACAACATCCGCAGGATCCGGCCCTTCCTCACACGTGAAGCGGCGCAGATCCTGGTCCAAGCGCTCGTCATCACCCGCCTCGACTACTGCAACTCTCTCCTGGCGGGACTCCCCGCCTCTGCAACCAAGCCCCTCCAACGCATCCAGAACGCAGCAGCACGCCTGGTATTCAACCTACCGAAATTCTCCCACGTGACCCCTCTCTTCCGCGAACTCCACTGGCTTCCGGTAAATGCTCGCATCAAATTCAAGATTCTGGTGCTGACCTTTAGGGCAGTCAATGGAACTGCCCCGGCCTACCTCCAGGCGTTGGTCAAACCCTACATCCCAGCCAGAGCGCTCCGCTCAACTTCTGCCAGGCGACTTGTTCGACCTTCACTAAGGTCAACCAAACATCGCTCGTCCAAAACCCAGCTCTTCACGGCTCTGGCCCCACAGTGGTGGAATGAACTCCCGTCTCATGTCAGGACGGCAGAGTCCCTCGCCAGCTTCCGCAAGAGACTCAAGACCCACCTGTTCAGAGTCCACCTGGACTCTCCTTTGTGAAACCCCTAAACTTGCTTAAGTCCTGACATTTATAGCTCTTAGCATGTTGTATATGTTAGCAAGTGTATGTCCTTAATGTTGTTAACACGCTCTTATCACAGCTACTTAAGCAGGTGACCTAGCAGTACGAAATTGTGTTATTCATCTTGTCAATATGAATACTTGTGAACTGCTGTATTTATATGTTTGCGTACCCCAGTGTTATGCTATTGTCTGCTTCAACTAATGTACACCTTGTAAGTCGCTTTGGATAAAAGCGTCTGCCAAATGCCCTAAATGTAAATGTAAATGTAGTACTGCACGTTATATTGACGGCGACAGCATCATCTCCAAACACCACCACGCTGCGTATATCTACCTTGACGTGTTATAGTACAAGAACAATTTTGAACCATATGCATTTGGAGACAATTTCCTAATGTGCATTATCGATTCGAATAGATCCTACTTTGTATTACACTGTGTGTGCTGCTGCAATGCATGGCTGGAAAATCAATAGAGGGCTTTGATGTGTTCGCAGGAATAATGGGCCATTTGGCCATTTCCTGTCCAGAGCGCAAAGTCAGACTCTATCTCTATCTAAGACAGACTCACTAATACAACTTAAATAGTATCACTGTGTATCACTAAAGTGCCTCGATCGCTATATTCACAGACCGTATGTGTCTGTGTTGTTGTTTTTTTTGTGACAGTGGGTTTACCTTTTCTTTGAGTGTCGTTTGCTTCTCCATCCTGTGGTGAAAGATGTGGGTCAAAAAAGTGGTCGACGATCAGAAGTTACGCATCGATACATACCGGGCAAGGACGCCAAACCCCCCCCACCCTCCCCTCACACGGCCGCACTTTGGGTTTCGGCGAACTTGTGAAGAAGAAAAAAAACTGCCTCCCCGCCCCCCCACCCAACAAAAAAAACGGGTTGTCTAGAGTTTAGGAGGAACTTTTTCTCAGGGAAAGTGCGCCATGTTGTCAAACCCCCTTTCTTTTCCTTTTTTTCTGCCCTGTTGCCATAGCGGATTTCTGCAGCGTCGAGGCGCAGTGGGCGGCGTGCGTCGTTTGACCTGATGCCAAGTCAGCGCCTTTCCCAACTCAAACCACGTCACTCAAACCAGAGAGACAAAGTGTCATCATCCTTTTGTAGGAAGTTGTTCTCCATGCTTTGGCCCGAAGCCGGTAACCGATCATATATGTGTGTGTGTGTGTGTGTGTGTGTGTGTGTGTGTGTGTGTGTGTGTGTGTGTGTGTGTGTGTGTGTGTGTGTGTGTGTGTGTGTGTGTGTGTGTGTGTGTGTGTGTGTCTCTCTCTCTCTCGGGAGTTTCTCTAACCTACTTCTCTCTCTACGTCTTTTAACCTGCAAGCTCTCTGGAGGTGTTTATTTGCAGAGTAAACCGAGACACGCTCCACACAACAACCACAGGACGTCTCGAATAGGCGAATGCATGGCAGAAAACCATAACGTGTGGTCCTCATAATGCTTCCAACGAGTATTATTGAGATCCTCTGACTGACTGACGTGGATCATTTTAGCCATAATCTGAAGTTATCAGCAATGGCCACTAGAGGTCCCTGTGCGACCATTCTTATTCTTGCACCGTTACCCAATAGACCCAATAGACACACAGGCGTACAGATGGACTACAACGCAATGCTTTTTGGGAATTTGCAATTTCTAATGACATATTCATTCTGCATATGTTGAATAGCTTATAAAGATGGATAGCGTAGTGTGATGTATGGTTATGCGTGCTCCCGTGCATGTGTGTGTGTGTGTGTGTGTGAAATAGTATGAGCTCTATATAGGCCTTGAAAAATATACACATTGTATAAGGGCCTGATGATCGAGGGCATGATTATGAAAATGTCAAACAAATTATCGTAGTATATGCTGTATATTACTGTATATTAGCCTGTTGTTATCACTATCACTGTTCTGCACACTGCCCTCATGTTGATACAGGTTCATATAAGGCCATTGAATAGTGTCAACGTGTTTTGAAATTGAGCAAGAACTCGCATTACGTGGAACAATGCATCAACAATAAAACCCCAAGACACACGTACTAACCCACGTCATAATAATACCTGTAATAATACCTGTTGATACTTGTGTACTTACCTGTGTGTGTATATGTATGTATATACATATACATATAACTCATAGCACATATCTCATACCTACTCTATAAGTTATTCGATACCTGTTTTTATACCTAGTGTACCTAGTAGTTTTTGCTTCTTATTTAACCACTGTACATTATATATTACCATGCACTTTACTGCAACATTTGCACTCTGATTAGAGGCCAAATTATTTCCGCTGTACTCTAGTTGTGTGTGCTATGCACTGACAAAACACATTTTAATCGAATCGAATCTATTCTAATCTAACCTTAATGACCCATATAGAATAATGACCTCCTCCCCCCTTCACATGGTTTGGAACAGACCGAGAAGAATTAACATGTAGATCCAACATGGAGGTCAGACCCGAATAACACCTACCGGTACTTAATGAGGAATGTGGAAATTGGGACATGAGGAAACCCGTTTTGGTTTCGGTGGAGTCAATCACTTCTCTGATTGATTTCACTGATGTGTTTGGTTGACCCTCAATATTTGTTTACTTAATGGCTACGTAGGCCATTAAGTAAGTTTACCCATTTACTTAGGTAGTCTCTCTCTCGCTCTCTCTCTCGCTCTCTCTCTCTCCCTGATGCCAAGTCAGACCACTCAAACAACGTCAAACCAGAGACAACTGGTGTGTGTCATCATCTTTTGTAGGAAGTTGTTCTCCCTGCTTTGGCCGAAGCCGGTAACCGATCGTGTGTGTGTGTGTGTGTGTGTGTGTGTGTGTGTGTGTGTGTGTGTGTGTGTCTCGGGTTTGAGGCGTCACGCTGTGACACGCTGTTGCCTTTAAAGCGATTCTGCCCGCTCGGCCCTGTCACGCCGGACGGGACCCCCCCGGTTTTGGTAGTCCGGCGGTGGAGTCAAAATAGCGACAGCGACTCTTTTGGTAATGCCTGCGTCGCTCACCTTGGGGCGAACTTCATTCGGGGAACACAGTGTCATTTGCATTTGCTTTATCTGTAAATGTTACCCCACCGCTGCTCACATTGGTGAAAGCAAATCTGGATATCTGACAATGCAATTGCAGCATTTGTGTTGTTGTTTGTGTGTTGTTGTTTTAAATAGGCCTATAGCCAAATAAAGTAAGAAATGCAAAATGAACAGATAGGACATGTTTTACCAATATACTTATCACAACAACGCATATGAATGCTGTTGAAACACGTTTCTGTTGCAATGTTAAGCATTTCTGCAGCACTATTTACTTTGCAAAGTTGTACATTATCAGATGTTCTCCTATGTTTACATAAACGTGCGTCACGTGGTTACATGCCCATGCAATGACCATACTATTAATAATAATGACACGAAGGAACACATATTTAATGGACCTTGAATACTGTATATTGTCCTCTCTTTGTGCACCTGTCTCATCTGCATATAATGTGGGCGCTGTCGTGACGTAAACAAATTCCTTCACAGCCATTGGTCCAAAAAAGGGGTGCCTTCTGCCAAGCCCACAACCGCCGGTATATAGGCTCTCTCTCTCCTATATTATTAGGTCACGGAAAAAAAGTGTTATCACACTGTCAAACGGATCTTCTCATCCACTGGAATCAGGTAAGATCATTTTAATCATTTGAGGTTTGTTAGGTTTTTTTTTACACAAACCATCCATATGCATTAGTTTGACATGACAACTTTTACTTTAGCACTGGTTCTGCTCTTGCAGGCTTTGGTATAGGAAGGAAATGCACTTATGACTTCTGGTGACTAGTAGTTATATTGCAGTTCTCCTACCTATGTTGAATGCACTTATTGCTAGTCACTAAATGCAAAATTTATGCCAAATGCTAAATGACTAATGTAACGTAACGTAATTTGTTCTGATAAATGTTCAATTTTCAAGTCATATTTAACTGACACACAAACAAAGTCTAAACTGGAAAATGCATTAGCCTACCCCCCACCCCCTTTATACTGTACACAGTGTGGCTGTCCCTTTCATTGGTGTGCGTTACGTTGTGGCCATTGAACTGACGTGTGTGTGTGTGTGTGTGTGTGTGTGTGTGTGTGTGTGTGTGTGTGTGTGTGTGTGTGTGTGTGTGTGTGTGTGTGTGTGTGTGTGTGTGTGGCCCCACAGCAGTCAGAATGAAGAAGCACGGACACCTGCACGTAGCCACCCCCCTGAGGGAGAGCCTGCCTCTGACCAAGGTGGCGGGGACCCCCGTCTACATCAAGCTGGACTCCTCCCAGCCCACCGGCTCCTTCAAGATCAGGGGCATCGGGCACCTGTGCCAAACGGTGAGTGCGTGGATGAACCCGATCTCCTTGTTGTTGTGGACAAACAACAGGGCCGGATACATCATTTGCATCCCGCATAAGTTATACAGTATGCATAACAAAGCCCCATTGCAACTGTCCCGACCAGTTCTGACGCTCGGAGCAGAGGTGTGAGTCACCCCCGCTGGCGTGTCTGGTCCTCTGAAGGAGCCTAAAACCACAGAATAACAACTCCTAATGACATAATGTCTCCACAATGCTCCCAGCGGTGTGTGTGTGTGTGTGCGCGTGTGTGTGAGGGTTATGTGAGTAATAATTGTGTATTCTGGTTGTCTTGCAGTGGTCCGAGCGAGGCTGCAAGCGCTTCGTCTGCTGCTCAGGTGAGCTGGAAGTGAAATGATTTTTAGTGAAAGCACATTATCATTCTGATCATTTTCAGGGGTGGCCACGCTGAGCATGTTTTAAACGGGTGATGTGTGTGTGTGTGTGTGTTATAGGGGGAAACGCCGGTATGGCCGCCGCCTACTCTGCCCGCAAGCTGGGCATTCCGGCCACCATTGTGGTCCCCACAGTGACCCCCGACCCCACGGTACAAAGACTCCACGACGAGGGGGCTGATGTAATCATCCACGGCAAGGTCAGCCAATCAACTACACTGATCGTCTAGACTGACTGTCTCTCGCTCTTTCACTCTCTCATAAACTGTGTTTGTTTGTGTGTTCTCCAGGCCCTGAACGAAAGCATCTCGTACGGAGAGAAGCTTGTGGAGAACAACCCCGACTGGGTGTTCGTCTCTCCCTTCGACGACCCTCTCATATGGTGAGGGAACCGCCTCGAGGCTCACTGTGACCTCCCAGCGTCCGTCGTAGACTTTGTGACACGCTAACCAGATTAACCTGATAGGACGGATCCAACGTTTGTCTGAATGGGATGAAATGTCCCTCTTTGGTTCTGCACAATATTTCAAACACCTGCATAACAGTACAGACACATGATATATATATTTTATATATATACACACACACACATAAGTATAAACACGATAAAGATTCAAGATTATCTTCATTGCCATTTGCAACAGTACAATGGAACGCTTCCTCCCCATCCCCTCCGGCAGTATGAGTTTCCTACTGATTTTGTATTTCCGATTAATACAAAACTATCCTGAAATCAACACTGCCAAACACTAACATGGACTGAGCACTGTTACTAACTATCCACTACAATACTGTACTAAATCAATGCTTACAATACTTAATTACATGTTTGCATTCCACCGCACCTTTATTTATACAATTGTAATTTGCACAAAGGGCCAGTGCAATATCTGTCATAAGTTACTGTGTGTGTGTGTGTATATATATATATATGTATATATATAGTCATATTAAAATGATTTAGTTTTTAAATCATTTATATTTTTGAGAGTTGTGTGTGTCACGCAATCCCTTGAGGATTGCAGATTCAGATTCTGAAACAGGAACTGCCTTTTTCACTGACCTCTGCTCCTCTGCGTCTTCTGGCGTTTTTTTTTGCGTGTGTCCTCAGGGAGGGACACACGTCGCTGGTCAAGGAGCTGGAGGACGACCTGGGGGAGAAGCCGGGGGCGGTGGTGCTGTCGGTGGGAGGCGGGGGCCTCCTGAACGGCGTGGTGGAGGGCCTGCGGCGCGCCGGCTGGGCCGACGTGCCCGTGGTCGGCATGGAAACGCACGGAGCGCACAGCCTCAGCGCGGCCATGAGCGCCGGCGAGCTGGTCACCCTGCCCGAGATCACCAGGTAAGACAGGCCTCACCCTTCGACGATCGCATTCCGTTTTGACGACGGCGTTGCCCCAGTGTCTCACGTAGCACTCTCTTTGCAGTATCGCCACCACACTGGGCTTGGCCAGGGTGTCGGCGCAGACTCTGAAACTGACCCGCGAGCACGCGGTGTTCTCAGAGGTGGTCACGGACGAGGACGCCGTCAGAGCCGTCCAACGCTTCCTCGGTGAGTTAGCCAATCAAAGAAAAGGGTTCCAAAATCAAGCATAGGCACCGAGATGCCAAGAACAGCGGTGGAGGTAGACCGCCGATGGTCTGTGTGTCTCTCCTTCTCACACTCCCTCTCACACTCTCTCTCCTTCTCTCCTTGTGCAGACGATGAGAAGATATTGGTGGAGCCGGCCTGTGGTGCGGCTCTGGCGGCCGTGTACTGCGGCATCATCCAGCGGCTGCAGAAGGAAGGCAAGCTGCAGCGGGACCTGGGCCCCGTGGTGGTGGTGGTTTGCGGGGGCAACAACATCAGCATGGAGCAGCTGCTGGCCTTCCAGAAGCAGCTGGGCATCCTCTAACCCTCTTCTCCGCTCTTCCTTCTTGCCGTCGCTCATTCCAACAGTGGCTTCCGACTTGGTCTTTCGCTTTGAGTCCACTTTACACTTTCTTTTTTAAAGAAAAAGGTTTCCAACCACAGCATCCCAACAGAAGGCAGGTGTGACATGCTGGCCGAATCATTCCAGACCAAGTGGATTTAGTGTTTTCCAGTTATTCTTCGAGGGAGTGGGGTAAACATTTTAGCATATTCTCAGAAGAACAAACAAATTTAGACCAGTTTTGAGAAGGCCGTTTTTCATTGGGTGTGAATATGGGTGTGAATATATATATACATATATATACAATATATATATACATATATATACACAGATTGATTGTACTACAAAGTTGGCCAACAATTGATTTGCTTTTATAGATTAATTGATTGATAATAGACTGGCAGTTGAAACCCTGCTACAAGCAGCCCAAGTGGCTTTGGTGGGCTCCTCCTGAATGACCAGTCACACAGGGAGATGTTACCAAACCCATTCATTGGAGAGTTGGTTACAGTCGATCAGGAGTTACCTGCTGACAGAGCACTCCCTCCTAGTGTGTGTGTGCGAGATAGTGGCTGGTTTAACCTGTGGGCCTTGATTACCTTGATTACCACTGTCCCACAGGTGTGTACTCACCCAGCCTCGGGCCAAGGTGAGGCTGCTTACACCAGCCACCACCCTCACAATTTACTTGATTTTGTTATTATGCCACTTTCCATCACGTAAACGTGGTTGTCGTATGTGTTTTGGGCTTTTGTACTTGAATGTATATATTCAAAGTGTAAATATCAGTAAACATGAATTGTATACAGTAAGTATACCTGCCTCGCTTGTCCTTGTGATTTCTTTTAGCTGAATAAACCTAAGAAATAACCTTTAGTTTAATAACACACCAATAGACTGAGTATGTAATACACAGAGCAGCGGTGAGATCTCCCAGCGAGTCAAGGCTTTATCTTAACATTCAGAGTTGTTCAGGTAATCAAACCTAAGAATTTTACAGAGCGATCAAAATTTCTCTGGATCTGGAACTCATTTCAAATGCCTTGCGGACAGAAATCCTAAAGGGTAAACAACGGCATCTCAAAGGGCTCAGATTCACATGTCATAACTAAGCAGCAGCTAACAAGCAGTCGTGGGCTCTTTAGTGCTGTGACTCTCGCTCTCTTTTTGAGATCATCCAAAACAAGGAAAGGGCCACTTGTAGCAGCAAGAGAGACATTTACATTTACATTTACATTTAGGGCATTTGGCAGACGCTTTTATCCAAGGCGACTTACAAGGTGTACATTAGACCCTGGGATGCTGGTGTTACCACGTACCAAAACATTCCTTTGAACCAATGCCTCTGCAACCACATGACCTATTTGCCACAATAAGCTATACTAATGTATCAAATATATACAATTTTTAATTCACTCGCAGTAATAAACAGCGACAAATTCTCATGTGGATTTCAGAGAGAGCAATTCAAACATCTAAATCTGGAGGATTTATTGGTCACATTCATGTTTCTCTGCATTGAACCCATCCTAGGGCAGCTTTTTTTTAAATTATTGTTATATACAACGCCCAGGGAGCAGTGTATGGGTCTGGTGCCTTGCTCAAGGGAACCTCGGCAATGACCAGGCCACTTTCAGGGCGGTTCCCTTGACAGTGTCAACGACTTGAGCCGGCGACCGAAGTCTTAACAGACTGAGCTAGCCTTTTGTTATGCGCATCTCCACCCACCCCCACCCCCCCCCCCCCCCCACACACACACACACACACACACACACACACACACCACACACGACAGGGCAGCGGGCAGGTTGACAAGAGTAGCATAGCTCTGCTGGGATCCAGCTGGAACCGGCCTGGCCCGGCACTCGCCGTTCCCAGAGGAGGTATCTGGTTCAGGACGCCTGACGTAAGGAGACGTCTTGAGAGCGCAACCTTGCAACACAAAAAAAGAACCGAGAGGCACTCCTCACGCAGAAGGCCAGAGATCGAGGCCTGTGAATATTCATGGTGACCAATCCCCAAAAGCAATTGTCGTGTGCAATTCTAACACTTGGAAGTAATTAACACATCCACACCCACATTTAGAGCAACACACACACACACACATAAAGTTAGAGAAACACACATTCACAGTTAGGGAAACACACACACACACACACACACACGATTGTGCACCTCCCCCAAACACACACACACACACACACACGGTACTTCAAGACATTTCTTTTATTGTGACACAGAAATCTCAAACGCCGTCCGATTCTTTACATCTGTATAATCCATTTTTCTTTTAAGAGATGCGCTTTTTTTTTCTCCTTCTCATTTGTTTTTAGAAGTTTCTGATGTGCAGAGAGGTAAGACAAGGAAAAGTTAATGCAACCATAAATAATTGTAATAAATATCAAGTAAATGTACAGCACACATTTTGTTGTCATCGTAGCACGTCTCTGTATGGATATGTTCTTTATATCTCCCCCAACTCCCCCCCCCCCCCCCCCTCCACCTCACCTCTGACCTCCACCTCACCTCTGACCTCCCCCAATTAGGAGAAAGCAAGCGAGCCGTCCTCGTTAAGCAGCGGTATACGCTTCAAAATAAAAGAACCGCCTTCAAAATAAAATAAAAACTAACATTTTTTTTAAACTGGCAAGCAACTTAACCAATCCAACAGGAGTTGAATATCAATCATTGGGCTGTATACTTTGTTATGCTCTTTAGTTCTATCCCGAGGACAATTGTGGGGGTTTTTCCCCCCCGCTACTTCCACAAGAAAAACTCTGTTCACCGACCCGTTTCTGAGCACAAGACGAAACTCCGAGCGATGACCGGTCATTTCAAAAAGTCTGTAAAAAAATAAACCCTTCCCCTCGCAAAGCAGAAGAATAGTGCAGAAGAAAACAACTCAATCAAGGTGAAGTAAATCAGCAATAAATTAATAAACACGGCTTTCAAACATACAATTATGTACAGTCGTTTTTTTTTTCACAGTCTAAACAATAAGTCTGGGTTCTGAAAAACCCCCCAAAATTTCGTCTCATCAAATGAAAGAAGACCCCTACCACAGTGTGTGTGTGTGCATATATATACGTATATATGTATACATATATACGTATATATGTATACATATATACGTATATATGTATACATATATACATACATACACATATATATACATACACATACATATACATACATATATATATACATACATATACATATACATACATATACATATATATATACATATACATATATACATACATATACATATACATACATATACATATATATATACATATACATATATACATACATATACATATACATATATATATATACATATACATATATACATATATATATGTATATGTATATACATATACATACGTGTGTGTGTGTGTGTGGACAGTGTAGACACTGGAGGGGAACAACAAAGGATGTCGTTTAGTCACCATTCAGTAGCAGTAGCACACCAGCAGCCTGGGGCAAAGTTAAAGCAAAGGTCCAGACATCGTGCGGATGACCTTCCTCAGACATTTCTTAATCAATATGGGGGGAAAAAAACCCTGCAAAGAACACAAAACTGATTAATACAGTCCTCATTTTGTCTTAACAATTAAATAAACGGTTTGTTCAGAAGCGGCTTAAATAGAGTGACAGATTATACAGGCGGATACGTTTGTTTGTCCGTTTGTTTGTCTGTCTGTCTTGTGGAAGGACACGTTGCCCCGCTCACACACACACACACACACACACACCCAGCCATATGGCAGTCAGAGCGGCTGTGGTAGGGGAGAAGGCTGACGTCAGGAGTCTTTACCGTTTTCCTCGAGCACGAGACCGTCACAACCCTAACCGCTAAGGCCCCGTTCACACTTGGCATTAACATGTGTTTTTTGAGATCGGATCTCAAAAAACACATGTTAATGCCAAGTGTGAACGGGGCCGGGCCATAGAGGGTATTTCCTTACGCACACACACATCCAGTGTCACAAGTTCTAGTGGAAAAGGCTCGCCTTTGAAGCATAAGCAGATTCACCCCCTAAGCTGTATTGTTTCCTTGACAGTAGTGCAAAGAGAGAGAGAGAGAAAGAGAAAGAGAGAGAGAGAGAGAGAGAGAGAGAGAGCAGCACTAGTGAGTGCCTGCAGAGCTTGGCATAACCTTGTAATGCTCAACCTGGTTATGGAGTGAGGGAACCGAACTGGGGAAGATAGGAAAAATTTAAGAAAGAAAGAAACATAATATTGGAAATACTACGTAGTAGTCCTGCACCTTGTCACAGTTTCCAAACCTTGTGGTTACTTCAATACTCGGTGCAACCAAAACACACACAGACCCAGCCACGCGCACACACCCACCCAGCCATATGGCACAGTCAGAGCTGCTGTTGACACTCACCTGGGAATTGCCCTCCAGCAAACTGAATGAGTCAGTTATGTTTAAATGAGTTGACGGGTACAGTGCTAAATGCCCCCACCCCCTCTCCCCCCGCAAAACAAGCCAAACCAAAGCGTAAACATGTTGTCAAAGCATCGAGGAGAGCCACCTCGGGGGGCTGCGGGGAGGTGTCGCTGTGGCTGAGGGGGAGGAGGAGAGGCGGGGTCGAACGGTGGGAGAGGGGCGTCGTGGAGGGGGAGGTCGAACAGTGGGGGAGGGGGGAGATGGCCGAGATGGACGGCGGTGCCGCCACCTAGCCGCTGAGCGGGTCCTCGCGGTAGTGGATGGCGTAGCGGAGCTTCTCCAGCATGGCCTCCAGGGTGGTGTACTGGGGCAGCTTCACCATGAACATGCACGTCTCCACGCGGATGTAGCGCGAGTCAGGCGACCCTGCACAC
>CM051017.1:11313712-11383712 GCA_027704905.1 Muraenolepis orangiensis | reverse complement strand
TTATACTATATAACTAATACATTTTGTTGAACAGTAAACAAAAAACAAAAAAAGTCAAACCCATCCCAAAAACACAGATTTGCGGTCGACCAAAGACCAGGAGGTCAGAGGTCGGCGTTAACGACATGACCTTACGCTCTCAAACTTCTGGACGTAGTTGTAGGTGAGCAAGTCGGCGTCCTGCAGGTCCTGCTCCGGGTCCAGGGGCTGGCCCACCAGGCCCTTCCAGAAGGAGGCCAGCAGGTCCAGGGGCAGAGGCACGTCGGCGCGAATGGCGATGCCCAGCAGCTGGCCCAGGAAGTGCAGCAGCTGCTCCTCGGCGTAGCTGATGGGGGAGGGCGTCAGGATGTACTTCCCCTGTAGAGAGAGCAAGAGCAAGAGCGAGAGCGAGAGCGAGGAGCGGCGGGCCACACACACACACACAATGTAAAGTCAGGTGAAACGATCAGGACTTTAAACACAATCTTAGGATTCAAAGGAATTCCGATGGCGTACGACCAGAGCGCCAGATATGTTGGTTTTCAGGCCTCATACCCGGAGCCGTGCGGTGACACCACAACAGCCATGAATGAGATCGCTCAGTGACATATGAACATGTGACTAATAAACAGGGACTGTTTCCTGTTACCTCATTTTCTACTCATGCATAATTCGTGGAAAACAAAAAAGAGCTCGGAGCCAGCAAGCGCAATCGGGACCGTTGCCAATAAAATAACTTGTTCTTGCTGTGCTTATTCATCGGGACCAGAAGTACTATTTTTTGGTTTATTAGTTTGTTTGTCTGTCCCGGCTGGCATTGAAAGACAGCATGCACAAAATAGAATAAGCCATTGTTCAACAACGTGTATCTCAACGAAACATGTAAATCGTGTATCCAATGAGGCTCTCTTGATGAATCTGGTTCATAATTCGCCACAGTGCTCTTTACCCCAGTCTGTAACTGTGGCCATGTCAGGTGCACTGCCATTTGCCATCACTTGCTCTCTTCATAACTTCATTAAAACAGCATATTTTAATTAGATAGACCTATAGAATGATAACAATGGCTGTATTAAGGAGCTTGCATCCCACACACACACACGCACGCTCAGCTTTCTGTCAGGGAAATTAGTCATAAGTAACATAATCACCAATTAAGACCCAGGAAACAGGCCTATGCTTGTACATTTAGCCCACATTTTGTCTTTACTCGTCAACTACTGCCCATCCCTAATAAGCAGTAAGAGCCTGAGTCACACAGCCAGAGTCGGAGGCTGGACTTAGGCATCACCTGATGGGGGGGGCGAGGGACCGGCCTACCTTGTTGCGGTTGGCTGCGGCGCTGGGGCAGGGCAGCAGCAGGGAGAGCGCCGAGCTCTGGAGCTCCTTACACACCTGCCACAGGAAGTGCCTGAAGGAGCCACCTAGAGGGGAGGGGAAACAGGGAGGCAGACAGCTGTGAACACAAAGTGCCTTTCTACTCTCAAATGTCTGAATATTTCAGGTTATTTTTATTATATTTCCATATATATATATACATATATACATATATACATATATATACACACATATATACATATATACATATATACATATATACATACACATATATACATACATACATATATATATATATACATACATACATACATACATATATACTACATATACATACATACATACATACACACACATATACATACATACATATATATATATATATATATATATATATATGTTGTTTTCTGAGCGAGGAAGGGAATTAGGAAGTGAACCAGTAATAATGTAAAGAAGGATACATCATTTGTGATATAATTATTACTACAATAAATGTCCTCGACTACTGTGCATTGCAGTACTGTCCTGTACTGTTGCTGCTGTGGTGGCTACAGCAGGAAGTCGCAGGAAGGAAAGCACCAAAGCACA
Source organism: Muraenolepis orangiensis (assembly GCA_027704905.1). Lineage (NCBI taxonomy): Eukaryota > Metazoa > Chordata > Actinopteri > Gadiformes > Muraenolepididae > Muraenolepis > Muraenolepis orangiensis. The sequence continues at coordinate 11,381,807 of CM051017.1, read as the reverse complement.
ATTTTTTCCCGGAGGAGGGGGCCGTAACTCACTGGTGCCGTGAACCTCCTCTCCGGTGAAGCGGATGTTGAAGGCGTAGGTGGGGTCCCCGCCACTGGCCAGCTTGACGCAGAGCTGGGAGGAGGGAACGCAGGACAGCTGCCTGGCCGCCTGGCAGAAGTACGTGTTCTCCGACGAGCGGATCTCCCCTACGTGACGCACGCAGACACCACAAACAGGTTGACGCACATGTACATCTTCAAATAATGCATTTACCGGGCGGCAGAAGCCGGCCTGTAAATACAGGAGGTAGAGTACAGCGGGTTGTCTGGATAGATCAGAGGGTTGCTGGTTCGACCACCCTGGGCTTCTCCTAGTCAAGTGTCGTGGTGTCCCCGGAGGAAGACACCCTCTAACCCTTACTGCTCCTGACCTGCTGCCTGTCGTCCTGCATGACTGACACCACCGTCGGTGTATGAATGGGTGGAACGCATATCACTTTTAAAGCACTTTGGTTAAAAACACTATATGAATGCAGTCCGTTTAACATCATTTATTTGTCTGACTTTTGCTCTAAGTAGCGACCCCTGGTATACAGTTTTAGCATGTATGGCACCGTCGGCACGAGGGAGCGAAGCCATATTGCTGTATGGTAGGAGGTTTGATCACCGGGGTGTTGTACAGAACAGGGCCTACCTCCCACGATCTCCAGCGGGTCCAGGATGATCTCCGGGGCAGCGTGGTCCGCCATGCGCTGGACGGTGGCGTTCAGCACTCGGTTCATCACGGTCACCTTGGTGTCGTAGTACACCAGGCCTGGGAGGAGAAAGGGTGCGCACGATCAACCCGTGGACATTTTACATGAGTTCCAGGGCTTCAGAAATACTTAAGACAGGACAGATCTGTCAGAGAGGTTGTTGGTTATTTTTAAGCTCTCAATAAATAATACAAAAAAAGTGTATTGTTGACAAATACATTTTTAGGATCACATTTAGCCTATCAATCAATACAACAAACACGATACACATTAAATAAACAAGGATGGCCCACAAGGGCGCCTTCCCTCCGACATCTGAACCGCCAGGGGATCCTTCAGGGACCTTAAATCATTTCTGACCCTTAACACGACTATCAAACGATGTGGCCAAGAACTCATCCGATCTGCTGTAAGGGAGTAAGGGATTTGTTCCCAATATCCCGGATACAAACATTTTTTCTCAAGAGAATGAAACCCATCCCTCTCGTCGAATCCCAGAAAAAAAGCCTTTTGTACGGCGTCAAAATTGCATGCGCATACACAACCCAGTGACATGTTTTTCTTCACTGAAATGCACTGAATTGTAATGCCTGTAATGCATTTCGTATATCGCAGCGTAGCGTTTCTTGAGAGAAATGGCTAATGGGTACGTGCTGGGGACACTGGGCATCCAGCTACGAGCAGTAGAAGTAGTACTGTCGATTTTAGTTGAAGTGAGTCATTTAACACAGAATTGGTCAATTTTGACCAATTCATTCTGACCAATTCTAGAAAATATCATGTAGAGTTGGTCTGTCAAATGAATGTGTCCAATGTGCTATACACGTAGTGCTTTGTACATTTATGCAATCAAATGTAGCGGGAATCCTTCATTATCACAAAAGGATGTGGGGGAAATCCCAGGAACCCTCATTTCCTCCCCCCCCCCCCCCCGAGCACCCAGTCTCCGGTCCCCTCTCACCCTTAGCTTCGCACAGTAGGGCCGAGATGCTGTTCTGGTAGGTGTGCGTCAGCCGCAGCTCCACTAGCGGCAGGAAGAAGCTCTCCAGGGTGTTGTTGAGGGACTGCAGCAGGGCGAAGCGCAGCCGCAGGCTCTCCACGGGCACGTCTAGAAGAGGGAGGGAGGGGGAAAGACCCGTCAAGAAGTGCTCCGCTCTGCGGTCAGACACACGGAATAGGAGGGAAGACTGCAAGGGGGAAGATGTGTCGAACTGACTGAGCAGGCAGGCCACGCGGGGGTCAGCGGCGTCACCGGGCTCCAGGTAGACCTCGTGGGGGTGCAGCCGGGCCGGGGTGATGGCCAGGTGCCGGCACAGACGGTTAATGTACTGGACCAGCGCCACGTCCATCTCCAGGCCCCACTTGCGGCTGGCCTTCTGGGCGTGCCGGGTGTCTATGCACGTGCACCTTTGGTGAGGACGGCGTGCCAAAGGGAGGAGACAAAAGGAGGATTTGTGGTGAAATGGACGGAAGAGGACGCACATTACAGCTCTCCGAGTCCCATGCAGTCTTTCTATTCCTAGAGTGTGTCTAACCTTTCTCTCAAAAGTCTTTATAACCTCAGTGACCATTATGTAACATTGGCATGTCAAACGGAAAAAGGTGATATAATATATATATACATACAGTATAATTATAAATATGGAGACCACAACATACAGCATACATCACGCAGAACATTACTCACGCTGATTAGTTGTATTTTTTTGTGGCTCAGAGCACAATAGTACGGTACACACCAGGGTGTGGACGGCGGGGAAACCTGACCCCGCCACCACCAGCTGACCCACCAGCTGATCGGGGGTCTGGTAGGGAGGAAGAGGGGCGGGAGGGAGAGAGCGGCTCACCTTTCAAAGTGGAGGTCGTAACCGCAGGCCAAAATTGCCCGCCACACGCTGCGGACGTCTTGCTTGGCCCGGTCCATCGCAAACTTGTGGAAACCGTCCAGGGTCAGGAACTTCTCCTCCGGCACTGGGAGGGCACCCATAGGCAAGTATCGGAAGAAGACTTCACAATGTTAATGCTCATAAAGTCCTGCAGTGATCAACCGTTTGCCATTCCCCTATGTGTGAGAGAAGGAGAAGGAGCCCACATACCAAAACTAAGTTTGGACATATAGCCCCTAAACTAAATGTAAATTATATATCTTCTTCTAAAATAAATCCTGCCCAATAAAAGGAAGTGATCCATAGAGTTTCCCCAGCAGAGGGAGAGCCCTCCATCGGCGTCTTAGCTGCCCTACCTTCAGGCTTCTTGGCCGGAGACTTGTCCACATCCTTCTCATCGGGCCGAGACTTCTCCGGAGACTTGGGCTTCAGAACAGGCTTCTTCTCGCTCAGTGCGGTCCTGCTGGACCGAGACATTCCTCAGTAAAGACTATGTGTGTGTGTGTGTGTGTGTGTGTGTGTGTGTGTGTGTGTGTGTGTGTGTGTGTGTGTGTGTGTGTGTGTCCCGATTATAACGGCGGCTGTAGGCGGTTGTGGATCAGCCTTGTTTCAGTCTTTACAATAGGCAGACGGGTGAGCTAAAATCAGCTTTGTATTTTACATCCCTACAATACATCCTAATTATTTAGTTTCAGTTCAGCATCACATATCCTTAAATGCCATTATAGCCCGTCCGAAATCCTACATGATTTTTTTTTCTTAATTGCTTTATGTTGGATAGACGATTGTATTCATATTGTATTCTCATTTATATAGAGATGTTTTATTATAGCCCTGATGCCTACTGTGGCCTATTTTTGTTATTTATGTTCACCTCTTTTATTTTGCCATTGTAATATTTCAGCTGGTCTGGGTCTCGGTTTCTAATATTTCATCTAAATGCATTAACTATAACCGGCTGAACTCACATGACAGCTGAAAAGCTTGGCTACCAGTTAACCAAACTCTCAGATAGAAATTACGGTTGTCCGCAAAACTCCTTCATATTAATCAAAAGAGCGACTCACAAAAGCAGTTGTAGTTTTCAGCAGGACACACAAAACCACCGGCTCAACTTTCTCTGCAATCTCAACAAATAATATAAAAGCCCACTATTAGCCTGATAGGAATACATTGTAGAAATGTCATGACCTTCAAATGAGTTTGTTTAGATGGCGATAAAATCATCTCGACTCCATTTGCACATTTACATTTTTTTTTACATACAATACCGTCTAAAGCTACACTTCCCGCCGCTATTCCGCGCCGTGACGTCTTCTAGTGACGAGGGACTACTTGGCAGCTCACACGGAGCCTGTGTTTGAAATGTAAGGCGATTCAACCCTTATAGACGCGATGAAAGGGAGGCTGAAGGAGGGTCTCCTCACCGGACACTGTTGAGCACAGACTTCTCCTTGGTGGCGGGCTTGGCGATGGGCCTCTTGGTGCTCACCACCTTGCCCGGGTGCTGCTCCTTGCCCGCCTTGCTGTACTTGTTCTTGTTGGGCTTCGGGGTGCCGTACTTCCGCAGGATCTATGGGAACAGGGGGGGGGGGGGGGGGAGTGGGGGTTTTGTTGTTGGTCATTTTTATTCAAAGATGTGAGAGGTGTAAAAAGCAAGAGAGAGGGAGAGCAAAAAAAATTAATAATAACTATAAATGACGCAAAAAGAAAAGTCTCCTTCTCCTCCCCAAGTTTCCCCGACAGTGCTGCATTCACAAGACAAATCCCCCGGAACCAATCAGGAAATATTCCTCCCCTGATTGGTTCCGGGGGGGATTTGTCTTGCCAGGTGTCTGAAATCAGCAGGGACGGGTGTGAAATACCATAATCGGCTCATAGGGAGGCAGGCGCAATCAACTGGAAACAGATATTCTCACAAAGGACTTCCTCCCGCCGCACAGCCACACAGACAGCTAGGCCACGTCAGACGAATGACACTCAAACGACAGCTCTACACTCTCACCTACGGCACCTAGAATTGAGAGGGTTTTTTTTTTTTCGTGACAGAATGAATACCTGCGTCAGCTGGTCATCCAGCACCTTCTTGGGCGGCCGTACGTGCGTGAAGAAGACGTGCAGCAGGTTCCCGGGGGTTTGGGCGCAGATCCGCTCCTTGCTCAGGTAGACGTCGGACACCTTGGCCGGCTTGACGGGCGTGAGGCTCAGCATCTGCTCCGAGTGGACGCAGCTCTTGAAGATGTCCGTCAAGACGTCCCGCGCGCCCGGCACCAGTTTGTCCCCTACGATGAAAAAAAACAAATATATATACATATATATACTACTATATATATACATATACATATATATACATACATATATACATATATATATACATACACTCACTATATACACACACACAAAACACAAGCTCATGGATCCCGCAGCGGTAGGGAGAATAGAGTTGTGGATGGGAGGTTTTTCAAGTGTGAGGCGTGCCACCTCCCCCGGGTTGCAAGGGAGGTGCAGAGAAACTAATTTCCCCAGAAAGAGAAACAATTTTTCCCAGAAAGAGAAACTAATTTCCAAAACAAATAAAAACAATTGGTTTTAGGTTTTTGAATGAATTGATAAAATTGTCAATTAAGAGCAAAATGGAGAGTACAATAATAAATAAAAACGATTGGGAATGGATTCAGTCCTGCTAGTTTATTCAAAGATATAATATTTACCCACATTTAATTGGCTTCTTGTCTGAAGAATAGCACTGTCACCATTTAGTCTTTCAGTCCGAGTCATAGACTTTTGAATACCCCTGCTCTAGTGCGTATCGGGAGAGAGCGACAGAGACAGAGAGCTTATGAAGACAAACCTCTCAGGGACTTGTCCAGGAAGTAGTCCTCCAGTGCCGAGCTCCCCTGGGTGTCAAACAGGCTCTGGTTGACGCTGGACGCGGTGAGGATCTCCTCGCTGGTCAACTCCATCAGCTCCTCCTCGCCCTCCAGACTGGACAGGCCGATCAGGTCGCTGCTGTTGAAGAGGCTGGCGCGAACCTTCTCCACCTTGGCCCGGGAACGCACCTGCGGGATAAGCCCCGAAAAGAAAGGATAAAGGATCTTACGGCGGCGGCGTTGTACAACCCACAACCGGAGCTGAAACTAGAGGGCACAGAGCGCATACCTCCGCCACACCAAAAAGTCCCCTGGATCACTAGCACTCCACCTAAACCCTCACCAAGCGGTATGCATATGTTTACTTTGTGAAATATTACACAATGTGATTTATTTTGCCCAATCTCCCAATGCTAAAGAATCCTTCAATCCTGTGCCAATAATCGAATCAACTGTTTTGTTGGCCCATAAGTAATCCAACCAGCATGTTTTGCCCAATTCCATATATAACCATTTGATGAATACATTATTAAATGGGTTCTCTAGTCTGAATCTTGTGCGTGCTCCACCCACCTCGATGACAGCGTAGCCCTTAATGGGCCGGGCCACCGCCACGTTGCTGTCCATGGAGGTGACGTCGGACACGGAAGCCGCGTCCGCACTGTCTGGCGTCTCCCCCAGGCTGCCAAGGCTGCCCAGGCTCCCCGTGCTGCACAGGGAGATGTCCAGGCTCTCCTGGCTGGACACGTTCTGGGCCTCCGTGGGGCCCGGTTGGGGGTGGCCCCCGGCAGAGGCCGCGGCTGCTGCGTTTTGGCCCGGAGGCTGACCGGCCAGCAGCTCCTGGTCCACAGACAGCTCGCTGGTGGTGCGGGAGACCCCCTGGGAGGAGCTGCAGATGGAGGTCTGGCTAGTTGAGGCGGAAGCACTCACGCTCATAGCGGGGGTGGCGCCGCTGGAGCTGTCGGGGCTCTCTGGCCCGCCGGGGCAGAGTCGCTCGGGCTCCGCCGGCTTGCCGTCCTGGGGGCTGGACAGCTGGACGGTGGCGGGCTTGGGCTTCTTGGGCTCCTCTTCCTGCAGCGGGATGAAGATCTCGTCCTTGAATAGTCCCCCGTGGGCGTTGCAGGCCCGGCGGATGGCGCTGCGCACAGCCGGCTCCTCCAGGTGGGTGGGGATACCGGAGAGCACCAGCAGGCGGCTGTGTGCCGTGGGCCCCACCAGGGCCTGGCAGGCGTCGGTCACCGCGTCACCGGTCACGCTCAGCCCCTGGGGGTCCTTGTCGGCCAGGTGCCGCAGGATCATGAGGAGGGTGAGGCCGCGGTGGAACCACAGCATGTCCTCGGGCTTGCCACCCGCAATGTTGAGCAGGGCGCCGTCACTCTCCGAGAGACGCTTCCCGACGCTCCCACGTTTTCCAGAGGCGGCGGCCGCCATGGCCGCGGCAGCAGCCGCCGCCCGCTCTCGCTTTAACTTGACCTTCTTGCGCTTTGAGAGCAGGCTGGGGCTGTGCGGCGTCTGGCCCGGCGAGGAGGACGACGATGACGACGAGTCGCTGAGATTGGGGGCGCTGGTAGAGGAGAGGGCGCCGACCGCCGCGCTGCCCACGTTGAGGGGCAGCGTGACCTCGGACACGGACAGGCACACCTCCATCAGGGCGTGAAAGTAGGTGGAGAAGCGGCTCTGCTCGGTGCCCAGGGCCAAGGCCGCGCCGCCGCACGAGGACCCAGCCGCAGCAGACGAAGACCCCCCGCCAGCGGCCGCCCAGCCCTGGGTCTCGCGGTCGTACAGCTTGCGGAGCTCCGTCTGCAGGGCCATGAGCACGGCCAGGCAGGGGTTGAGCAGCAGGCCGATGGAGCTGGACAGGCCCGCGGAGCTCTTGCGCTGCTCCAGGTGGTGGACCTTGCGGAAGAGCTCGGCTAGCAGGTGGAAGGTGAGCTCCTTGATGGAGGGAGCCAGGTCGGTGTTCCAGAGTAACCCGCCTACGGTTCAACAGACGAGCAGAGATATGTTGACGGACAACAGCTTACGCAAGGAATATCATTCTTACATTCTTTACTTGATTTGATTTATTTTATTTTATTTTATGACAGTCTGGTCCAATAGACAAATATTTATTATAAAATCAAAAATGTATTCCAGGTTTTAAGTCAAATTAGGTTTTGGCGAGTAAAAAAAAAAGAAAAAAGGCTGACTGAAAAAGTAAGTAAACTAAAAGACAGCAGCTTGCCTGTGAGCATCCTTTCATACACATGTTCACTTTGGCTGCCTGATACATCCAGGTGAAGACAGACTCACCCAGCAGCTCCACCACCTGCAGCAGGACGGACGAAGGCACCGTGTCCAGCTCGTCCTCACCACTCTCCCCCAGCTTCCACGTCAGCAGCTGCTCGGCAAACGCCATGGCCAGGGGGAACTCCAGCGGCAGAGAGTGAAGTACCAGCGTGGCACCAGGAGATGGAGACACCCCTGAGAGAAAAAACACCAATTAGTCTCGTAACAATAAACTAAGTAATTTCCAGAACGTAAAAATAAATGAAACAATTGGTTTTCTTTTTTTTAATGAATTATTTTTTTGTGAACTGACAAACGTCAATTAATAGCAAACTTGAGAGGTTTCTCAAGTGGTGAAAATGTGAGTTCTCCGTCTTAGACTTTGAAAAACCCTGGCCTATAGGATAGATAAGATCGATAGATAAGAGAGCGCATGCGAGCCTCACCCAGCTTGATGTGCACCTTATCCGTGGGGATGATGACTGAGGGATACTGGTTGGTGGTGGGCGGGGGCGTGAGGCCCGTGTTGGTGGGCGAGGCGTCCAGCGGGTAGCACACCGCCTCCATCAGGTTCAGCTGGCCGTTGCGGCGCACCTTGTGTCCCAGGCCGTACACCATGACCCGTGCCCAGGGGGCCTTGTACAGACTGGAGCTGATCACACACACACACACACATGGGTGAGTCCAGGGTACCAGACGGTTAATGGCCATCAGACGTGCCGGGTGACTCAGAACACAACAGGCGCTCCAACTCACTCCTTGCGGCAGCCCAGCTGGCTCTCCCTGCAGGACGCGATGACGAAGGCGGCGCCGGGGAAGCTGACGTCCATGCTCACCTTGGACTCGCTGACGGGAAAGTCCTCGGACGTGAACTGCTCCGGAGCGTTCTGGAGGACGGAGAGATGGAGGGGGTTACAGGACATCATTCGTTTTGTTAGCTGGTATATATACTGTATACGTCAAGTGTGTGAGGCTGGTGGCTGGTTCAAGCAGACTGATTAGACTCTGGGGCTGCTGGGTGAGACTGCACTCCTTGGTAGTCAAGGCCAACAGGTTAAACCAGCCATCACCGCATGCTAGCACCATCTGCTCTGTCTGTTCAACAATCCCCAAACTTTACAATAAAGCGGTAAAATCCCCATCAACCTGGCAGGTAGCAGCATCGACTGCTACAATATATTATAGTATAATATAGTGTAGATTATAGGTGATATAGTAGTACAATTATAATAATATAGATTTCTGATAATTCAATAAATAGCCTATATATAATGAAGGGGAAGCCTATTTGTGCATATTCCTGTATACACAATGAGATTTTAATAAATAATTATCAGTAATGTGGATATAACAACTAAGTGGGTAAAAGTGGTTTAAGGGGTAAGAGGCATGCGAGCAGGAAGATTGCCGACAACGGGGTATGGAACCCAGAACCGTCCAGCGGCAGGGGGGAGTCGGGAAACCCTAACCCGTACCTGCAGGAAGCAACAGATCTGCTTGGTGAGCTCCAGCAGGCTGTCCTCCCCCTGGTGCAGGGCCCGGGTGATGGCCACCGTCAGCCACTCGCGGAGCGGGTGAGCGTTGCCCTGGTAGAACAGGTCGGTGGGCGAGCAGCTCTGGCCCTGCAGGTTGTGCAGCGTGGACTGTGCCATCAGGATGGATCTGGAGCTGATGGTGCCATCTGCAGGACAAATGGAGCGCCACAGCACCACGTGGTAAATGGTAAATGGACTACATGTATACACCCCGTTAACCCAAAACGCTTTACAATTATTGCCTCACATTCATCCATTCATACACCGACGGCGGTGTCAGCCATGCATGGAGACAACCAGCTCATCGGGAGCAGTTAGGCTTAGGGTGTCTTGCTCAGGGACACGTTGACACTTGGCTAGGGGGAGCCAGGGGAATCAAACCATCAAATTCCGGCTGCCAGACATCACGCTCAACCTCCTGAGCTGCTCACCCCACACACCTCCACGAGGAGCCTACGCTCTGAAAAGGCAAACCTCCTCCTTCCCCCCAGGACCAAACTGAAAACCATGGGAGACGGAGCCTTCTGCTCAGAGACTGTGGAATGCCCTCCCAAACCAGCTGAGGACACCACAGACTGTGGATGTTTAAAAAAAAAAAAAGGCCTAAAAACACATCTTTTTATAATAGCCTTTCACTAGATTTTTTTAAAAACCCCACTGGTTGCCATGCCAGCGGAAACATCGCTGCTTTTATTTAGTTGTTTTATTTAAACCATTTCTTTTAACGAACACTGACCGGGTAGAGGCGGAGCCAGCAACTGATTGGACAGCAGCTGCAGGTGCTCCAGGGTGATGTCGCGGACGGCCGGGATGTGGAAGAGGCGTGTGAAGGTGTGGGGGTTCTTGGGAGCGAAGATGTTGAGCAGGGCCATGCGGCAGTACAGCCGCGCCAGGGAGCTCTCACAGCGGAGCAGCTCTCTGGAAGCAGAGCAGCGCAGCGGGTCACCTCCCGCTCTCCGATAAAATCGTGAGGACAGTTGACACCGTTCTCACCAACAAAAAAATTACAACGGAACGATTGAGGCTGTCTGGAGGTTTGACCCTTTGGTGACCTAATGACCAATGAGAATGTTTCCTAATGGGGTTATGTGCTCACAGCTTGGCTGCTGTGTGTCTTACCTATGGATCTGAATGTTGCTGCTGTCCAGGGAGACCAGACCGTTGGCAGCAGTCCTCCGCGACCCCGCAGGGGGCCGTTCCAGCATCTCGATGGGGTACCAGTACCTCACCAAGACCCCCTCGCTACGCAGGTAGGTCTCCACCTGCACCAGCTCATTCGCCTGAGCGCACACACACACGCGCACACACACACACGCACGTTACTATGATTGGAAATACAACAATTTGGCAGTAAGAACGAGTATGATGAGAAAGAATCGTCATTGTGTTGAGCTGTACTTACAGAGTCCACGTCCAGGACGACCCCGTGCAGGCCGAATGTTTTCAGCATGCCCCGGATGGCGAACTTGGGCAGGGCCATGCCCCCCGTGGTGCTGTTAGTGTTGTTGCTCTCCGGGCAGCGGATGACCACCGTCAAGCCTGGTCACGTTTTAAAACACACAACACTAAAATTACAATTGAGGTCTTTTTTTCCCCGTCATCCTAGGACAAACCTCAAAAGGGTCACTCCACATTCACTAATGAGGGGTCTGGCTCGTTTTAGGTACAAAGGCAAGCGTCGTAGACTTATCTTTGCTGTTGTAGTCTACTACCGTGCCCTGGTACATAGCACAAGCAGACCCATCAATAGTGTCGTGAGTGACACCTGTGGTTTTCGCTGGGAAAGTGTTTTGTGGAGAACGCAAAACAGAACGCAAGCCTTCATTTACATTGAGCATCATTAACGCGGAGTCAATCCCTTCTAAGTTCCCTGTGTGGAAACGTGACCCTTCCTCTTAGCACTTGCGTCTTGTTAGCTCTGGTCTTTGCCAGCGCTTGTTTATTAGCTTTTGTTTATTAGCTTGTGTCTTTTGGCTTTATTAGTCGTCATTGAATGCTGCAGAGGACAGCAGGTAGCACCTTTTCGGACTTTGTCGATGGTAAACTTGTTGGCCTCCTCCTTGATGTCTTCGATGGTGGGGAGGTATAAGTCACGAGGGATGCCCCCGTTCTCCTCGTACAGGAACTCCACCGTCTGCCGGGCGATGTCCACCATGCCTGATATCATTTCACACCGCAAGCACACGGGCATACGCAAAAAGAGGAAAGGTGAGTCATCGCCATCTCACTCGAGGTGACATCATTTAATCAAGGCAGCATAATTACATTTGTGAGATTACACCGAGCTCCCGAAACGGACACGGTATATATACACAAAAGCTTCGATTAACTAACCCTGACATTTCCCTGAAGCTTTTTTTTTTTTTTTTTTTTTTAATCATTTGTCGGAATAGAGGTTTTCATTTCCGCCAATCCGTCTCACGTCCGATTTATCTCAAGTTCCACCTTCCTGCCTACCGTGACCAAACTCCTAATGAGGGTCATTTGTTTTAAATTAAATTTGCAACGGTGTCCTCATTTAGCCTGGCAGCCCCGGCCCCTCACAAACAATCCGGAGTGAAGATATGAACTGTGCTCATCAGAAAATGACACGAGTTGAAACGCCGTTAGAAGAAGAAAAACAAAACAAAAACAAAGATGACTCTTTCAAGAGCAAAGCTTTTGTGGATTTCACATCTGTTTTAACTACTTCCCTTTGTGTTTGTTTTTCTCACTTCCATCTCAATCTTTGGTAACAGGCCAGGGGGAAATAACCATTTCAACCTGTTGTTGTTTGGGTTTAAATGATGGCCCCATTGTCTCAAATAGACGATTCTAACAGCTCCAGCGTGACTATGGCACACATGATCCATGAGTGTGTAAACATGGCGTCTCCCTGGTGGAACCACCCCGGGGGGGCCCCTCCGGCACAACTCACCCAGCTGTAGGGCCCCTTTGATCTGGTCCAGACCGGACTTCCGCTCCGCCTCGTTCCGGAAGCGTCTGCGGATGGTGGGGAACACCTTGGTCTCCCAGGCCTTCACCAGCAAGGCGTAGTGGTCCTCCTGGACCCAAACAACAACAAACAAACAAACCGATACGTTAGACCGACATGGACAAACATTTCCCAGATGATCCCCAGTTGGATCTTTGGGGGACAAAACTAGCGGGTCCTCAGTAGAGTGCATCCTTCAACAAATTCCTGGATTCTAAGTCACTTTGGTTAAAAGAGAGTGAGAAAAGAAAGGGAGGAGGAGGGGGCGGGGGAGAGAGAGACCCGACGTGGGCTCACCCTGGGGACGTCGTCCTCGTCGTCCTCGTCGGTCTCGTCGTCGGCGATGGGCGACAGGTGGGGTTCGGGCCCCGAGGTCACCAGGTTCTCGTAGCTCAGCTCCACCTTGTAGTGGCTGGACAGGTCACAGTTGTACTCTGTCGCACCGGGAGAGGACAGACAACAAAGCCAATTCTTACAAACACTGCAGACTGCCGAGACATGCATACATACATACATACATACAAGACACAGACAGCAGGGAGGGAGGGAGGGATGGAGGGATATGGTTAAGGACGGATGATTAAAGCTGCTTTTGGAAAGATTCGAGAGTTGAAAACAGAGAGAGAGAAAGAGAGAGAAGAGAAGAGCATGAAAACAAAACAAACCTCCCTACGTTTCTCTGCCAATGAAGGATGTTTTAGATTGGTAGGGTAGGAACGCAGGAATGTGTGTGTGTGTGTGTGTGTGTGTGTGTGTGTGTGTGTGTGTGTGTGTGTGTGTGTGTGTGTGTGTGTGTGTGTGTGTGTGTGTGTGTGTGTGTGTGTGTGTGTGTGCGTGCGTGCGTCTCAAGAGACATACGTTGCTGGGCCACGGCCACGGCGGCGATGCGGCAGGGCGGGCCGTGGGAGCCCGAGTCCGACGCCACGCTCGTGCCGGCGTCGTTGTCGCTGTCCGACGCCATGGCGAAGGGCAGCGCCTCAAAGTTGGCGCTGATCTCCTCGGCCAGGTCCACGCACAGGTCGGCCGCGTTGCGGTGTGCCTGGCCGTCCGCGTACGCAAAGGGCCGGCATCCGAAGTTGGCCCGGATCTTCGTGTTCTGCGGGGAGGAATATACAATACAAGACAGGGTTTCAAGGGACATGAACGCAGGCCAGGGAGGCTTTTAAAACAGGAGACAAAAGAAAACACTTTTAACACAAATACATTTTTGTATTTCTCTCATTTTATTTTTTATATTTTATTAGATTATTATTATTATCATAAATAATATTAATTTGAGTTTTTTTCCTTTTCGATTTTATTAGTTTCTTCTTTTTATTCTGAAACACTTCAATACTGTAAACAGTAGCAGTTATAAATCAGGGGAGTGAGGCATGCCTCCCCTGGGAGGCGCCAGAGGGTTTCAAGGGACGGCAGAGAAACTCATTTCCAGAGAGAAAGAGTAACTCACAGAACTTGAAAATAAATTAAAAACAGTTGTTTTTATGTTTTTGAATGACATTTTTTTTAATGAATTGATAAAAGTAAATTAATAGCAAAATGGAGAGGTTTATAATTATATTGGCGAAAATAATAATAATAGATTCAGTGTTGCCGTCTATTTTACTGTTAATTCAAAGATATAATTTTTACCCATTTAATTGACTTCTGAATATTTAAAATCGGATTGTCACCATTCCATCTTACGGTCTGTCTGTGTGTCTGTGTTCTCTCTCTGCAAGGCCTACTGTCCTACTAGACTTTGAAAACCCCTGTACTTTAAATGGGCGAAACCTCTCCCCACCTTCTTTTGAATGTGCACCAGGGGCCACATCCCGCCCGCCACATCCTCCAGGGTGGGGCTGAGGCGCTGGCCGCAGTAGGTGAAGTAGACCCGGCCTTTAGGGGCCTGACCCGGTGGGGGAGGAGTTCCCTCCGAACGCTCCCAGCCTATCCCTGCCACGTCGCCTGGGTTGCCACACACACACACGCAGAGGACATTATAATGTAATGAAAGGACCAGAGAGCAAAGACATGTAAAAAAGGGTCAACACATTGAAACACTCCAGCCTCACCAGGAAGTAGAGCCACGTCCAGTCTGACGCTCTTCCACTGCAGCAGACTGGAGCCGTTATAGTGCACCGCTCGGCCATTACTGACCACCAGAGACGCAGATGGACGGGGAGACCACAGAGATGAGAGGGGAAAGAAGAGAGATGGGAGGGGGAGAGAGAGCGGCAAATTGATGGGAAAGAGGAGAGAGAGAGCGAGAGGAATGGATGGGAGAGAGAGAGATTAAAAAAAGACTCAGCCGTCAAAAACGAAAGTGAAAGACAGTAGTAGTAAGAGAACTAAAAGGTGACGCCCAACAGTGGGGAGAGCAGAGCGGAGCACACACTTGTGAAAGAGGCAGGTGCCGACGGGATTGGTCCACGCCCCATCCCGCTTCTCCGCCTCTGTGGCAAAGCCAAAAGACACGATTGGTCCGCTGTCCTCCTCCGAGTCTCCATAGGAGACAATCTCAATCTCCCAGTAGAAGGACGGGGCCTGGGGGGGAGGGGGCGACGACACGACACATGGGGGACAAAGACCATCAAGTCATCAACCAAATTAGCATCAGGTTTTCATCTTATACACAGTATTATATAAATCCAGTGTATAATTATATAAACAGTATATACATATATATGTATCATTATGTTATACAGTGATTGTATACATTTATAGTGTATATACATTTATAACTTCATTAATTAATCAATTCATTATCATTAATGAATTAATGATTAAAAAACTTAAGATTCAAGATAACTTCATTTAACCCGAGGGAAATTAAGGTGCAACAGTTGAAACAGGGGGAATAAATGCACACAAAAATATACTAATCCCTAAAAGCTAAAAACTAAATAACAAACTAACTAAACAAAACTAGTATAAACAAAATATAACTAAATTAACTTCATCAATGCACATGCATTTAATTGTGCATTATTTATCAGGGGTGTGATATTTTTGTTCAAATCTAAAGATTGCCTTTTATGGATGTGTGTACTAATATGGTAGCCACGCCCTCTCACCTGGACGGGCACAGGCAAAGTGGCGTAGATGAAGGTGCCCCTGGGCAGCCCTCCCCCGGCACTGGGGTCTGCCAGGAAGGTGACGGAGGTGAGCCTCGAGGAGAACATGCAGGCCCGGACCGGAGGGAACACTCTGGAAGGGCACCAGGTGATCTCCTTGGGCTGAGGGACAAGACGCCACCCAGAGGACATTGAATGACATTATATTACAATCATTTAGCAGACACTTTTGTCCAAAGCGACTTACAATAAGCACATTTGAGAGAGACTAGTCGCCAGAAGCCATTGCAAGTGCATTTCCTTCCTACCAAGCCTCAAAGAGCACAACCAGTGCTCAGGTAATATATAATATCGATTTGAAAGTACATCAATGCCCACCTGGCGCCTGTCGGTCTGCAGCGGCGGTGGCGGTGGCCGGGCGCAGTCCCGGTAGAGCATGCGCACCCTCTCGCACTGCGATTCCACCACGCCCAGACGCTCGCCAGGGCTGCACTCCTGGGCCACCAGGTTGAGCACCTCCACGGCCGCGGGGCACTGCTGGATGAACTCCTCGCAGAAGGAGCTGTCCTCCAGGAGCTGAGCCATCACCAGACACGCCCTGCGAAGGGGACAGAGAGACGGAGAGAGAGAGAGGCTTTGGATGGAGGCTTTGGCCGGGCAAGTTACCACTCAAACAGAGGAACCCGTGAACAGTGATAGCATTCAGCCACTAGATGTCGCAGTGCTCTCCCCCCCCCCCCCATCCGATATATTCCAGTGGTGGCCAGTTGGTTGCACAACCGGCATATTTCACACGTGTCAAGTGATGAATCTTTCGTGTTAAGAGCGAAAGCTGAACAGATGTTCACCCAAGCAAGTCTTACTTCTACTTTTAATCACTGAGCACTTGAGATTGGTACAGGAGTAAAGCCGGGCGCTTACCATCAAACTCACCGCAAGGACTCTAAAAATGAGTTTACATAAAAATAATATCAACCGCACCTTTAGGTATTCAGTGGAAATAAATAAAAATGTACTTTGTGCTATTTTGACACACAGAATGAGTCGGGATACATCTAAAGTAAAAGACACTAAATGCACACGTTACATTTTGATGATACGTATGCATTGTAAATTGCTTGTAAATTGAAACATAGAAACATGAGCATGAACAGCTAGTCAGCAGCTCATCAGTGGTTTAAATGAATCACCTGGTCCTGATCTCTGCGAGCAGGCGCACAGCGGCCATGACGGGGCTGGCGCCGTCCCCGGTGGCGGGGAGCGAGGTGTGGATGGAGAGGCTGCCCTCCTGTGGCAGAAGCATGGACTGCACCGCCTGCACTACCTTCTCCGTAATGGACAGCTTGTACAGGGGGAGGGCCTGCAGAGAATGAGATTATCATAGAGACGAGGGGAGACGAGGGGAGGGGAGGGGAGAGAGTCAGGCCGACGGAGGGGGACGGGAAGGTGTCCGTGTAGATCAGAAGGAGCCGAGCTGCCGAGTGTTAACGTCTTTACCTCGGATCTGGGCGTGCAGAGGCGAGAGATAGGCACGGTGAGGACGTCGGAGGACTTGCACGCTCTTCTGTAGTCACAGGAAGGAAACTTGACCGTGGCGATGCCCTCCTGCTCATTAATGGACATCACGACGCCCACGCTGCCCAGCACTCCTTTGCCCACCACCTGCCAAAGAAAGAAAAAAGGGAAGTGCATTTTAGGGCACGCCGCTCTCACAAGAAGTCTGGAATTACCAGGAAACACCGAGCGATTGGCAGGGGGTGGGGGGGGGGGGGGGGGGAGGTCAACATCCAATGCATTTCCTGCCCACCTGGACCTCAGAGCCGATCTTGATGGTCTCCTTGAAGCCGCCCAGGGCGCAGAGTGCAGCCACCGCCTGCCTGCCGATGGCCTGCAGCTTGGCCAGCTTCCTGCCACTGCTGCTGCCTGACTCCAGGATGCTCTCCGCGTACTTCCCCAGCTGAGGGATGAACATCAGCGCCCGGGAGAGCACCTGGTGCACGCACACACACACACACACACACACACACACACACACACACACAAATGAGAGTAGTTCAGCATGACCTAAATACACGGGAAATCTCTAAGCGGTCACTGATGTGGAAAAGCAGCAGCAGGTTGATTTGACTTGGCTCCACCTTCTCGGCCGTGCTGGTCCAGATCTGGGCCGTGTTGGACTCTGGGGCCGTGAGCAGGCTATGCAGCAGGGCGATCACCTCCGCCGCCATGCTGTTAGCCACGTGGCCGCTGATGAACGGCCTGACGGGGTCTGACCTGAAGAAAATAAATACAAATTATTATTATTTTTTTTTAAAGATTACTCGGTCACAAAACTAAATACATAAAAAAGACACACATTATAATGATCATGATCATGCAGCTGCTGATGAGATAGCTACAGGCATTTCTGAACTACATATGCATTTGAGTGCGTTCAAGAATTATTACCGGGCCAGGTCGGAGTTCCGGTCCCTACACACCGCAGTCTGAGCCGTTTTCTTCTTGTCGCCAGTGGTGACGCCGCCGGCAGCCTCCGGGGGCGCGGCCTCCACAGGGGGGCCCACGCTCACGATCAGCCCAGACTGAGCCCACTTGTTGGCTTTCCTCAGGGCAGCAGACGCCTCCTCTGTGACCACCTCACAGCTGCCACTCTGGAAGGAGGCATTTGGAAATGATCAAAATTAAATAATCACCATGGAGTTACATAATAAGGAGAGGAGGGGAGAGAGAAGAGAAGAGAAGGGGGGGGGGGCAGAGGAGAGGAGAGGATAGGGGGGGGGGGAGGGGAGAGGGGAGGAGAGAGAGGAAGAGAAAATAGGAGAGAGGAGGAGAGGAAGGGAGAGGAGGGGAGGGGAGAGGAGAGTACTCCGTCACTTTACAAGACAAAACAACCACTAGGCTAAGACAAAAAAAAAATAAGGGGTTTTAGGTGGGGGAAAGCGAGGCCACATGAACCCTGCTGTTTGGTGTTGGGTTAGTGTCTCTCGCCCCCTACCTTGGTCATGTCTCGGTCCATCTTCACCACCTTCTCCATGTTGGCCCCGGTGCCAAGTCGGAAGGGCCGACCTTCTGAGCTACTGCACCACACAAAGGGGAGATGGAGAGCAGGGGAACAGCCTCGGGTCAGACAAACACGCACGCAACAAATCTCACCAGAACATATAAAGCAGGAACAGGTGTCCACCTACCTGAGGAGAGGCTGAAGGACCTCGTGGGACGACTGGTCCTCCCGCTTGTGGATGAAGATGGAGAGCTTGCCGTCCACCGCCTCACCCTCCTCGCTGGCGTCCTTGTCGGACTTCAGGGCCCCCTTGGAGTTGGCTCGCGTCAGGCCGGTGTCGGGCTCAGAGGCACTGGGGGAGAGCAGGGTCTGGCAGCCTGGGAGAGAGAGGCAACGCAAACGCAATGATGAGCTCACTGATCCTACTGCTTAACACATCACAGCTATTACATTAAAGTAATTTGGCAGATGCTTTTGTCCAAAACAACTTGCAATAATGCATTCAACATAGGTAGGCAAGATAACTACTAGTCACTTCTGTCCTGAGGAAATAGTAATTTATGCGGCAGTAAAGTTACACAAGAGCTGCAGCTCAGCAGGTTTACGCATCAAAAAGATTCAAAAGTAAAAATCCATTACCAGGAAAAATGGAAATCTCATCCTAAGTTGGACAGAAGATAAACCTTCAAAAGAGGCTGCCACGCCAGCAAGAGACGGCGAGCATGTGCTCCTATCCCAGCGAAGGAGCTTTAACAAACGGTACACAAAGCACGGCAGCCGTCAAAACAACTAAACGCGCCCCCCCACCTGGCACCACGTAGTCGGCCAGCTTGGCCAGCAGCAGGGCGGCGATGCGGGACGCGGGGTCTCCGGCGTCCTGCTGCTGGCCGTCCAGCGCCCCCATGGAGTAGCTCCAGGTGGGCAGCGCCACGTTGCCACAGTCCTCCACGCTCATGAGGGGCAGGGCGGCGCGGCACAGCTGCAGGATGATCAGCACCAGCTTGGGCGAGGGCCGCTGGTCCAGCAGCAGAGACAGCAGCTTGGAGACACAGGCCGGCTGGCTCAGAATGGTCTTCCCTATGTGGCTCCTGGGGGGGGGGGGGGGGGGGAAACCGGCGAGTCAATAAACTGTTGTTTGGTTGGATTGTTTTGTATTCGGTGCAGACGAGGAGAGGTAGATGAGGTGACCTGGACAGGTCGTTGAGCAGACTCAGGACGTCCTGCAGGGCATCGTTGCCTGCAGCCTGGTTCCCGCAGCACTCTGTGGCCCGGGCCAGGTGGTTGGTAAGCAGACTGGACACCTGGCGTGCCAGGCCCGAGTGGACAGCATCCGTGGAGTTACCTGGCGAGGGGGGAAGGATGGTGGGGAAGATTACTGAAGTGAGCTATACGGCGCACCACAGCTTTTAGACAGACAACTTCCTGCAAGCTTCCTTTCATTCATAATTCAATACAGTCCATTCCCTACACTTTACTTACTGGCCTTCTCTAAAACAACATCAGTACCTGTGTCAAGCTTGTCTAGTCTTTAGTTCCCATCTCCTATACCGTCTGCTACTGTGCCTCAGTTTGGTGTATATAACGTTTTACTGTTTCACAAGACTAAACTCAACAATAACCTGCTTTGCTGCTTGATTTTTCTTTTAAAAAGTAACATCTTGGCAGCGCTTCACATCAACTCCAGCCAGAGCTTGCGAGTGGACCTACCCTCCACCTTCTCCCACTCGATGCAGCGGTTGGCCAGCACCTGGAAGGCGGCCCAGGCCATGGTGGCCACCTTCTGCTTCTTGGTCTGCTTCTCGTTGGAGCTGCTCTCCCTCTGGCTGCTCAGGCTGCACAGGCGGTCCATGAGCTGGACCAGGCCGCTGCGCACCAGACACTGTTCCTCACTCCTACGGCCACACGGAGAGAGGGACACAAAGGGGTGTCAGAAGACACTGGGCCACTTGATAGGAGTGTATTAAGTGTGGAGTGTTTCTCTTCCTTGCCTGGTGTAGGGGATGGTGCACAAGAGGCCGATGCTGTTGGCGCAGGCGATGGGGTAGCGGGCGCAGAGGGACACCACGGAGGTCATGGTCTCCCCGAAGGCCTCCTGCACCTGCTCCACCATGCCCCCACAGGTCAGCTCCTGGATCCTGCACACACACACACACGGTTGTGTTTTTGAACTCCATCATAGAGACATGATGAGTCATAACATCAGCATTGTGTATACATATATACACACACACACACACACACACACATATATATATATACATATATATATATATACACATATATACATATAAAAAAATAATGCTGTTTCACCAGAACTATGAAATCGATTTTTCTTCTCTTTTCTTAAGATGTGAAAGATAGTGAAGACGTGAGAAGTTAAGTCGTGTTGACAACCCTGTATCTTTATTACCCTCTGGCATCGAGGACGGACCGAAGGTTATGTTTTCACCGATTGATGAATCAGTACAGATCCCATCCCCACCCCATGTTCCCTCAACTCAAACACACGCCACTACCGGCTGCGTCGCTCTCACCTGGGACCCCCCTGCAGCACCATGGTCACCGGCCCCACCAGGTGCGTGACTCCGCCCACCCGCACGGCGGCCGTCAGCAGCTCCCTCATGTGCACTAGCGCCTGCTTCCGCGTGCTGCCGCGCCGCCAGCGGGTCTGCGCCGCCGACAGGAAGCTGCTGCTCGACACCTGCGGCCACGACAACAACGACAAGGTCAGTTTCTGTCTAAACGCTGCGTGAGCATGTGAGTGCGAGCGAGGCGAGGTGGGGGTGCTTACCGCCTGGTCGGGCGCTGTCCCGATGAAGGCGAAGAGCTGGCCAAGCAGCACGCTGTAGGTGGGCTTGTCTCGGTGGTCTTCGGCGGCCAGCGAGCGCAGCAGCGTGAAGGAGCTGCTGCGGTGACTCGTGGGGTGGTGGCGCCGCCTGTGTTTGGGCAGAGGAGGGGGAACCACGGAAAACATGAAGGACATGAGATGAGGATGAGACGTAGTAACCGGTTACCACCACCACATCGATTCCTTCGTTGGTTCCTTCCTTTGTTTGTTCATTCATTAATTAGTTAGTTAATTCCTTCATTTCTTGCTTCATCCGTTTCCTTTCTTGGTTCATTCATCCATCCATATGTCTCTGAGTGAGACCACGTGGGGGTAGATGATGCTTACCGTTGGGCCGCGTGTGTGAACTCCAGGTCCTGGCTGGCGATCATCTCCAGGTCGGAGGGCGCGGACATACTGCGCAGGAAGACCGGCTGCTTGGCCATGGGGACGCCCGTCTTGGCGTCCGACACCGACTTGGAGGCTGAAACGGTGGAGCAGGAGGACAGTTAGCGGTGTCGGGGCTAGGCATCTAGCTTCATGAGACCAGTTTCAGAAATATATATATTATATAAAAATACTTATTATAAGAGAGAGAGAGCGAGAGCGAGAGCGAGAGCGAGCGAGCGAGCGAGAGAGACTCGATCGGGAACAGCGAAAATGCAACATAGACTAATGTCTTAATCTTAGGTAAAAAGTGCAAGATAACGTTTACGTCGCAAATAATAAAAAAGTTAATCTATTTTCTCTATCATTTCTCCAGTACAGAGATCAGAAATGATAATGTCAGAGCTTATCGGCCTTTAATCATTCATCCACAGGGCCCCCGTTTCAATACCGGGTACCGGTGCCCGTGCCCATCCCTACCCCCCCCCCCCCCTCCTTTGTGCTGGTCCACTCCATAGTTTTCATATTTTTTTGGGGAAAGGCTTTCAACAGGCTCGACCTGGCCAGACTGATCTCCTCAGAACGTTAGGACGGTCTCACAAGTCTGTGACCATCCCACATGAAGTAGTAATGAAGGATTGGGGGCGGAAGGGGGGGGGGGGGGATATGGGGGCATAGGGGAGAGCAGGAAGGCCTAAGAAGTACCGTGGCCCGGGGTGCCGGCCGGCGTGCTGGCCAGGCTCCGGCAGTGGGGAGCGATGGTGACGTGCAGCAGGAGGTCCGTGCGGTTCATCAGGCTCTTCACCAGGGCTTTGGTCTTGCCCAGCGGCACACTGCCCTTCAGGTGGATGGAGTTAACTTCCTGGAAGAACTTTTCCCTGCGGGTGCCGAGAAAACAAACAGGCGCGTCTTACAACAACAACACGGGAAGGCTGAGTGAACCGAACTCCCTCTCCCTCATCCGGCTGAGTCACGCGCACACAGGGGGCCACTTCCTGGGTAAACGGTCGCCGTTAGGGGGATATGAATTACCTCAGCGCGAGGACAACGTTCTCCAAATCGCCGAAGTCGAGCTGTACCTCCTTCAGGGAGCAGAGTAACTCCAGCTCTTTGATTTTGTTCTGGTAAAATAAAAATCCAAAGTAAAAAAAATTAAAGTATAATAATTGATCAGAACGTCAGCAGCACACAGGAGGACCCTGAACCCACAGAGGAAGAGTTGCAGACAGAGAGTGTTGTCGAGTGTACCTCAAAGAAATGGAAGTCGTGGAAGAAAGGAGAGTTGTTCTCCAGCTTCCCCTGCTGGGCCTCCTCCACCTCACTCTGCCACTTCTGCTCCAGCTCGGCCACGCCCTGAGAAGACACCACACAAGCATACAGAGATACCGTTACACGTACTGCACTGTATCGATGAGGCTGCTGCACTACTGGCACTTTAAAGTGCTTATACTGTATATGCTTAATGCACAATTCAACACATGTACATATCATCCATCAGTCACTTTATTGTTCTTTTTATTGTCATTTTTATTGTGTATAGTATATTTATAGTATTGTGGGTATAGTATTGCTTTAGAAATTCATACTGCGGGAGGCAATGGGTAGTTAGCATTTCATTGTACTTAAAAATAAATAACAAAAATAAGAATCTTGAACCTTGAAACTTCGAGTTCGTCAAAAGAGGTAAATGCATGTTTGTTGTTGCTATTTTAACATAATATCTATTGCTCCCCTGTTGTGCGGTTCGGCACCACGCGGCGGATGAATGGCCAACACACATTGTATCATTACGTATTTCAGGTCGGCTGCAAAATGAAAGCGTTGACTTAAGTAGGCCAAGAGCATTCATCCATAGCCTTTCAACATCCCCAAGGATTAACACAGTTCATATTAGTTAGTATTGGTCTTTTAAACATGCAGTTATATATTTCGTCTGACAGTTTTACAAACATAAATATTCACGTTTGTTTCAACTGACCTCAGCTCGTATAATGGATTGAAACATTGCCATGCTTAAGCTGCATACCTATCCAACAGTAATAACTTGACATGACAACAATTTCCATTAAAAGAGGGTTAACTTCACCCGTTGAACCGTGGGTCTCTGTGGCCCGGTCCTACCTGCAGCTGGCGCTCCATGGCGTTGATCTTCTTGAAGGTCTCGGTCATGATCTTGCACACCAGGTCGTACTCCTCGGCGTGCTCCTCACGGTACTGGTAGTTCACCAGCGACTGCAGGGCGTCCACCAGGGTCAGGTGTTTGATAACACAGGACACGATGACCTCCTCCATGACGTCGGGCCTGATCACCTCCCTGGGGACGAGACGAGAAGAGAAGAGAAGAAGGGGGAGGAGATGCCGCGGCGAAGGGTGTGACCGCATGAACTTTGTCACTTTCTTTAGGGGGGTGACTTAGTCTTACTTGATGCTGGGGCGGAACTGTGGCCGAGCCCTTCCAGACACCTCCCGCAGCCGGCCCATGATGCCCGGGGGGAGGCGGATGCGCGGCAGGTCAAAGTGGCTGCCCGGCATGATACCCGGGGGAGGGATGAGCACGTCGGAGGGGTAGGTGAACTCCCGGTCCTCGTCGATGGTGAGGGGGAGCGGGGACGGGCTGGGGGTGAGGGCGGGGGAGATGGCCCCATTGGCCTCCACCTGCCACTGGCACCTGAGGAAAATATATTGCAAATAGACTTGAGTGCCTGGACCCAGACACCATCACCTCACTCTTTATTGTGGTTATCATTTCTATCTTCTATCTCGAGAAAAAGCTATATACGAAATTGGACAAAACTTGGCGGTTAGATTACTTAGGGGCCAAGAAACTGTTGATTGAAGATCTGAATATGGATCCAGGGGACCTTTTGGCGAAGCTATGCACTCTACTGAGTGCCCTCCCGACTCTCTTCTTTTACCTAGTGATTTCCCTGCCAAGAGCATTTTTTTGTGTTTTGTGTAATTTAATTCACTGCCGAGTCATTACCTCTGAAGCAGCTTGGAGCAGAGCAGATCGTGGCAAGCCTCCTCCTCCCGGGTGACCTCAGGGCCGTTGTACAGGATGCGAAGCATGGAGCAAGCCAGCACCGACAGGCCCAGGGCCAGGTCCGCCAGAAAGGGAAGGCCCCCAGAGACGTCCTCCGATGACTCCTGGAAAACCGGCACAAAACAAAGCGGCAGTCAGAATGATGAGCCGGTCCCCATTACGGCGAAAACAACAACAGAAGGGGGACGGGTGGGGGGCGATGTGGTTGCTCTACCTGGGCTCTGACGGTAGAGGAGAAGCCCCACATGGCTTTGTCCGGGGTGTTATGCTCACGGCCGCTCCTCATCTCAAAGGAGAACGTCACAGTGTCTCCCTCGACCTATCACGCAGCAACATAAGGTAAATGGGTAAATGGATGGTTAATAGAATGCTTTCACCCAAAGTGCTTCACATTACTGCCTTACACTCAACCATTCATACACAGCTACAAGCAGTTAGGGTTAAGGTGTCTTGCTCAGGGAGACCTGCCAACCAACCAGCGACCTCCCAGTTGCCAGACAATCTGCTCTACCTCCCAGTCAGTCAGTCAGTTACTCAGTCACTATGGTAAATGGACATTTATATAGCGCTTTTCTAACCAATGGTTACTCAAAGCACTTTACATATCAAGTCTCACATTCATCCATTCATACACACATTCAACCACCAACGGTGGTTCAGTCAGCCATGCAAGGAGACAGCCGGCACGTCGGGAGCAGTTAGGGTTAGGGTGTCTTGCTCAAGGACACCTCGACAGCTTTTGCTAGGAGGACCAGCAACATTCCGGTTGTGAGGCGACCGCTCTACCTCCTGAGCTAAACTGCCGCCCCTCAGTGTGTGTGTGGGTGTATGTGTTTAAGTTGTACCTTGACAAGGTCTTTGGGCCACCCGGTCCCCAGGACACTGCGACTGCCGTACCCCAGCGTGTTTCCCCCGTACTCAGTGACCTTCCGACTGTTGGTGTTGGGACCGGCGTAAATAACAAGCTGCAAAAAAGAACCGGCAACAACGGGGGCTGAAGTCAGGGCTGGATCTGGTGATGATACAACAGTGTGTTGTCTCCAAACGTTCTCCCCCCAATCCGGTACCTTGTCATAGTCATACTGCGAGGAGCAGCGGGAGTCGAAGCGCAGGTACAGGCAGCGCGCCCCCGGGATGTGCACCGTCTCCTTGAACTTGTAGTTGTCTCGGACCGGGTGCACCGTCTCCACCGTCTTCCCAGCGGCCCATGGGGTGGGGATTTTGAGGCCGGTCAAGAAGCCCGGCTCTTCCCTCTCGTCCAGGATTCTGGAGGAGCAGAGAGTCGGGATGGGGTCATCTCGACATTTACAGGACAGGACGTCATTTAGCAGACGCTTTTGTCCAAAGTGACTTACAATAAGTGCATTCAACACTTAATAGACAAGAGAACTACGAGTCACCAGGAGTCATTGCATTTCCAAGTGCACTTCCTTCCTAACAAGCCTCCAAGAGCAGAACCCGTGCTCAGGTTAAAAAATAAATAAAATTAAAAGTCGGCTCCAATAAGATGTGACACAATAAGTAATCAAACCAGGGCAATGAGAGACACCGATAGGGGATACCGACGGGGTTTTGAGAAATGTACCTGTCTTCGGCAGGACACACCTTCACCCCCGGTGCTAGGGAACCAGAGGAAAGTCCCTCCGTGAAGAGCAGCGACTGGGTCTTAAGCAACAGAGCCGTCTGAAAGTACAAACAGCCGTAAGATAAACGTCAAACGCTTACTTCAATTCATATTCAAAAATCCCAGTCGTTTGCCCGAGTGTCGGAGCGGCCACCGACCTGGCTGGTGTAGAGCACTAGCTGGACCAACTGGGGCATGAGGGCGTCGGCCAGGGTGAGGGTCTGCAGGTTGGGGTGCATCAGTGAGGTGAGCAGCACTGGCAGCAGATGGCCCAACATGGTGGCCTTGGTCACCTGCTCCAGACCTTTTAGTCTGGGAGAGAAGAAACAACACGCAACCGAGTTGGTGAGGGGCCGGGGTAAGAGGACAGATGAGGCCGGGCAGGTGTAAGGACACTGTCCCGGGGTAGGGGGGGGGGGGGGGTGCGTCGGAAATACCTGGTTTCTCGGTCGGGGATGTCACTGTTGATGAGGGCCGTGGTCACCTGCTGCAGGGTCTCCACCACCTCGTCACAGCCCACCAGGATCTTGGTGGAGAGGGACAGGATACTGCTTTGCAACTCCTTGGGAAAACACACCCACCCACACACACACACACACACACACAACAGGCCAACACTTCCATAACACTGCCTCCATGGACATCCCAGTAGAAAATAAGTAAATCCGTCATTTGATTTCATAAAGGATGCAGAAGCAAAAGGATCAAGGAAATGATCAAATTCCTAGCTGCTATTTACAAATCCAATTTTTTTCAAATGATAATAATCGAAAGAAGCTGCACTGGAAACTTGCATAAGTAATCGATTCCGGTTTTTCAATTATATCATTACCACCACATAAGTAAAAAATAATAATAAATCACATCCAAGTGATTAAATATAATAATGAAAGACATAAACTGTAGTTAAGTTCTGGTATGTACTTGTGTGTTGTTATCAACAAAGCGGCCAGCGCTGCAACGGCCTAGCAGATCGCGATTGGGGATCGAAAAAATGAAAAGCTAGCACACTGTGTCATGGCGGAGCGTCCATGTCCCGTATCACAGACAGTGGTACGGGGGGGGGTTACTTAAAGGGTGTGTTTACCTGTACCTTCACTGTTTCCCCCTGCAGGGAGCTGTCACTGTCGTCGCCGTCGTCGGGCCGGATCAGCACGGTGTTACTGAGCAGGTGGTTCTGAACGGCCATGAGGTACCGCAGGCTGGGCGAGACCACCTGAAGAAGGGGGTGCGAGGGAGAGTTCATGTGAGATAGGGATGGGGGGGGGGGGGGGGGGATTGATTTGCACGGGTATCGGGATTCTTCTGTGATACTTGTACCGTCACGTTGAAAATGTTTTCATGACTCGGGTTAGAACCAGCCACCAACCACACACACTCCACTATACATTAGCACTCGAAAATCCCCATAGTATTGCCAGCGTCTGCCGAGTCACGTCCCCAGTGGGAGATCCTCGGAGGGATTGGCTTACCGGCACAGTGGAGAGCAGCTTCTGGAAGTCGTCCCGGGCAACCGTCTGACACTTGGTGATGAGCAGGCATGATTCCCGGACCACCGTCTTAAGGATGTAGTGCAGCAGCTCGTCGTTCAGTCTGCAAACGGAGCGTCACACGGGAGATGAGGACTGGTCCATGAGGATCGCTCGGAGCGGCCGACCGCTCCTTAATGAGGAGAGAGAGAAAACCGCTGACCTGTAGTGGTCGTCCTCTTCGCTCCCAAATCGATTCTTCTGCAGCTGCTCGGCCAAGTTGTTGAGGATGACATCACGGAGCTGGGAAAGGCCGTTGTTCCTCTCGCCTGGAAATTGCACAATGTGTGCCGTGTGCTTATAAATCAATGGTTTAAAATAAAAATAAAAAAACATCTGCAGTAGCATGTAGTTTCAACAAGAATCACATCTGCTGCTCACCTTCGGTTAGAACTAATTTCAGCAGTTTGTGGAGCTCCGCCTGCCCCTGGTACAATGTATTCAGGCCCGAGCTACAGAGACGAAGAGAGATGAAGAAGACCAGAAGTGAATTCACAGCTCATCAGACTACATTTGTGAGTACCCTGAACGTAGCTTTCCTCCAACCTCTGTGTCCTATTGGCACGTGGGCGGTGTTGGTGATGATGGCGACGACCATGCCTCTGACTCACCTGATAGCCAGGCACACTTCTCTCTGGATCTCCGCTCCGATCTGATCCACCGGAGCCATGAGTAGCTGCCAGAGCAGCAGGCCGGCACGCCGCACGCTCTCACGGTTCTTCTCCGACTGGGGATTGAAGAACCGGAACACCACCTGAGTGGAGGGAAACGAGACCGTTAAACACACACCTGGATAAAAGGAGGAAGAAAAACACAATGCGAGCGACCATAAAGAATGATGTATTGGGCTGACCTGGAACACCACCAGGATGCAGCGGATGATGCAGGTGTCGCTGTTCACCATGGCCTTCTCCATGATGTTGCAGATGCTGCCGAAGTGGCGTGCATCGATGGGGTGCTGCTTCCCCAGCAGGGCCCCCAGGGGCAGGTTGCCGCTGCTGGCCGCCAGCAGGTTGAGCTGGTGGATGCACATGGCGCCCACGTGGTGGAGCAGCTGGTTGATCACCTCGGGGGTGGCCATGGTCTCCTCTGTGACGGAGGGGGGAAATGTGCATTATAACCCGCCAGCTATTTATTTGATATGAACAGTACACAAAAAGGGTTTCCTGGTGTGTTCTTGGCCTACCTTTGGGTTCCTGGATGACATGGCTAACTCCGAGCCTTTGGCACAGGTGATGGAAGGCCTGATTCCCGGGGTTGAACCACTGGTCCATGTAGTCGCTGGAGGAAGTCCACACCAAGTTGTTCAGGGCGTCGTAGCAGGCTCCTAGAGATCAAAATGAGCGAGAGAGAGCGAGAGTCAACGTCTGCTACATTTACACCAGCAGCAGCATTAGCCCCATGTTGCCGATGTGATGGAGGTACAGCGTACCTAACCCTGCCACCTGCGCTCCCCTGCCCAGAGAGCTGCCCGGGGCATCCATGAGGTCCGCCCGGCTGCTGAACTGTCCGTCCGCCAGGTTAAAGACCAGGCTGGAGGCTAGAACTGAGCGCAGGGAACACAACATATAGCTTGTCAATGTTTGCTTAATATTGAAGTATTTGTTGAAACAATTACTCGAAAAAAAACATTATCGGCTGCACACTTCCTTCCAGCCGGATCAGCGCTCAGCAGTAATGCTGCCCGTTGTCCGTGTGTCTCCTCTTACTTTTGAGCGAGGACAGGCCACTGCTTCCTCCGAACAGCGAGCGGGTGGCGGAGCTCCCGGACACGCCGGGGGGAGCAGCCAGCATCACAAGATATGTACCGCACACATACATCGGTGTCCTCCGCAGCGTCTTCAGGGGAAGCCCGCAGCTTGTGTTGACCGCTGGGAAGGAATGGAGAAAGAGACCAGCGATGTGATGTCTTAATCATTCTATAACATCCCCGGGACAACCAAACTTTCCCTTTTCTGAAGAAAAAAAACCCACGTGGCGGTCCCGACTCCGTACCGGACTGCTCCTCTTTCACCGTGTTGGTGATGGTGGAGCCCGTTAGAGCTGCCAGCGTGGCAGAGTGCGACGCCCGGAAGCGTGACATGCGGCTGAGCAGCAGCTCGTTTAGACACTTTGAGGACTCGCCCTCCTTGCGGGTGAGGATAACCCGTTCCTGCAGCGCGTCCGCCACGCAGAGCCCCGTCTGGGTCTGGAAGAGGACAAGGAGGAGGAGGAGGAGGAGGAGAAGAAGAAGAAGGTGAATTCACTCAAACATTTTTGGAACTGAAACGGTTAGCTTTAACCAAACAGACAAAGTTTACAGCGCAGCCGCGGATACCGAGAGATAATAAACGACATAAAAGTGCAATACCAATCATTGTTTAAGTAAGTATAACAGTGTATATAAGTATACCTCACATTGTGAGACGGGTCCTTTTTGGATGAAAGAGAACAAACAACTCTGAACCATGCCACTGGATACCCACCGATAAATGAAAGACGTCCATGAACACAGAGTGTCCCTTCTGGGTCTTCTCGTTGAGGCTGCCGGGAGACCACACCCAGTACAGGTAGGTGCCATCGGAGCACAGGTGTAGGGTGGTCATGCTGCTGCCCACCGGGAAGTGGTGGGCCGGCATGGACACGATCTGGCATGCCTGGCAAAAAAACGGACAGAGAAAACGGAAAACAACATATGGTGATGGTGAAACACAGAGGAGGAGCCAGCATAATGTGTTGAAGGCAGTTTCACCCAATGTAGGTCAACTCTGCCTACTTGTGAATTGTGTGGGAGGGGGCTGCACTCCTAGCAGACCTGCAGACATTTAGCAACCAGTGGTAATTAAGGTGGTCTTATGGTCTTAAGTCACTTCCAGAAAGCGGCAGGCAAACAAAGGCTAAGCGTAATAAGGCTACAGTCCAAAGTACCACTTCTTCTCAGGTAGGTATTTTATTGTACTGCGATCTACCATGTGCTGTGCACACTTCTTCACGAAGGTCCCAGAGATGCTGGGTCACACCCGGGCGGCGCCGAAATCCCACAATCATCAACCCTACTCTTTCTACTCATGGTGAGGGCTTTGGAAATGCCAGACGGCTGTGCAGAAAACAGTTCACCTCAGGCTACGCATCCTTGCTCTCCCTGAACTTCCTTGCTCTAACTGAGACGGCCTGCTCCGTGGTCAGACGTGTACTCTTTCTCTCCCACTCACAGGGCCGCAAGACGAGGCGGTGGTCCTGGTCTGCTGATTTCCAGCGACTGGAAATTTAATTTACAGTCAAGCTCATCATTGCAGTTGTTTATCGTCCACCCGGCCCTGCTGGGAACTTCCTGGAGGATTTTAACATGCTTGTCCTCCCACTTCCCTGACGATGTCTCGGCCTCATCCTTCTTGGCGACGTCAACATCTTGATTCAACATCTTGATTCTGCCACTGACCTTCTTCTCTCTACCCGGTCCTCTGTCCTCTCACCTCTGAACCTGCACGCCCAACTCCACCTTCCCCCTGGTTGTCAGACATAGATATCTGATCCTCCTTCCCTGACCCCCATGCTGATGCTCTTCCCGCCAACCACCCCTGTATTCCCCGACCCTCCCAAATCCCTCCCTTACCGATTTTTCTCCCCGCTCTGCAACATTTGACACTGTGAACCACCAGATTATCCTGTCCAGGGTGGAGAGGATAATCTGATGGTTCAGTGTCTCGGGCTTTGCTCTCTCCTTGTTTACATCCTACCTGACGGGTCACTCCTAACAGGTGGCACTGAGAGGGTCTGTGTCGGAACCATGCAACCATAATCTTGTTGTTTCCCCCAAAAGTGGAAACACGCATTGCCGTGTGCCTGGCAGACATCTCGGAGTGGATGACGATGCACCACCTAAAGGTGAACCTGGACAAGACTAGTGTTCTTCCTGGAAAAGGGCTGTTCGCACCCAGACCTGGCTGTCACCATTGATAATGCTGTGGCGACACCCACTCGGACTGCAAGGAATCTGGGTGTGACCCTGAACTGCCATTCTTAGCAAACATTGCATCTGTGAAACGCACCTGCAGATTCCTCCTCTACAACATCATGAGAATTCTGCCTTTGATTCTGCCTAAATGAAAAGGCTGCGCAGGTGCTCATCCAGGCTCTTGTGATCTCCCGTTTGGACTACTGCAACTCCCTCCTTGCTGGCGCCCTGGCATCTGTAATCAGACCCCTGGAGCTTGTTCAGAAAGATGCAGCTTGTCTGGTGTTCAACCACACATTTACCCTTATCCGGTCTCTACACTATCTCCCGATTGCTGCTCGCATCCAGTTTAAGACCCTGGTGCTAGCCTACAGGGCAGTGAAAGGAACAGCTACCTACCTACCTCCAGGCAATGGTCAAGCCCTACAGCCCTGCCCGTCCACTTCGCTCTGCTACATTGGGCGTCGCTTAGGGGATCTGCAGTCGATCTACGCGGCCACAGCTCTTCTCTGTCCTGGCGCTTAAGTGGTGGAATGAACTCCCCACGATTGTCAGTGCTGCAGAGTCACTGCCAATCTTCCGCTGCAGGCTGAAAACTCACCTCTTCAGGAAACACTACCCGGATCTTTCCTCCTAGTGTGTCCTCATATCAATTTTACTAGCTTTACTAGCGTCTTACTAAGTCGATTTTTTGCTTGTTAGTTAGATATTGTTTGCCAAGTTATTGTGCTTTTACCTGAGCACCGGTTTAGTTCTTGGAGACTTGTAAGGAATGAAATGCACTTTTTACTTCTGGTGACGAGTTGTTCTCTTACCTACCTTTCTTAAATGACTAAGCTAAATGACTATAATGTAATGTAATGTGTGGGGTGGAGAATTATGTCTGTGTTCCTTCCACACTGGGCCGGATGGTGTGTGTGTATGTGTATGTGTGTGTTTACCTGGAGGGTGAATGGGTCAATGAGATGGCACAGCTGATGGGTCTTGGCGTCGAAGGAGGTGGGCCGGTGGAGGAGCCTGCCGCTGCTGAACACCACCCAGCCAGGCTCCAGCTCCTCGTTCCGACAGTACACAAAACCCCTGTTGGCAGACACACACACGCACACACACACACACACACACACACACACACACACACATCCGCATTGCAAATTATGCACTTATGGTGCAGGATGGTTTGTTGGTTATTGATCTGTGATGCCCTTAAACGTTGGTTTGTTTCAGCAGGATAGCGCAATGAACACGGCTGCAGTAGGAATATGTCATGTTTTTGACATATTCAAATACTGAATATGATCAAATACAAATAACATCAGGAAGTTTGGCCTCGTCGATATACTTTGCCGCAGGAAGCGTTGCTTTGTTAATGCAGTTGAGAGGCTTCCATAGAGTGCATTATGAATAAGAGATACGGAGCAAATGTCTGTTTTTGTTATGAACGCCAGTGTGATGAGTGAGGAAGGAACAACAACTGGCATCCATGTACAGTACATACAGCACACTGTGTGTGTGTGTGTGCGTGTGCGTGTGTGCGTGTGTGGTAGTCTCCCATTACCTCAGTGTTCCATGTAAGCCAGAGCCCAGCTTGCTGAGTCCTCTCCCAAAGGAGTTGGTGGTATACAGATAGAGGCCGTCTGTGGCCAGGCAGCGTCCCAGATCTGTGTCTGCAAAGCCCGCCGAGGAGGGAAAGGTCAGGACAGACCAGCGGTGGTGGGTGGTGGTGGTGCAGAAGTAGAGCATAAGAGCGAAAGAGGGGAAGAGGGTAGACACACACATTTGGATAGGTTGGGTTTGTTAGTTAATAGTATTGTTAATTAGAGCCAGATCTGTGTTAATTGAGTTGCCTCAGCAGTGTTTTTTTAGCCCAACATTGATTTTCACTTTGCTCTAACTTCCAGCTTTTACTCAACTGTTTTAGTCATGTGAATAATCGAAGCATGAGGAGAAATAGAACGCAACGCACACATTATATAAGACTTCTTCCTGGTAAGCATATAGAGTAAATGTTTTTTAATTTAAAAAGGCCCCTTTTGAGGTCATGCCACCAAACATAACCATACATTAGCGAGACCAAGCCAGCATCACATCAGCACTGCTCTGGAGACAGTTTTGCATAGAGGGCCCCCCGATCTGCTTGCACAGATCGCTCTACAAGGTCAGCCCGATCGATCGTCGGAGACACCGAGACGTGATGCTCGGTCTCCGCTCCAGCCCCTCAAAGACACACAGACATCCGCCCCACAATGGGCGAATGGTACGTTTTACCCATGAAGAGGAATACATCCTACTGACGAGAAAGTAGCCTTATGAATAGAACCGATAGTGTATTCCTCTCCACGCTAATTATAGGCTGTGTCATTCCCTACTCACTACATAGGGAGTTCAATGTAGAGGACTATAAAAAATGAGCTCATGGGCAAAATGAAAAAACCCTTTCTGACCCAACTCGAGTCACTGTTAATGATGTCATTGCTGTCTCATAATTAAATGTGCCAGATCTACGTTGGTGGATGTTGCTTGTCTGTCAGAATTTTTTTGTGTTAGCAAAACGCATGATGGTAAATATGCTTTGGTTAGTGATCGGTTGTACACACTGTGGGATACGTTGAATGCAAGATATAGGGTATAAAAGTTCACACTATACATTCGGCCAGCACGACAAAATGGTGAAATCGCTATATTGTGCACTATATAGTGAGTAGTAGTGAGTTATTTCAGACACAGCCATACTTTTTATTTACATATAAACCGTCTCTGTTGGCTCCAATTTATCACTTAAATCGTAACATTGTCATCGGTTGGCTGGTTATCGCGCAACCTTTAGCTGACCGAAGGCGGATTGCGTTAAAGCTAGGCAGGCGACTCATCAACGGTTAACAGACCGTTGAGCTACTGTGGTTCCTCCCGCGGGGGGGACGCCAACAAGGCTAGGACACAGGGGGGGGGGCGTACCTTTGCTCTCGGCGGCCCCGGCAGTGCTGTCGGGCGTGGGCAACATGTCCTCAAAACCCCAGGACACGCTGTGCTTTCCCCCGAGCAGGCATGAAGGGGAGCCAGGCCCTCCCTCCAGCACCAGCAGTCTGAAGTAGGACGAGAGACACAAGAAGAGATGTCCCACATACAGGGGAGACGGAAATCGACACAAGGTCGCAGACTTAGGTGGGCGGGGAGAAAGTGGTGCGGCTGGAGGCGTTTCAGTGGCCTGATCATTCGCCGAGAGCCGCTCACCTGTAGAGGACGTCGGCGACGGGGAGCTGGCCCAGGTCGGTCTGCTTTTGCAGCAGGTGAACCGTATGGATGAAGGTTTTCAAGGATCCCCTGGAGGAAACGGAGACACAGACACAAACACACAGAAAAATAGGGCAGTAAGTCCAGCGCTGCTCAAAACTCACAGCTCAGTGTTTTCGGGGGAACTACCGGGAAACACTAATAATAATAATAATAATAATAATATGGTAGGGAGCAGTTTGTGGAATGTAATGGGACTCCCGTTGTCCGGTGCATCTGAAGTGAAGTGCCTTTTCTACCAGGATCAGGTTTATCGTTTTTGTTAGTAGTTTTTGTTTGTTAGCAAAGGCCCATCAAAATGAGTGTTTCCATCAGATCTGTGAGAAGTGTACGTCTGTAGAGGGGACAAATTATGTGTTTTGCTGCTTCTTAAAAGGGGTCCTTTTATACTACCAGGTGTGAGTCTGATTAGCCCTAACAGGCTGTCAATATTTACACGTGACTAAATTGTCTGTTACGTGGTGACATAACACAATGGGAGTGTTCACGCATCTATGACGGACAGATAAGCCTACCACACAGTCACAGTCCACTGATCAATCCATCACATCACATAGTCGCATGACAATTTTGAAACAGCCTGCAATGACTAAACACTCGCACCTGGAAGTATAATATGAACCATTCTATAGCTGTGCAACCAGCTGTCCCACCATGCATTAGCTCTGACTTGAGCATATTTTTCTGGTATGCAGCATTGTGCAGCAACACGACCATTTTAGTTCACACAACAGAACTGTAGCACGCGTATATTCATTATTGCATTGGCATCTTAGGGAGTAGATGGACCACTTTGTAGCGGTCTGCTATGTATAGCCATGTATGTTTCGCCATGTGAGTCATTATTCACATGCTGGAGAGACTGAGGATGAGTCAGCCTCGAGTTGCCAGGGCCCTCACCGCCTCCACACTGAGGAAATCCTAAATCCCAACAAAACTATAGCAACCAAACTGGCCGCAATCTGGCTCACTCGTCCCGAGCTTTAGTTTGGTTTCCAGGTGCATCATTGGGGACTAGGGGATGGGGGGACGTGGGGGATAGAGGGGTAGGTAGGGGGTGGTGGGTAAACAGCAGATAGCTCTTTAATTAGCTCCTACTGTTGGTGAAAGGGGCCATGGAGGCTGGATGCTTCCCCTCAACAATGGGAGCCTCGGCCTCTACAGAAGTTGCACAAAGAGCGGCGAGTTCTGGTTTTGACAAGTCGAGCTCAGTTGTCAACAGCAGAAGCCGGAGTGAAAACACTGAAACGCTGGGTCACGACAGAATGGGGAGGGCCTTGGGGTCGCTCGGTCAAGGTGTCACACAAACAAACAGACAGATGCCTCGCCTTGCGTATCTGCGCGTTTAAGGGGGTGACTTTTAAACAAAAAACATTTCATGACCTTATGATAGTGTAGGCATATAATTACCGTCAGGCTGAAAAACAACCCCGGAAACATATTTTTTAATTAAAGAATATTATTATATTGTCAGCCTGCGACTTGATTACACACAAGTGCGTGTCGGTGACATTGTGTGTCTATCAAATCACTCAACGGCACTCGACTAGACATGCCAATGCATGACTTGTGTTCCCTTTTTCTTTTCATTTAAACTCCCAGGATGCAACTGGAGATGTATCACGCGACCGTGGTAACGGTGGTGGTGGTGGTGGTGGGTGCTGCCTCACCTGGCGCACGCCAGTGCGACGAGGGCGGCGGCGGCGTTCTCCCTCTGCCGGTGTGCGTGGAGAGCCGGTGCGTGCTGCTGCCCGCTGTCGCTGTCCTCCAGCCAGGAGCAGAGAAGCCCCTCCAGGCCGTTGAGGCAGTCGGCCGGCTCCTTGCTGAGGCTGAGCGGCTGGCAGTCGCGCAGGCACGCCAGCAGCACCTCGGCCGTGACGCCACAGAGCGCCGGGTCGCTGCGGCTCTGCGACTGCAGCAGGGGGAAGACCAGCAGCAGGCCCACACGCGAGGTGAAGGGCGCCTGCTCGGGCTGCTGCAGCAGGCCCTGCCGCTTGAGCAGCGCCAGGGTCTCCTCGTCGGCGGCTCCGGCCCCGCCCGCCGATCCCCCGCCGGCCCCCTCGCGCTCATGCTGCTCCTCCAGGGCCAGCTGCCGCTGTGCCCCCCACAGGCCGCGCAGGGCGTTGAGGCGGTACTCCAGCAGCCGGGCGTAGGCATTGCTCTGGTTGCCGCAGACGGCGCGCAGACGCTCAGCCAACTCCGCCGGGTTCTTGGTCTCGAAGGTGAGGATCTAGAGAAGGGAGAGGGCAGTGGGTACGACGGTTATAACAACCGGCAGGATTACACCTGATGCCATGTTATGCAGATTATCCGGGAAGATCAAATCTAAACCCATGCGTTCGTTCACTGCATAATTGCCACTTTAGTCCGGCTATATTACATCATTCATTACAGTTATTTTTTCATTGTGTAAAGTATTGTTATAGTATAGTGTCGTTTATAGTGTAAAGTATATTGTGTTGATTATAGGGTTGTACAATGTAGTATAGTTGTAGAAATCCATACTGTGGGAGTGAATGGGAAGTAAGCATTCCATTACACATGACAAAAACAAAGCATCTTGAATAGTATATATATTGAATTCAATATTGCATTCAACATAGGTAGGCAAAATAATGACTACCGGTATATCACCAGTGGCTACACACACAAAAAAATGTACGACGTAATTGTGCCGTAAAGCAGACATGGCAGTCGGACTGACTATGAAGTCAGATAATGTGTCAGCAAAATTCAATACAGAAGGGGAAGCACAGCACATTGGGGTCTCAGGTTCAATAATATAAAGCCAACTATGCTTAGGGTCAATGTTCTAACAGTGTGAACGTCTGCCTATTCCACAGTGAACGCTGAAACCAAACTATAGACACCACAACCAGGGGATGAATTGGTTCAAGACAGCGCTTCATCTGTGAGGTATAGGACAGCCCAAAGCATGGGTAAAAATAGAAATCTCCATTTGAATTTCATTGATTTCTTTGAAAATACTTTAGGTGGTTTGGTGTCCCCGTGTTCTAAATCAAATCAAATCACTGAGGAATTCCAACGCTTTGTGTTTACAGATGGGCTTGTGAAAGAGAGCTGGTTCGTCCGGGGCAGCACACAAGGCACATTAGGGCTGGCCCTATCACGAGTGAGAACGATGTGCTTCCCATGCACTTAGGCAGCATTTTAGATATTGATTACACCGTTGCCCAAGAATCCCAGACCAGAAGCACCAAAATCCATTATACAATTGAGCAGGCACAA
This sequence comes from Muraenolepis orangiensis, assembly GCA_027704905.1. NCBI lineage: Eukaryota > Metazoa > Chordata > Actinopteri > Gadiformes > Muraenolepididae > Muraenolepis > Muraenolepis orangiensis. Next base: position 11,343,600 of record CM051017.1, on the reverse strand, counting down.
TCTACATCGATTGCATTTCAGAAACGCTACTAAAATTACGGTAAGGGCCTTTATTGGATGCTGGGGCCTTTTCCACCGGGGTCCGCAAAAAAAAGACCACGGTGAGAGGATATAAATAGCCAGCGGTGCACCTCGACTGTGTCCTACTGCCGGGGGACTGGGAGACACAACTCTTGTCACTTCAAAGCCCAGGCATACTTCAACACCTCACTGTCAAGCCTTGCATGAAGGGTGTCTGCCATGTGGAGAAATTCTAGATGCTGTTCAAGACTTGTTTGACCTATTTGGAGACCTAAATACCGTCTATCGGCCACAGCAGTATTCGGTAGCTGAAATTGACCAATAATTTCCGTTTCAGTTTCAATATCTTGCAGCATCTACTAGTCTTCTTAATCACTAAAGAACTCTATATTTAGAAAACTGCCAGTAAACATCTTAATACTTAATAGCATGGTATGGATTTGTGTGGAGTGGATTGAATAAATGGAGCCACACGAGACCATGCCACTAGGGGACCGGACGTGGCTCCACGGGCGACAGGGTCTGGTGTAGCTGGCCCACGGACAGGAGGTGGCCCAACATAAATTATACCTCCCAGAGGCCCGGTGCTAAAGCCCCAATCCTTCAAGTCTCAACTGAAACCACAACTTTGTAGCCAAGTCTGCATGCAGTGGTATCAAATATCTCAGCCTTACTCTTAGCTTTCACCAATCTCTGATTGACCCTGTTTTATCTTGCTTTTTCAGATTGTATTATGACTTAGACCGGTCTTTATAAGGCACTTACAAATAATATAGCAGCCATCTTTTTTTAATACTCTTTGGCATGTGGGAGATTGGCCATAATGGTCATCTCCTCCACTTCCGGTCCTAAGGAGTTCAGGAGAGAAGTTCTACTGCACAATCACAACCAATTGAATTTGACCAGTCATGCGCACTTCACATAATACAAATGAACCCAAGCACAGTGTAAGTTGATTAGGGCAATACCCTTGGTCCAGTCTGGATATGCTGTGCTACGGGAAACATTCCACATCAAGGCTTTGAGAAGGATGCGCTAATGCTCTGCCCTCTCTGAAATGTGGAAATGCCATACTTGTAAATAATAATATAGTGTGTCATACATTACCAATGCTATGACACCTTGGCACTTTTGTCATTACTTTTAATTGATCTTTCACAGCAAAGAAATATTCTAGCCAATAAAGTATTTATATTTATTTATTCATTTTATTTGCTAGATCATTAGATTTAAGTTCCACCCCTTGGATAAGATATGTAGTGCATTTTAAACATGCTAAATTATGAATTAGGCCCAAATTAGGACATTATGGAGTAAAGGTCGTGTTTCAGCCTTCTGTTCATCATTGACCAATCGTTGTTTAACTTGCACATGTTTACGTTCTTGTTCTGCTGTCAAAAGCTTTTTAAAAGTGAAAACCTGGAACCAGTGAGCATGAATTCCTGTGGGGCATCAACATCACTGTTTAGCCCATGTTTACCCCTCACCCCATGTTTACCCCTCACCCCATGTTTACCCCTCACCCCATGTTTACCCCTCACCCCATGTTTACCCCTCACCGGTTGTAAGCTGCATAACATGATCACAGAAACTGTCACCACTGTTTGTGCATTACACATTCATTTCACCCCCTTTTCACTTTTTCGGTGTCGACTGGATAACAAAAGTGAGAACACAAACCGGACGGGTGTCTCTTTCAGGTCATAATGGAGACTCTAGTAGTACCACATCAGCCACGACTTGTGGTACTCCATGCGGTCAACCGACAGAAGCACTGTAAGACCCCCTGCATTAACTGCAGTACTACACCATGGTAACGTTGCGTAAGGCAGGAAGAACATGCTGAGGGCCAAGAGGGTCCTGGGGTGGAGACAGCAGACGAGAAGACTCATCTGAAATCATTGTGCTGGCGCCGTCGGAGACACAGCAAGCGAGAGTCTTGCTGCTGCCTGTCGGGACCTCACACAGCTGCAAACAGATTCTTAAGATCTTCAAGGATGCATTCTGGCTTGGATATGAACCACACACCACAAGATCAGGCTGGCTCAACATAGGATGTGAAACTCCTTTCACAGTTGCATACAGGATTTGGCATCAAAACCCAGGTCTACTTTTGCTAGGTATGTGTGGCCACCGGCAGGGGAGATTTCTGACAGTGACCATTTGGTCATTAAGCAATTTACCCACGCTTCCACAGAAAGGGCAGCTGTATGGTGACCACTGGTCTGGATGTTTGCTTCTGGAGCGAAGCGTAAGGGGTAAGAGATAATTCCGTGGTCCTATTAGGTGTGGTCCAGAACTTGGTAGCTCAGTTTCTCAGGCAGCCCCGGGTTGTCGACAGTCCATTTGACCAAGCAAAATGCGCTCAACCACATTTGCTTGTTTCGATTATATCCATCTCACCTGTGTGACAACAAGGCATTAAATTAGGTCTCCCATTCTGTAGTCTGTACATTCATTGAATGGCAGGGTGCTTTTTGACCATCATAGTGGTCCAATACCAAGGTTCTGAGCCAGCATGAGGACATGCACTGCAAGAGGAGACATCACACCCCAACATCAAAGCCCTGTGTTTACTGCACTCATCAAGACATGGCGCACTCGCAATCCCCCTTGGGGTCTTACGTGAAACGTGTGGTGGTGCGTTTATACGACGCAAAATAACAACAACAACCCCGAATATAACAAGAGAAGCTAATGATGTGTATTGTGGTGTGTGTGTGTGTGTACCCCCTCGTCTACTCACCTCCTGCTCGGTGTCCCCCTGCTCGGATGCCCCTATCTCACTGGGCAACTCGGCCAGATCCGTGACCCGAATGAGTCCGTCGTGGAGGAAGATCGTCTCCTCCTTCACGGAGAGCCACTGGGACGAATCCACCGCCCCGCAGGCCATCGGGACTCTCCCCTCCGACGACAAATACACCGAAGAGGTGGAACATTAAACATTCACTAGTCACTTAGAAAATGCACAGAAACGCCCTGGCGCTTGGCTAGCTCGTCGGCTAGCTGTGCGTCCACATACTCCCAGGATGCCTGAATGACTATCTTTGAGATATATCGCAACGATAAAAAGATACACCTTGTGTTGTCGAATAACAACAACAAATAGTCTTCCTAAAACACGGGTTGTCATCAAGTGCTGACAGCAGCTACCAGCAGGCAGACCCTGATTAGCTAGCGTAGCCTATCCGGCTAGCGTGACAGAGTGGGCGTGACACTCCGGAATATAAATCCCTTATTAAGGACGTCCCGACGTCCGTTCGGCCGTGACGACTCGTCCCCAGGAGCCACCGCCGTTAACGCGGTCTCCTCTCGGTGTAGTGATCGACACTACGAGCCCCGTGGACGGTCCCGACCCTCCGTTATCCGCTATCGCCCGTTGGTTGAGATAACGAGTAGCCTCCCCAGCTGTCAGTGCGACGCCATGTTTGACGCCAAGGCCGACTAATTGTTCCCAGCATGCACCGCGGGCCAAGAATAAGCTGTCTGTGTATATAGACACACTGTATCTTTTTTATTATGTGTGTGTATGTAATGTATATATATAATTATATATATAATATATAATTATATATAATATTATATATATATATACATATACATTATAGATAATTGTATAAATACAATATTATATATATGTATATATATATGTATATAATGTATTTAGATATTATGTGTTATATATTATCCATATAATCCATTTTATTATATACATATATATATGCATATATATAAACTATTAATTAACTATTAATACATGAAGCAATTTCAACTAAATTGGATTATTCTACAAAAACAACATGCTTTTTCACTTTTCATAACACACGGACTTTGTATTTCAGAATTAAAAACACTTTTGGAGGAACATTACCATGATAATCTTATTTTTGAATGACACAAGCGTTTGTGTGTGGACTGTGAAAGGAGGTACTATGGCGCCACCGTGTGATCATGTGGTGTTATTGTCCTGATAGGGAAAATAACGCGCATGAAATTATGCACATAACATTGATGATTTTAATGTTTTACATTAGATTTTTGTTTTTAACAATTCGATTAAAAAAAATGGCTATTGTTTTATGTATTCATGATGCTGCTGCACTACTGGCACTTTTAAATGCTTTCTGCACAATATTACACATGTACATGTCATCCATCAATCACTTTATTGTTCTTTTAATGTTCATTTCTTATTTTATTGTGCATAGTATTCTCATAGTATTGTATTCTAGAATTTCATACTGAAATGGCAAATAATCTCTTGAATCTTGAATGATATGGACATACAAAGCAGGTAGATAGTGCACACTGCATTCTATACTATTTTGACCAATTTAAACGAGCAGCACTCATACTCCCATCCCAGGGGCAACAGTCGTTAGGCATCGCTTGTAAAAGCGAACAGGAATAACTCTCTTTGTGTCTCGGAGAACATTTTTCTTAGCAGCCGAGCCCTCTTCCCCATTCTGCTCAAGTCTTTGAAATACAGCAGCAGGGGCTTGAGAGAAGTATCCCACACATCTAGACAAGTATGGAAAGAACAAAAGCACATGTGAGATTACAGACACATTCAAGATTACCATTAAAAAAACATCAATCGCGAAACATAACCAGACATTTATATGAATGACACCTTTTTCTGTTCCGACATTCTTCCCGCTTTGGCAGATCAAAGCATCGCCTTGAGACAAAATCCACCAGGAGCGAGAGAATGTGTTCTGTTGGCTCCAAGTCTTCTATCTTCATAGCGAACCTGGAAAATACACAACCAATGTACAGGAGGTGTATAGGGGCTGAAAAGGCGAGGCCGTGTCTAACAAAGCAAGTGTGTCATTATGCTTTGTGATATTTTGTCATTTCACATTATTATGCAAGTCAGCAAATTTATAATTCAGGAGAGTATTTTCCAGTGGCTCACCGACTAACACAGTCGCAATGATAGATGGTCTTTGACTCCGTATTATGTAGCCCAAACTTCTTCTTCAAAGGGTGGATTCTGTATTTACAGTCATCCAACGTTTTTAGAACACTGCAATTGGACCGATTGCCTGCAGGACACAAAGATGAATAATGAAACTATGAATTGTCTTGCAAATTACCAAAGCAACACGTGTAACCACTACTCGCTATCCTAACTGCCCTTGAATATCACATTTGATGTATTCCTAAAGCTTTTACTGTGATCGAATGTGGTTTTTGCAACCAATAGGTTGAGTTGAACTGCCTTATATTCTGTAGTGTTACAGAACCTTGCAGTTTCCTATCACATTATGTTATACAGCAAATATGGCACATCGTTCAGGCATGCATAATTAAAAAGGGTTTTTATGGCACCTGTTAATGAAGGCTCTGTGTTCTCGTGTGCGCTATTGGCGTTCCTTGGAGAGTTGCCACTATCCCAGAAGGCATCTGCGGTTCCAGTCAGGATTCCAGACATTTGGATTTCTGGAATTGTCGCTGATTTACTATTGGGCCTCAGTTTCCCCACCGTTGTCGGTTGCCTTGGCAATCCAAAAACATCTGTCAAGGGCATTGCGGTAGCTTCTGTGTGAGGCATCGCCGCTCTTTCCAAACAAGGTTCACGCCACGTACGATTGCCACTGATGGACGTCCCGGTCGAACAGGGGTGGTGTTCCCTTTGCGCATTCTCACGCCCTTTGGGGGTGATCGCGGCCAGTGTGGGGAAAGCCACCTGTGGATGAAAAACCTTTGTCTGTGATACAGGGTGGTGGTGGTGTGGTGGTGGTGGTGGTGCTCTGCGTCGAGGACGTGGTCGTCTGGCCGATCGCCTTTGATGCGATCCAGCTGGCGTATCTGGTCCTCCACCCGGTGCCGTTGTTTCTACGACTTGAGACGACCGTGCCTGAAACAAGTCCGGTTGGCGTCGGCTGCGCTGTGACCGATGTGAGGGATGGAGTCGGGGGAGGGGAGCGCGGCGCTGACGTGGTCGGCCTGGGCACAGACGCCGTTGCATGTTGCTTCATGCATTTGTGGCACGCTTTCCCCTTCTTTTTCTTCTCCTTTCTAGGTTGGAAAGTATCTCCTCTCTGTAGCTTTCTGGGCCTACACGGAGGAGTTGTGGGGTCACATGTGTCGAACGTGTGTTTGACCTTGGGTTTCTTCGTTGGGTGGGACGGGAGACAGCCCTCTCCGCAGGTCGAGTTTGTTTCGCCATGGCCGGAGACAGCAGAGGGTTCACTGGTAGCGGTGGAAGAGTTGTAACTAGAAGGCTTCTGGAAGACGGCGTACGGAGCGTCTTTGGAAACCTTGCACCTATTGACATTAAATATTAAATATGCATGTCTGGTTATGATTTTTTTTGTATAGCGCCTGGCCTCAAATAGCGTTGTGAGTGCATGTTAATGACAAGCTTCAAGATCAAATTAAAGGTTGTGTAAATGCAATACAAATTGATTAGAGGCTGGGTGAGGCTGCACACCTGTGGTGCATTTGCCAATTAAGGCCCACAGGTAAAATCACACACATACAAGAGGAGTGTGAACATCACTTACCTCTCTGCCTGCTTAAACATTCTCAATCTTACAATAAACCGGTTCTACTCATCATCCACCTGTGTCTTTGTCGGCGGAGGAGCCCAGAGAAGCCCCTTTAGTAGCAGGGGAAATTGCTACAGTCACACATGCATTATTGTAGTTGTGTGGACATGTATAGCCCTGACCTTCCCCACCAGGTCATCTTAGTGCACTGTATCTGTTGGATGAAATTGAAGCAGGGCACCCTTAAGATGTTGAAGAAACTGTAGCCCACCATGTGGGAAACGGTGTCGTTGACACCAAGGAGACACTGTTTAAACCTAAGGGTAGGCAAAGAGGGCATGAGGTTAGGTTCAGATGTGGGTCATTTAGGAGCATTGGACATGTTTGCTCAGGATGCCTACAGCGTAGGCTGAGTACATGGGGGATTGAACCCAGTATATCGGCTGGTTTTATCGTTTTTTTTTCCATTTTTCAACCGAAACTAAATCATAAAATGACACCTGGCGTGTTCTCTCTTGACATAAAAAAGAGGCTGCTGCACTGCCCTTCTGAAAGTTGCAACCGTTATGCCGGAAGCAAGATGACAACTATATGCATAGATTCAGAATCAGAATAACTTGGGAATTCATTAACATAAATCGATCAGCACTAATATGTCAACTCTTGCCAGATTGAACTGCGTGGGTGTCCACATTCCTTTCATGTACCGCCACCTCAGCCTTCTAAATGATGAACGTATTCAACCGACACTTTCGAGGTAAATGGGTGCGCACTATTTGGGCGCCGATCCGGATCCCGGAGGCTTTTGGTGTGTCGGAGCAGGTATGCGCTCTAGTTAGTGCCTCGTATGATAAGTAATAACTAGGGAATGCACGGAATGCACGCTCATAATAAAACCCCACCACAGACGTATACCTTTGGTCGCAGTCGCAGTGTGAGACAGTGAAAGGGTTGCTGTTGAACGTCCCGTAGTTCACGGTGAAGGAAGGGATCATGTGCACACAGTGGTCGTGCTCTCGGCAGCATTTGTCTGCGCTCTGAAACATTCCTGGAAAGAAAGAAAAAAAAACACGATTTTTTTTTCCCCCCCGCCATGAATAATAAGTTACTATGACATCTAAATGACTTACATCCGTAATAGGCCAATTAGGCCTACTACATATATATATGTGTCAAACTGGATTTTTACTCACTGTCAACTATATTGTTATTTCTTAACATTTCCTAATTTTGACTGCACTTGGACCGTAAATAGCCTACAACTATTTGAATCAAACTATAGTAAATAGCCTTCAACTATTTGAATCAACTATAGTAAAAAGCCTTCAACTATTTGAATCAACTATAGTAAAAAGCCTACAACTATTTGAATCAACTATAGTAAAAAGCCTTCAACTATTTGAATCAACTATAGTAAAAAGCCTTCAACTATTTGAATCAACTATAGTAAAAAGCCTACAACTATTTGAATCAACTATAGTAAAAAGCCTTCAACTATTTGAATCAACTATAGTAAAAAGCCTACAACTATTTGAATCAACTATAGTAAAAAGCCTTCAACTATTTGAATCAACTATAGTAAAAAGCCTACAACTATTTGAATCAACTATAGTAAAAAGCCTTCAACTATTTGAATCAACTATAGTAAAAAGCCTACAACTATTTGAATCAACTATAGTAAAAAGCCTTCAACTATTTGAATCAACTATAGTAAAAAGCCTACAACTATTTGAATCAACTATAGTAAAAAGCCTTCAACTATTTGAATCAACTATAGTAAAAAGCCTACAACTATTTGAATCAACTATAGTAAAAAGCCTACAACTATTTGAATCAACTATAGTAAAAAGCCTACAACTATTTGAATCAACTATAGTAAAAAGCCTACAACTATTTGAATCAACTATAGTAAAAAGCCTTCAACTATTTGAATCAACTATAGTAAAAAGCCTACAACTATTTGAATCAACTATAGTAAAAAGCCTACAACTATTTGAATCAACTATAGTAAAAAGCCTACAACTATTTGAATCAACTATAGTAAAAAGCCTACAACTATTTGAATCAACTATAGTAAAAAGCCTACAACTATTTGAATCAACTATAGTAAAAAGCCTACTGAATGAACCTCCGGCCCCTGTGAGTTTACCTAACTGGTTGTACTCCGTGGCTCTGTTTCCATTCCCACACCACAGAGTCCCCGGGAAAAACCACGAGCGTTTCCTCCGGGATTTCACCTCCGATGTTCGAGAGGTCGGTCGGTCCCCTCCATCACCATCACCATCACCATCACCATCACCATCACCATCACCATCACCATCACCATTGACACCTCGCTGTGTTGTGGTGCCGACAGACCGACGAGTTATGTCAGTATCCGGATGATGATGATGATGAGGATAATATAAACAGGGGTTATTATCCGGAGACAGCAGTGCGCTGATGTTGAAGCGACGCACGAGGGCATCTACGCGTGCGTGTGGCTTCTCCCCGCAGACCGAGAGGTAATATTCCTCGGTGACGGACGGGTCGGCGTGAACCGAGCATCTGAGCAGTCGGTGGTGGTCGTCGTCGTCGGTCCACTCGGTCAGATACAGCACCAGGTGGTGGCCCGGTGGCGCCCATTGGAGAAAGGAGAAGCGGAGCGTGTCCTGTCCCGTCCCCGCGTCAGAAGAACTCAGCACGGCGGGACACAATTGTTCAAAAGAGGCGAGAGCGTCCCGCGCGTCTCCGTCGGCCCGAGACAGAATAAGTAACCAGAGGACGAGGTGGACGACGGGCGGTAGAAGTTCGCGTATCATGATGAAATGGGGGGGGTCACCGGGTTCGCCCGGTGTGACGGTAACGCTGCATTCAAAGTGTCGTCGGTCGGAGCACCAGGAGTAGGAAGTAGGCGACAGTAGCCTATACGTCTCACTCGCAATGCATGCGCTCCACTTGTGATGTGCATGGCGCGGCGGGATTGAGTCCTGTATTTAATTGAAAGAGGAGGAAGCAACGCGCGTGCTCCTGTCATTTTGGTAAGAGCGTGCTCGTGGGGTGAGCGTCTCTTTCACCCACGTGCACGCGCACCACCTATAACGACTGCTAATTAGAAGGGGTACGCGTATATGCACCCCACGTGCACGCGCACTACTTATATGTAATAACTACTTATTATAGTGTTTTGATTCCACACACATCATCATCTCTTCAATTATCCGTTATTAAATGTTATTGTAGTTACACTGTTGTGATAATAGTTTTATTGGCCGTAGCAGTAATTAAATCATACATAATCATTTTTAAATAATAGACCTAATACTCGCCGTGCAATGGGTTTGTGTGCTACATCTTTATAACGGCAGAAGGATGATGCCATTGTATTCATATACTTTACAAAGCCATTTAATTTGTTCAATTGTTTTATTTTCATTGTGTTGTTATCATAGATTATACTCTATAGTGCCTCTAGTCTATAGTACCAGTCCTTCCTTTGTATAAACTACAAGCATAAGCATATAACAGAATATAATATTTGCATTACCCCCCCTCCTCTCTCTCACTCACACTCACACTCACACACACACACACACACACACACACACACACACACACACACACACACACACACACACACACACACACACACACACACACACACACACACACACACACACACACACTTTTTATTGATCTGTGTAAACTCTGCAAAAATCTTTACATGCAAAGTTTTAGTACTGTAAACATACATACGTATCAGTGCATGCACTATCTATTTACAAAGAATAACAATAACAACACATATAGAGGTCAGATCAGCTAACATTCCCAGGGGTTTGGCAGAATCAAATTGACACAAAATAGAGAGAGACAGAAGAAGAGAGGTGTACACAGCTAGAGCTCAGAGGAAAAGCTCGCTGTAAACTATCCGGCGGTGAGAGAGTGAGGGTGCTCGATTCGCAGCAATGAATTCATCTCAGTTTCACTGCGTACGATTCTACTCGTTGTGGGGAGTCAGGAGAAGCCCTCGTGTTGGACACGACTACGTGTGATGCAGAAAAAAAAAACAAGTTGTGGACTATCGAAAGAGGTGTTTTTTGTCTTTTTTGATCCGCTAATGCTGCTGCTCTCAGGTCACTTGTGGTGAGGCTACGGCACTCTGTCACCCCCCTCGTGTGTGTGGTAGTAGTAGTTAAGACGTTATAGTCCTGTATGCTATTCCTCAGAACGCCTCTGTCTCTATCGATACCGATACGCATCCTGATAGTCATGCAGCAAAATATGCATTTACATTATCGTGGGCTTCGGAGGAATGTCATGGTGGTTCGGTTAAAAGTGTAAACGTTGAATTACAATAGAATCATGTGACTTCGATGGATATGTACTTTATATGTCTTGCACCACAAGACATTTCATGCATAGTTTTTTTTTCTCGTCATCTTTTTGAAAAAGTTTAGTTGAGGTTTTTCTTCTTGTTTTTTGCCTTACAGTGGAGTAATGCAAAACTCTCTGTATAAATTGAGGTCATTCCATTGAGTGGGGTGTGCTTTCCTTGGGATCTCTGTGTTGATTTGTGACCAGACACCCCTTTAAAGCGGCGATTGGTGGTGTGAGAGCAGGGTTAAAGGTTACGGTTAAAGCGGGGGGGTCGCCAGGCACACGCTGAGAGTGCATGCAAGTCAAACTCCCGCCACACGTATGATGTCACCCCTACCCTTATCCATGTTCGCCTTCGACTCGGAGGCCTCGGAGAGAGCCGTTAGACATGTGTGTGTGTGTGTGTGTGTGTATGTGTGTGCATTCAGTATAAATATGGTAGAAAAACACTGAGCTCTCGGTATGTGAGGCACGTGCTTTAGATAATAAGCAGTGAGGAGACAGGTCTTCGGTAAAATAACCCAAATATAAATAACACTAAATATTACTTTTTGTAGTTCTTCTTCTCGGACCTCACAACTCAACAACGAGTACATCGACAGACGTATAGGACGACACACTGACCTCAATGTGCGGTTCACTTGGGGCACTCAAATGAAGAAGAACGTCTGTGACCTCTGAACTTCATAAACACCAAACGGTCACAGTCTACGGGGGGTTTATAAATGAGATGTAAACCATTTCTAAGCTTTTTTTTTTCTCTGTATCTCCTAACCTGAGCTATGTATTTATATGTAAACATTTATCCTCAAGGACACATCATCCACCACACCGGGGGACCAGTTGGAATACGACAGCAGTGCTCCCACTGATCTCCGATGCCCGCAGGGATTGCATGCTCATACAAGTGTTAGATTTCAAATGTGGCACCGGGAAATTAAAATATTACACCCTTTGCACATTGTGACATGACACACAATGAAAGGTTGTGACTTCAAATGACTTCATAACGTTGGCACGTTAATTGTTTCATGCCAGTGCATTTCAACTTTCAAAAATGACATTTTTCTTGAGCGTATAGGTGATACGTGACTACTCCTGTATACGGTATCACATCTCTCGGACAGCCATGAGCATTTTCTTTGTGCAGCTGTATGCTTAAGTGACACACCCTCAAGTCTGTACGTATTCGATCGCAATAACGATTGGAAATCGGGCAGAAGTCTGAGCCCAGGAAAGGGATAAAAGATATGAAGATGGGACAAGAATTACTTCTTAAACATAGGGGAGATGGTGTGGGGTTAGGGGGGAGGGGGGTGAGGGCTGGCTGAGAGTGACACCAGCCAGAGCACAAACAGGAAGACGGAAAGAAACAAACAAACAAACAAACAAACAAACAAACAAACAAACAAACAAAAGCTAAGTGCGACAGATTCATTTCGAGAAAACGGCGACGGCAGACGGTACGGTGGCTCATGCAGGCGGTCCCTGTGCGAGCGGTTAGTCGCTGTTGATGTGGTTCTCGATGTACAAGGTGTGCCAGCGCTCGATCCGCTTGTCCTTGTTCTTCAGACACTCGTACCAGTGCTTCAGCCGCTCCCCCTTGGCGGTGATGCCCAGCTGGCATCCACCTGTCGCCGCCACACACGCCACAGACTAGTGTCACCATCATTTTACATCACGTCATACAGTACTTCTTTGATGGACTTACTGTTCTGCACTGTACTGTACTTTAATTATTTATGATGCTGCTACCACTCACTACAGAGCTGCACTACGGTCACTTTAAAAATGCTTTTTACACCATTCGCCATATATATATCAACCGGACACGTTATTGTTCTTCTTGAGTGTGTATAGTATTGTTACAGTATAGCGTTGATTATAGTATATAGTATAGTGCATAGTATATAGTGTTGTTTATAGTATAGTATTGTATAGTATAGTGTGGTGAGTGTAGTATTGTGTAGTAATGTTGCTGAAATTCCAGAATGCAGGAGTGAATTCTACTTATTGTTACCCATGGCAAAAATGAAGAATATTGAATCTTGAGACACAGACCAATCAGACATAATTGAACCAATCGGGGGGGCCAGCATCACAAGAGCGTCCGCGGGAGAAGATTGTATGCGGGCGGTTAATTCAGAAAGTAATAACTTACCAATGTAGTCGTTGGATTTGCCCATGTCATAGTCCCACACGGAGATATCCAAAGTCTTCTTGGCCAGATCACTGTGTTTGATCTCATAGCCAAATTCCTAAATGTTCAGTCGGACATAACGCTTATGAGCAGTTGTCACAGAAAGGTTTATTTTATTGGATCAAATTTATATATATTTTAACATGCTGTGTTGAGCACCGACCTCATTGTATTCCGGGTTGAGTGTCTTCTTCTTGATCTGTGTCTTGCACTTGGCTTTCTTCCCCATATCAGGTTTCAGACATCTAGAAAAGACGAGAAGCATATTATGACACGTACAAGTGTCATATTTGTTGATCTTTACATTCCTGTATTAACCTGTGGGCCTGTCAACCGGTAGGTAAGCCAAGAGTGTCTTACCTCAGAAGAGGTGTTACCTCAACGTGAAGCAAAGTTATATTGTAACTCTCTCATCAACTGCTTAAGACTAACCCTTCTTATTGGCGTGTTTACTTATTTCTGCTAAGCTGGTGCGCTATAGGTGACACTCTCTCTCTGTCTCCCTCTGTCTCCCTCTGTCTCTCTCGTTATGTAAGACGTTAGCATCCTACATTTTGACAAAGGGGTCGGAGTATCCGTTGGCGTCCATGGCGGCCAGGTGGACGCAGCGCACCACCCCCACCAGAAGACGGTTCTGCTGGGTGCTGTACATCAGAGACATGAGGATCCTGCCGCGCTCTTCCACCTCCCCTCCCTCCTTCCCCGGCTGTCACCAGGAGACACAAGGGGGGGGTAAGAGAGAGAGGGGGGGAGAGGGAGGAGAGAGAGGGAGAGAGAGAGAGAGAGAGAGAGAGAGAGAGAGAGAGAGAGAGAGAGAGAGAGAGAGAGAGAGAGAGAGAGAGAGAGAGAGAGAGAGAGAGAGAGAGAGAGAGAGAGAGAGAGACTAAGAGAGATAGAGATTGAAAGAGAGATAGGGAGTGAAAGACACGAGACAAGGAGGGGAGAAAGGGGAGGGACGGAGAGAAAGTCAGCGGTAGAGATTAGGTTAGGTGAGGCTGGTTCGCGATCGGATGGGTATGAACGTATCAAAGGAATCTGTCATGCTTAGACACGCTGCCAGCATTGCCTCGTCCTCGTAGAGTGCGATGCCTCGAGCCGCCCCGGCCGTGCCAGTCCTCTTCACCTGTGTGTGTGGGGAGGAAGAGGAGGGGACGACAAGATCACGGCAGGTCAGTTCACGAGAGACGCACAAAAAACAACTAGCAAATACTGTGTGGGGATACAGCGTTCACGTACGGGGACCACTCTCTCCAGGCACACATTGAAGTTCTTTTTCTGGTTGATTTTCAGCTTCTTCAGGGCCACTCTGGTCTCGCCGATGAACTCATTGTGCCCGAACTTGTCCTCGTCGCACACGGAGAGCCTTGAGGTTTTGGTTCAAAAGAGGCGCAAGACTTTAAATGAACGGGTGGGCGTCTATATTGCCAACAGCGTTATTCCATTTTGATGTGGCGTGTTTGGCACACGACATGAACTGTAACTGTAACAAGCGGTATCCAAGGATACCATTATGCGGTGAAATAATTACGATCTGATAACGGCAAAATATACAGGTGAGGTGAATGCAGGTTTCTGTGCGGCTGCTCTGGGGGGGGTAAGGGGGTGAGGCAGGGGGGAGATGGAGGGGGGAGGGAGAGGAGGGTGTATGCAAACCTGAGGGTTTTGCGCTGCATGTCCTCGTCTGTCAGGCCGTGGTAGGTGAGCGTCTCATTCCACACAGGGTTGCGAGTGTTCCTCAGGGTTTTAGTGCGCAGCTTCGTAGACTGTTAACGAAAGGGGGTGGGGAGTGGGGGGAGGGGAGGATAAGAGATTAGTTGCCATCATTGTGGGATACATGTCGACAAAGGATTTTGTGGTGAATGATGGGCTTTGGGAAAATAACTCAATCTTTCTCATGTCACGGCAGCTGTGGCAGTACTTGATTGCCGCCACAAGGTGTCAGGCTTTAGCCTACCCGAGGATCAACAGTTTACTGGTGCCCACATTCACTGTCACTTTGAGTGTTTAGAAAAATGTGTGGGATGCACAACAGCCCATACTGAACACAAATACTGAATAGTTTTCTCACCTTACTAGCCCCGGGAAGCAGGTGAAGCTTGATGTACGGATCCGCCAGTCCGTTGGAGTCCATCGGCTTCAATCCCTGAAAATCACATTGATCATCGATCAATTCATCGCAGGACACAGGAAGCGGTTGGTTGCCTTTTAATCACGCAAACTACCCTACAACTAGTTTGCGTATTGGCATCGCAAGTAGAACCAGGGGTGTGTTTGTGGAAGTTAGTTGACAGTCTTTAGTACCTTGGCTTTGAGGATGCTACAGTGAAGGCTGCTGCTTTCCTGCTCATAATGCAGGCTGAACTCCAGAGACCCCAGCGTGGCTGAAAGAGGGCAAAGCCATTCATTAGATCTCCATGCAGACGGACACACAAGGCTCTGGTTTCGGTGATGATTAAGAGAACAAATCAAGAAGGGGGAATCTTCACATATTGCTAAACGACACATCTCTGCGTGTTGGCTTTGGTGGGAATCGGCAGGCGCAGAGAATGTGGCCCAAGACGGGGGATTTGGTGGACATGAATACTGCATTGTAATGATCCACCCAAAACTGTGACTCATCGATCTGGGTGACCCGAATGACAATATACACACACTTCCAACTAGATATACTGTAGATTTTATACAAAGATTTTTTTTAAAGTTTAAAAGACACGACACACAACAAATTGCGGTAGAAAAGGGCTACCATGGTATGATTCAAACGTGGATTAATGACAGCGAAATGAAGGCGATAAATAACTTAGAAGATAGAAGGTGTGTTAATGTTCAATGAAGGAGTAACCATAGAAACACGTTTATTTCCTCTTAGAGGACGGTGACAGTCCCAGTGATGGGGCCTACAGGTTCAACTGGTGAAATGCTCTCAACCAGCTAATACTAACAGTATTACTACAGAGGACGTCATGGATCACACACACAGCTATTTAAAACTATTCAACCATATGATTGAAAAAAAAGAATGATATTAGTTGAGGAATTGGCATCGCAAGTACAACCAGGGGTATGGGAATCTATTAATTATTATCTAATTAAAGTGGAACATCATTAATATGCAAAGTAAAACGTCATTGAGCCTGACACATCATGTATTATGTATAATTAATTCCAAGTAATAAGTAAGTAACAAGCAATTATACAGTATTATACAACTGAAAGTGACATTGAGCCATATACTCAATATTCGTTGTATTCAACTCAGCAATACATTGCAGCAAAAGCCCAAGTCAACGCCCAAGCATCAGTCATCTACACACAATTAGTGGAACTACTCGGAGGTCGAACCTGGCTTGGCTACATAATCCCAACTCAGCATTATAGGCTCATTTGTGCTGCGTAAAGACACACAAAAAGACCAGGTCCTGGTCCAACAACCAAGCCTACAACTCGTGGTGGTAGCTGACGCATCACTCTCTCCAGAACCGGCTTAGAGACTTCTGGACGTATATATAGTAGTACTGCTGTATATCGTAGTACTGCTGTATATAGTAGTACACTCAACCCGCCACGCCTCCAATCAGGGTGGGAGCAATTGCGTTTCAATTCCCGGTGTACCGACTTCGAAAGACCGCAATGGAAGAGAAACAGAGCGCCACGTACAGCGCGGTGGAAGACAGATGAGGGGATGGATGGTACGTCTCCACCCTGGCCGCGTATAACGCTACAATAGCAAATCCACCCGTTTCTGCTTCAGTGTAATAAGAGTGGTGCTGCCTGCGACAATGCTAATGCGCAAATCGAGGAACCAGCCGGCACCCGTCAAGCGTGTCACTCAACTCCCTAATCAGACCATCCATCGCCCGTCTGTCACCGCGCCTCCCACGCTCAAACACCAGATTCGGGGGGGGATCCGGATCAGCGCGGGTCCAGATTCGTATCCCGATATTTCCCTAAATAGATGTTCTTAAGTCGTAATTGGCATTCCTCCTAAACCCTCACCTTTCAAGTTTCATGCAAATATGTAAGTAACTTGTGTGAAATATATTACACAATATGTAAACGTATCAACTGTTCCTGGCCCATAAATAGTCTAATCTAACCGCCAAGCTTTGTCCAATTCAGTTCATAACCTTTTGAGTTATCTTGTGTAGTGTATTTTTATACCCTAAGTATAAAACTAAAACACTGTCTTTGATACTGTATGCATTGTAAGAGCCATGTGTATTAGATTAACATACAAGTGGCCAACAGGGGACACTAGGACGACGGAACGCGACCCCCTGGAGTTTCTGTCTCCAAACTCGTGACGTGACAACAAAGGCACCAATAGGAGTAGTAGATGTTAGTTGTACTACTCCCTATATAACGTTTGGTAAAGAAGCGCGTCGTCAGTCTGACCAGTTTGGCATGGCAGGCTCCATCTTGCTGCAGTTGAAGATTTATTCGATGCTTCGTGTCAATAAAAGATATTGAACTTAGCATCCGATTAGATTCTTCTCCACCCAAGTAGAAATGATACTGCACTTGCTAACTGACAAACAAACAAGCACACAGTCAAACACAGGTGAAAACGCCTTCGTCCCCTCTTTGATGGCGGAGGTGATGATTTGTCCCGCACCCAATTCCTGCGTCACTGCGGTCAATTAACGCAGTGCGTCCCCGCCCCTCGGGGATGGAACAAGGCCGCTTTGCTGCTCGCGGCGTAGGACATTATTGGATTGGCACCGTTCTTATCACCCCTGGGGATATATGTAGACTCCCCCCCCCCCTCCCCAACACACACACACTCTCACACACACACGCTCCACTGACTTGTTTTACATCCCTTCTCTTTCGCTCCGCCTTGAGGGTATTTATTGATTCTCAAGGCTGGATGGTGGGAGATCACACACCAATCATTTATCTCCCCAGTCAGATAGATTTTGCCACCAGAATGATATCTGCTGTTAACAACAACTATTAGACAGTTTGTACTCCTTGATCTATTACCCCAGCTGACGGGCAAAAATAAAAAGCTGTTTATTTTTGTTTTGGTCTTCCTTAATGGGAAAACGATTGCTGCCAAGTAAGGGAGAACGATATGTCCCACCAAATAAGTTTGTATCAAACCATCAAGGCCCCATTCGTTTTTTCCTGGACGTCAAATTTGTGCTTACGGTAGAAGTATATTTCTAATCGATGGGTCTGGGTAATATCCAAGCTGTACTATGCAGTGGGAAGAAACTGCATACTGTGAGGTTGAAGCATAAACTTTTACAAAATATGGACGATAGCGTATGTAACGTCACCCATTGGTTTACACAGAGGACACATCTAACTGCCTGATCCATATTTGGCCCATTGAGGGCGGGACCTGAATGCCCCGCCCACGAGCCTCCACTAGCCTGTGACCAAATACTCAGCCCATAATAACCCTTTAATGAAATAAAATTGTCAACCAGGACCTCGGAAAAATACATAATATGATGATGAAGTAGCCACAAGATCCTAACCGAAGGAAAACCAAAAAAAGAATAATAATAAATTAATGAACATTAATGAAACCCCATTTGTACCCTGTTGGCTTTCTGCCGCAACCTACCAAGCATGAACCACCTAAAGACCACCTGACATACAGAGGCTAACATGTCGGAGCCCCAGCTCTGCAAACAGGCGAAGGACCAGATTGTGCGGCGACCGACTGACTCACTGGCTTCGTCTGAGTCGTAGTCGTTGGCGTCCTCCTCCTCCTCGGCGGGGGGCGGTGGCGGTCGGGTGGCCGGCTGCCTCCTCTCCTCCCGCACCGCGGGGGGAGCCGCTCTCTGCTCCAGGGAGCCGCCGCCGCCAGAGGAGGAGGAGTAGGGCCCTCCGTCTCCGGGCATTGGACCTGCAGCCACATGGAGACGCCTCAGAGTCAGCTCACTATAAGCTGGAGCACACTCTTAGCACACATCACGCAGTTGTCGTCCCGCTGAAGTCACGGCCTAAAGAGTTCCAATGTCAGAAAAGGGATATATATATATATATATATATATCATGGGAGCTTTTGTTAGCAATATTGAGAGGACTCAAGAGAGTAGTGCTGTAAAATCCCCAAATCACGGTAAATATACCATAACCTAGGCTAATGAGAAACGCTGTGGCTGGTTTCAAACACAACAAACGGCAACCCATAATGACAAATCATTTCCTGATTAATGACTAAACAATGACCAAAAACAACGGTACGAGGATGTTATTGTATGTACACTGACACACACATCACATCACATCATGAATCTACAGTACAATACAATATACTTTATTGTCCCCTGGGGGAAATTTGTCTTGGACTCTCCGGTGTTCCCCCTGAGTGCCCCAGGCTGTCAGCTCTCACCTGGCTGGGCCGCGGGGGCAGCCGGCTGGGGTCTGGAGCTCTGGACGTTCAGCGCCTTCTTCATCACCACGGGGCTATCCTGGCCCGGCCCAGCGGCGTGCCCCGGACCAGCGCCCCCTGTGGCCATGCGTGTCTCAGACGGCTTAGGAGCCACAGGAGGGTAGCCGCCGGTACGGCTCTGTCGCTCTGGGCCTGAGGGAGGCAGGCATTACATGGCACACACACACACACACACACATGAGCATACACACACACACATATGCATGAGCACACAGACACACACACACACAAGCACACGCACACATATGCATGAGCACTCACACACACACACACACACACACATGCACAAGCACACCCACAGAGACACACAAACATTTACATATGCACAAGAACACACATACACACACAGACACACACACACACACACACACACACCAAACACACGCACACACACGCACATTTACTTATCCCACCACTTCCAGCCTTGGCTGCAGTGGAATCTATAATGCTCTCTGGTCTCTCCGGATACTTTTGATGTTACAGAAGGCACTGACCTACATACAGCACAGCCCAACATGCCGTGGATGGCAGCTATGTGACGATACGCCACAATTACAACGTATGCCTCTTTCCATTCCTTCCCTCTAACTCCCTATCACAGGTAACTGGACAAAAAAAGGGGGGGGGGGTAAAGAAGGGAGGGGGTAGGGGAGATTCTATTCCTACACCTCCCACACACGCGTGTCACCTGGACACACACATCGCATACCACCACACCTGGCACCGCATTCAGCCTCCCCCCCACTCAGCCTCCCCCCCCCCCCCCCCCCCCCACACACACAAACACACACACACACCCACACACACACACACACATACACACAGCTGCGGATGTTACTGCCAAAATCGTGTCCCCGTCGGATCAAAGGTTTTGGCGACAGGGGCACATTCTTTTCTGTGAGAGGACCGGCACCGAGCAGACAGAGGGATGAGAGACCAAGAAGAGGTGGGTTGGGATTTGTTGTTTTTTTTCTCTCTCTCTTTTGATGGAAAGGTTGTGAGAAATGTTGAGGGTTAAATGTGCGTTTTCCCTTAAAAAGGCTGACCACAATTAGAGTTTCACTCGCCTGCAGTCTGGTCAGCAGTGTGAGATCCCTGTGGAGGTTGACCTGTGGAGGCGTGGGAAAACAGAAGGGATCTAAACGGATAGTCGTTTTAAAACACAAGGGCAGCGCAGCGGATAAAGGCAAACGGCACACATCTCTCTCTCTCTCCGTACTCTCCTCTTTTTGGGACATCAAACATCAATCAAAGAGTAGTCGCTCTAAGCGGAGACGATAGTGGAGGATTGAGCGTACTTTGTCGGGGCGGTTGTGCTGATTTCTCCCGCGGCCCTTGGGCCTGTGCGGCCTGCGGCGGTGGCACCCCCGTGTCTTTGGGTTTGGAGATGGGCATGGGCGAGGGCAGGAAGTGCTTCGGGAAGCCTTTGAAGAACCAGGCGCCGGACCTCTTCCACACCTGGTGATTTCATATTTACATTACATCACAGTCGTTTATCGTTTAGTCGTGACGCTTTTGTCCAAAGCGACTTACAATAAGTGCATTCCCCATACTGTAGGTAGGCAGGAGAACTGCTAGTCACCAGAAGTGCATTTTCTTCCTAACAAGTCTCCAAGAGCAGAACCAGTGCTCAAGTAAAAGTACAATAAGTTGGTTCCCTATATTTGACACAGTCCTTATAAGCAAAAGCTAATAAGCAAGCGCTATTATACATGTGGCTTATGCTTAAAGGTGCTATTGATCATTTTTTAATGTGGATGAATCATTAAAAAAAATTAGTATTGCTTTTTCTCTAACAAAAAAAAGATGATTCAGAATGAATCATTTTACTAAATAAGACAGGTCTGAAAGTAATGTTTATCTCTGTGTAAAGATGCCTGACGTTTGGTTCCAAATTCTAACCAGGCTTGTGAGCCAATAGCATAACGATGTTGGTGTCACATGGTGTCTCTGTGAGCCAGTAGTATAACGACGTTGGTGTCACATGGTGTCTCTGTGAGCCAAAAGTGTAACGTATTGTACAAAGTACAAACTCGCCTCTCGTTGCTCTTTGCAGATCTTGCAAAGCCACACGGAGCGAGGGCGACTGTCAGCCTGTGTTCCACACTTTGTGCACATGTGCTGCCCGGGGGAATAGAGAACAGAACAGAATCACAACACCGCGCCGGGTACATCAACCGAATACATGGTATTGTTGTTGTTGTTGTCGTTGTAGCCGTCGTTTATTCCTTTCTCATATTGCAGGTAACAGACACGCTTTACGAAACTTGGATCCACTCCATCTTCATCAGCACCTGCTGAGCCTTGTCTTGTCCACTGTGTTATGATTGATTTAAAGAATATATTAATTTGACGTTGTGTTGTTACAAACATAATTAAGTTGTGTTTTGATGGAAATCATTTGCTTTTGTTGCATGTTTTTAATATTTTGTGTTCAAAAAATTAATAATTAATATTTTGAGTGTTAAAGCATTTTTTTGCAAACAGAATGTGTCTTTTTGGCCGGTGACTTTCAGTTTAGGCCTGTGTGTGTGTGTGTGTGTGAACAGTCTTGAAAATGTCCCTTCTGAATGGACAAACGTGTTCAGGCAAATTAAGAAAAAAATGTAATTGCCCGACGGCAATCCTGTACCTTTTTGCAGTCCTCGCACACCACGGAACTGACCCCCGGTGACCCCAGCTGCTCCCCGCACAGTAGGCACCGGGACACCCCGTCCCCGCACACCGTCTTCTTCATGTCGTCCAGACGGTTCACCAGACGCCTGCCAAGGGGGGGGACAGACAGACACACCTCTTCTTCTTAAAGCCTCTATCAGCACAGAACAGCCGACGGCTGGGAGTCAGCGGTCCAGTGCTCTGTACTTATAGAGAGATATATAGCCTAGTCTACTGATTTGAGACAAAGTTGAAGGATCTGCCCGACCTTTGTATTAAGAGAGATCAGGACAAACAGAACCCAAAGGAAGTAAGAGACCAAGTGTACTTTTAAGAACCTTTCTTTTTTTTTTTCCTTTGGCTGGTTCGTGACCAAAGTTCCTCCGTAGACAAACTTGTTAAATACTCATTACTTTCGCTTTGGCCACTGAACATTATTTCATTGTTAGTTAAGACCAGCCATTGGGTCTCCATGGAGACAGGAAAATCGGATCAAAATAAATCACGTGAAGTTTGGCGAGCCGTGACTTTTGTTCAGTTTTCTCCACAATCCCATAATTAGTTACATCTTTTTAGAATAGCCTTTCACTAGATAAAAAAAGAAAAAACCCACTGGTTGCCATGCCGGCGTAAGCGCCGCTGCTTTTATTCTGTATGTTTTATTTAAACCATTTTTTTTACTCTGTAGCACTTAGAGTTTTGTCTACGCAAATTAAAAGTGCGCTTATAAATATAACTTATTATTATTATTATTATTATAATTAGTGTTATATACGTTAGAAATACGAGGTATGCTTCCACGCTTCGGAGACAGCCTCTCACCCGATCCTCTCCTGCTCCATGGCCTCCATCTTCTCGGCGCGGGCGATGACATTGTTGATAATCTCCTTCTCCTCATCCGTCAGGTCGGGCGCGGCCCCCTGGCCCGGCTGCGTAGTCCAGTTAGCCCTGAGAAGCCAAACCAACACAACGTCCTGAGCCGCATCGGCGAGGTCTCTCTCTCTGTCTCTCTGTCTCTCTCTCTCTCTCTCTCTCTCTCTCTCTCTCTCTCTCTCTCTCTCTCTCTCTCTCTCTCTCTCTCTCTCTCTCTCTCTCTCTCTCTCTCTCTCTCTCTCTCTCTCTCTCTCTCTCTCTCTCTCTCTCTCTCTCTCTCTCTCTCTCTACTGTGCTTTCATTTAAGTAGATGATAATGGTCAATCATCATTGATTTGCATCATTGACGAGCACGTTTCCAAGGGCAAAAGGGTTGCAGTAGCAACGGGAGACGGCAACAGGACACGCATGTAGCACGTGGATGATGAACGCGAAGCAGATTACAAATTACACTATTACCACTGGGGTAATAGCTCCACCGCCACATCATTATTTATGAGGGAACATGCAATTACTTACTAAATATACGCGTGTGTGTGTATATATATACTGCTTAGGCGGAGACTGGAGTGCATGTAGTAGTGCAGGGGGAAAAAACTGTAAGATCACAGGAGATCGAGTGAGATAAGAGTAAGAAAAAACACAGACTTACTGGTCCTTATCGCTGCATCGCAGCAGACCGGCAAAGAGGGGAGAAAAGAGGAAGGAAAGGCACAGGCTAGTTAGTGAGCTAGGGGGGACAGAGACAGTGGTTTAACAATGTACCAACATGTGGGCATGCAGATGATTGCTGGTGATTGGCTGCGATCACAAGCACTGCGATGTACTTCGGGTGCAGGCTCCTCTGGCCGCCGCCATTGGACACCCAGCGGTCCGAGCTGCCGCCGATCACGGCGTCCGTCATGGCTGCTGAGCTCTGCGTGGTGGTGGTGGTGGTGGTGGTGGTGGTGATGTCGGTGATCTGCAGGAAGGACGGGAGACACATGGGGGGAGAGAGAGAGAGAGAGAGAAAATGGAGGAAACGATAGAGATGGTGTCAGTGTTCCCATTGGGTTCGACTTGATGATTTGGAGCTAAAGTGCAACGTATCTCACGTGTCACTTTGTGTATACACCGTTAACGTTGCCATTAGTCGTTAACAGGCAGGCAGGGGGTTGGGTAAGTGCTCGAGGAGGCCTGCCAAGACTGACATTGGGGTTCAAAAACCTAGTCCGACACCCTAAGCGCTGCTAGACTATCCCACGACTATCCCAGAGTGTATCAAGGGTCAATTGTACTGTCCCTTGCTTACCCCATGCAGCCCTAGATCTAGATCAAGCATTCAACCAATGCAGCACATCTGGATTCATCAATAAGGACATGTTTCCCCCCTGCTGTGCCCGCCCTGTGCTCATTCCCTTCTGACTGTCGACAAAACTTTGTTTTATAACCATCTCGGGGGAAATGAGACCGTCTTACTTGAGTCACAATCTAGTCACATAAACACCCCCCTCCTTTCCACAGACACACACACACACACACACACACACACACACACACACACACACACACACACACACACACGGACATGTACACACACTCACACAAACACACGGACATGTACACACACTCACACAAACACACACACACACATACACATACACATACACACACACACACACGTATCAATGTATTGAATTCATGCTGATGTTGCACTGACTTGGGCTGCTCCCCGGTCGGTGATTACATTTGCTCTTGAACGTGCGTATTGTTATGACCACAAATTGGCTCGTCACCGCTGCCACTTAACCGTCTGAGAGTAGATTGCAAAAAAGCCACTAGCAGCAGCACCACCACCACCACTCGAAAAACGGCATCGGCATGACCACGCAGGCATCACACTGTTCCGGGCTACGTACTCATCGGCGAAAACGCAGCTCTTAATAAATCTGGTCGTTACCAGAACGCACACACGTGGTCTATTCAAGCTGAGATCATCCCCCAGTTGTTATCGTTAAAGGTTTCGGTTGTTGTAGTTGTTGTTGTAGTTGTAGTTGTTGTTGTTGTTGTTTCTTTCACAGCGAACATAATTGATCGGATGCATCGAGGAAGCGTTACAAACACATTAGGAGCAGATGTCGGGAGAAACCATTAAGAGGAGCCCCCCCCCCCCCCCAACCCAACCCCCACCCCTCCGGGTGCAGGCTAATCCTGTGTGTGTGTGTGTGTGTGTGTGTGTGTGTGTGTGTCTGTGTGTGTGTGTGTGTGTGTGTGTGTGCGTTTTAGGCGTTTTCTCTCCGGGACTGTGAAACTGAGACACTCCAACGCTCCAATCCAGAGAGAGAGAGAGAGAGAGAGAGAAAAAAAGAGAATGCATTGAGGAGGAGGAGGAGAAGGGGGGCGAGGAGGAGGAGGAGGAGGAGAAGGAGGAGGAGTGGATTGAGGTTTAAGGAGGCTGAGGAGACCAGCAGAGTCTATAAAAATTAAAGAGTAAAGAAAGAAAAAGAGCCCTTCCCCTCCCAGGGGGCCTCCGCGTCTCTGCGGCTTTGGTCTCAGTCTTCCGACGATGACGGGCTCTGCGGGCGAGGTGTGGTGAGGGACCGGGACTCTGGGTTGGGGTGGCGTGTAGGGAGAGAGAGAGAGAGAGAGAGAGAGAGAGAGAAGGGTATAGGCGGGGATAAGGGAAAATCAATACGTCTCATTTGTCTTCGGTTTGGGTCGGAAGCGATCGCTCAACAACATAACAATGGCAACACAGTGAGAGAGAGAGAGGGTGTAACTCACTCTCTCGCCACAGAGGATCCCAATGTATGATCCTAAGAGAGTACTACATCAACAATGAACAGGAGTCTATCTGTGTGTGTCTGTGTGGGGGAGAGAGAGTGTGTGTGTGTGTGTGCGTGTGCGCGTGTGAGTGTGTGTGAGAGAGTGTTTGTGCGTGTGTTTGTATGAGAGAGAGTGCGTGTTTGTGTGTATGTGTGCATGTGTTTGTTTGTGTGTGTGAGAGAGAGAGAGAAAGAGAGAAAGACATCAAACCCAACATCCAGATCATCAGATCAAACATAAACATTTTGCTTATGACCTTCGAGATGTGACGATGTGACATTGGCCACATTGTAACCACCTCAAATTTAACTCTCCGTCTTATCTATCTAATACTTTTTTAGCGGTTTTGGTGTCAGTGTGTGTCTCGGCTGCACGTTGAACATCGCCTTTTGTGTACCACAAGCAGGAAGCCGAGTCTCTCTCTCTCTCTCTCTCACACTATTACTATCGTCTACGATTATTGGATTTGAAAATGTCATCGTGGTATTGGATTTAGATATGCGGCGACACTGACACGGATATTAGCGCATCCTAACGACCAGGTGAGAAAATTCAGAGAAAAAAATAAATAAACAAAAGGTTGCTAAAAATAGTCTGCAGGTCTTTGGGTGTACGTGTGTGTGTGTGTGTGTGTGTGTGTGTGTGTGTGTGTGTGTGTGTGTGTGTGTGTGTGTGTGTGTGTGTGTGTGTGTGTGTGTGTGTGTGTGTGTGTGTGTGTGTGTGTGTGTGTGTGTGTGTGTGTGTGTGTGTGTGTGTGTGCGTGCGTGCGTGCGTGCGTGCGTGCGTGCGTGCGTGTGTGTGCGGGCACGTTTGCTCTGATCCTTCCTGCCTGGTGCGTCGAGGAGCGCGTCAGGAAGACAGAAACCGACGTGGAACACAGCGTCGCTGTCCCTCACTCATCACCCACAGCCACATGACACACAGGGTGGGTGATGGTGGGGGGGGGGGGGGGGGGTGGGTGAGGGTGGGGTGAGGGGGGGTGGCAGACAGGAGGAGGAGGGAATGAAGAGGGAATCTCATTAGCCGTGACATTCAACAGCTAGATTGATAAGTGGTGTCACAGACGACGGACCCCCAACCACTCGGAACAAACTGGTTTCCGTCGACATCATCATCGACTGTTAAGTTTGGATGTCAACAACAATGCTTTAAAGAGTCTTACTTGAATTAAAAAATATAGAATATATATAATAATATATCATATATGCATGTATATATATATATATATATTTATTTATATATGCAGATTCGTATTGACTGTCCTGTTACGCCCCTGTGTGTGCATTTCAGGTCGATAATAGAAAAACGTTTTCATAGAACATTTTATAGGAAATCCAAATGATACTCTGGAGTCTTTTGTAATGGCTTCAGTTTTGGAGTCATGTCAAGTATTTTATCATAATGTATATTGTATATACTGTGTAAATATATATATACATACATACATACTTGCATACGTGTGCATATATATATACATATATCAGTGGTGAACCGTCAGGGCCTTCACGGTATTCAGAGAAGACCCTGGAACCCTCAGATGAAACGAAAAAGAAACCGTATTGATTAAATTAATAAAATTTTATAAAAGAGAAGGTCCAGTTGTGATAGACACGGTTCGCCACTGATATATATACATATATACGTATATATATATATATACATCATTTTCAATCACACCCAAGGATCTTCTACCTTTACATCAAATGTCCCACTGGATGTAACAATAGCATAGTGTTACAGGACGGCTCTCAGGAGGAGGAGAAGACCGAGACCCCTCAGTGACGACGGCCGGCGGTTCGCTATAGTTCCCAGACCTCGCCAATGCAACGTACCGCCGATGACTCAGACTCTGCGCTCTATTTCCTACGGCCTCGGTCTCGGGGATGGATGGATGGGGTTGGATGAAGAACTCGAGAAAGTTTCTCGTGACATAAAAGTGGCAATCGACCAAGTGGCGCTTAAGTAAAGTAATTGTTGAGAGGCAATTAGGTGATGAAAGTTGGCTTGGGAAAACTGCTGCATCATACGCTGGATGACAGAATAGAAACCCCCGGGTGTGGGTGGACCCGGAGCAAATAAAGAAAGTGTCTATTCAGTTATATCCAAAAAGGAAAAGGAATACCCCCTTGACTCCTGTATGGTTAATAGAATATATTTACACCAGTGGGCAGAGAGGGGGACAGTCCTCCGATTAGGCGACCTGAAAGTCACTCACACAGGGATAGTCAATAGAAATCTGCATCACTGTGTCATTTTCTTTTTGGGGGGGGGGGAGGGGGTCTTGGCCCAATTCCCAGTTTGAAAACAGACACCGATCACACTGCTGCTGTTTACTGATGAGTTATGACCAGTTTATTATTTCAGGGGAAAAGACCACGGCCTCTCTCTCTCTCTCTCTCTCTCTCTCTCTCTCTCTCTCTCTCTCTCTCTCTCTCTCTCTCTCTCTCTCTCTCTCTCTCTCTCGGGTGGGGCACCTGAGTGATTTAGGGTCTTTAACGGCCCACCTGCACACACCTGTGGCGCTGTCTGTCTGTCTGTCTGTCTGTTTTGTTTTGTTTTGTTTTTTCATATCCGTAGGCTGATTGACGCATTACTGCAGCGTGTACGTGCTACTATGCTTCTACCAAGACACAACACGACCTCCAGTGAACCCCCTGTGAATATTATAGCACACTGTTCGGCGTTATGTCCGGCCGTGTTTGTGTTTGTTTTGACGAAAGTTGCAACGTGCGAGCACTTAGAATTTGTGTAGTGGCAACGATCGATCGATTTGTGTTACTTCGCCCGCTCTCCCCACAGATCTACCGAGTAGGTCTGCAGCGTTTGGAGAAAAGTGTCTGCTGAGTGACGAAATGTATGCAGTACACACGTGACAGACACCAGAGCACAGGTACAATTCTGTGTAGCTTGCTTCTATCTAGCTCTGAGGATGATGATGATGATGATGATGATGATGATGACACAGCCCAACAACAGTGTCGTTGGGCTCGCTGTGTGGACCGTGGAGCAGGAAGCTATCGATGGATGGATTGATCTGGCACAGATCGTTATTGATCTGCATTCCAGGACTCTGGGGGTTTGGGATGAAGGGAAAGCGATGATACGTAGATGGTGTAGCGTTACTGTCCTTCCTATCTGGGGTTTAAATTTCCCATAGGGATCCAATTGAGGGTTTACAACCACGTGTATGTACACAGTGTATTGATGAGAGTCTTTTACAGAATGGCGGAAAGGGTACCGTATACTTATTATAATGAAACTTGCTCAGTAAATCATTCTGTAGCACGCTCCATTTCCAGGGCACTAATTCCCTGGACCGTCAACGGAAATATGTCTTAAAGTGGGTTAATGAAATTCTAAAAAACAATGCTTTGATTAATAATGTATCAGGACCACGTTCCCATTGTGTTACATCTCGGTTTGGAGCCCGAGCTACGTATGCATTGCTCCTGGCTGGGGTTTAGTCCTGGGGCGCTAGTTTCCTGGTACCCGTCACGGCAGCTGTAATAGCCATTACAATGTGCTGCTGCAGACTCCCTTTGGGCCGAAGCTACACGCTAGTCAGCGATTTGAACCCCGCGGTCCCGATCCGAAGCAAATAAATGCATCGGAGACTGGAAATCATCCAAATTAATCAATTCGGCAAATTGCATTTATTTAATACTTGCGGGGCCATGCCATTCCTTTGTGAACCATATTTATAAGCCATGACTAAAGGTTGTAACCGATCATACTGCCCTCTGTACCGCAATAAAAAACCAAACGGGTTTAGTTTCAAACAGGCGCTGTTCTCGTTTGTCATTTGTTGCCCTTCACTAACGTCCCGTACCCTTTTCCCAAACAACGACACAGACTGTCCAGACTGATGCTGCTGTCACTGGGTAATGCAGTAAGGTCCTCCCGGCAATTAAATCATCTGGACTCAAACCCAAGAGGCCCCGGAGAGCAAAGGTTGATTCAACTTTGGCTCCAGAAAACCTTCCAAGGAGGCCAAGGAGCCCAGATTATAGCGTAAATGACTGAAATTCTGCTCATTTATATGATATTATCACCCTCTTTTAGCTCA
>CM051017.1:11253712-11311212 GCA_027704905.1 Muraenolepis orangiensis | reverse complement strand
ATCAGCGGTCGAGGGAAAACAAATGTTCCATTTGTATTTATTCAGCGAAACACAGAAAGGACTCCCGGGGAGGAAAGATGGCCACGTCCACCGTTTAAAGGTTGTAGGATGCGGCTCTGTACAGAGAGCGGTGCTTATTGCCCAACCTAAACATAGATCTGCCATCGACCTAGCCAGAGACAATTGAAAGATCGTTTTGAATGCCGAGTCTCGGCTCTCTGGGGAGAATGTGGCTGAAAGGCCACATTAATCTCCTCCGTGTCTCCCGCAATACGCCGGCGAGTGTCTGGCCAGATCTAATCATAGGTGTCAGGGCCGAAATGTCTGCTAATGAAGTGAATCTCGACCGTTCTCGCCTGCCGTTGTATGCGGTGTGGTGGACAGCCAATAATGGAACATTATTCAGCTATGTGATGAGAACATGGGAATATACACACACACATACACACACACACACACACACACACACACACAGACACACAAACACATGCACGTTACATACAATGTGTGTAGGTTCCCAACTCCATTAATCCATTAACTAATAGATTGTAAAGAACACAATGTGGGGTGGATTAATACCTTTACCAACTGTGGCCATGGTAACAGCAAGATCTGAGGGAATCAGAATGATTAAATACGGTGTGTGTGTGTGTGTTGTGCTTGAATCGGTTGTGTATGTGTGTGCATGTGAACATGTGTGTGCATTGTGCTTGGATGTGGTGTGTGTTTTGTGTACGTGTGTGTGTGTGTGTGTTTGTGTGTGTGTGTTTTTGTGTGTGTGTGTGTTTGTGTGTGTGTTTTGTGCTTGCACCTGTTATGTGTTTTGTGCACCTGTGTGTGTGTCTGTGTGTGTGTGTGTGTGTGTGTGTGTGTGTGTGTGTGTGTGTGTGTGTGTGTGTGTGTGTGTGTGTGTGTGTGTGTGTGTGTGTGTGTGTGTGTGTGTGTGTGTGTGTGTGTGTGTGTGTGCGCATGTGTGTGTGCATGCGCGTGTGTGTGCGTGCGTGTGTGTGTGTGTGTGTGTGCGTGCGTGTGTGCGTGCGTGTATGTGTGTGTGTGTGTGCGTGTGTGTGTGTGTGAGTGAGTGTGCCCTTTACAAGCCTACTGTGCCCACATGTAAAGTACCAATTGATTCGAGGCGGACATCAATGGCTTGTCCGGCCTGCCTCCTGCGTCACCCGTCATGAAGGAGGATTGTTAAGAAAGTCACAAATAATGCATCTCTGGCCCGATTGACTCAGACCATGTCTAGAAATAGCTACAAATTAAAAACCAGAAGGGCCTTTTATTTTTGCCCTCCCCAAGAAGACGGCAAACAAGCCCGGAACGTGGGCTCCGTAGGTCCGGCCGCCTATCTTTATGCTTTAAATTATGCAGTTAGCACGCAGAGCACTTACTTCATTCCTCAGCCTTGCCCCCCACCCACACCCACACCCACCCACACCCACCCTCCTCTTTTGCCTTTTTGCCTTGCCTCTCCTTCTCTCTCTCTCTCTCTCTCTCTCTCTCTCTCTCTCTCTCTCTCTCTCTCTCTCTCTCTCTCTCTCTCTCTCTCTCTCCCTCTCAATCTCCCAATATCTGCGCTGCCCTGGGCATGTGTGAGACAACAAGCCAATTACTATTCTGCCTGCTTCTATTGCTAGAGCCATTTTTTTTTGTTATTTTCTCCCTCTCTTTTCTGGTATAGTTATCCTCTGTGTCCGTGGCACAGTGTGTAGCTGCTGAGCTATAGGCTGGCCACAGAGAGAGAGAGAGAGAGAGAGAGAGAGAGAGAGAGAGAGAGAGAGAGAGAGAGAGAGAGAGAGAGAGAGAGAGAGAGAGAGAGAGAGAGAGAGAGAGAGAGAGAGAGATTGAGAGGAAAAGCGAGGTACAGCAGCAAAAGGGTGTCGTCCAAGCGTCATGGTGGTTACTCGTGAGCGGAGGCAGCTGCAGATATCTCAAACCCCTTTCATTCACCAACCCCTCCCCCATGTCATTCCCATGCCTCGGGTCCCTGGAATGAGTAAGAGCTACCGGAGGAAAGGGGGGCGTATTCCAACCGTATTCCCCTCACTCTCGGCTCTGCGAAGGGGCAGCCGATGGCCCAAACGGGTCTTTTCGTTTCGGATACAACATTTCTACAGCTTTGTTGTTACACTCACTGATCTTATATCAATAAAGTTTATAGTATAGAGTGCGTGGGCGCTTGCATGGAAGATTATGGTCACAAGCACGCCGTACGACTGTCAGGTGTCCCGTGGCACGACTAAGGGGTTGGATGGGGGGGGGGGGATAGCCCTACCTTTGGGAGGCATTTGGGTAAATAGATTAACCGTAATGCAGCCTTGTCGAGCCCCAATGTGCGCGCTTAAAATCCTGCAGCAACGCCCAGAGACAGCCTCTCACAAGTCGTCTGTTACAATGAGAAAATAGACGGGCACCCTTGTTTGCAAGAGTGCAGTCAGTCACCGGGTTTCGTTTTTTCATATCGAAGCGAATACATGTGGATTTCTTTTTTTTTAATCAATCACCATTGGCTCATGAGCCACGTATTCACGCGTATTGTATTGTCTATCCATATCACTAGAACACACCAACACCTCCATCAAACCTACAACTGGGAACATTTGAATTTAAAAAAGAAGCTCCACTCGTTTATTTTTCTTTACAATCACAAGCACGACGCTCTCGTGTATGAATAATAATCCCGATGTTTTTTTTGTTGTATAATGCTCTCTAAAAACAACGGGGTGTATACGTGTGTGAGGAAAATACCTCCCAGCCGCTTCATCTGTTATGAATGAAACGGTGGATTTCATTCAATGCGTAAAAGCCCACAAAACTTGTAATTCACCGGAGCACCGTGCACCACCTGCAGTAGCCCTCCTCCCCGTTTCGGTGGCAGGGGGGGGTGAGGAGAGATAGCTAGATAGAAAGATAGATAGATAGATAGATGAATGAATCCATATACTCTACCTGAAGGGATCCAGCCGGCTGGTACTCTGAGTGCACGCTGTCTTGTGCTTGGAGGAGGAGATGCGGACTAGGCTGTTGTTGTTGTGCAGCAGCAGCCTACACGTACGCTCCAACCGGCCAGCAGGTCAGGCATTGCGCATGGTGACCAGTCAGTCAGTCACCGAAACGTGCTTTTAAGGACTGACTTACTGAAGGTATACCGTCATTCAAATCGTCACTCACTCACTTGCTCTCTCTCTCATGCACTTCACTCGGGGCACAGCTGATCTCTGTGCTGCGTGGGCTCTCTCTCTCTCTCTTTCTCTCTGGTCTCTCTCTCTCTCTCTCTGGTCTCTGGTCTCTGGTCTCTGGTCTCTCTCTGGTCTCTGGTCTCTGGTCTCTGGTCTCTCTCTCTGGTCTCTCTCTCTCTGGTCTCTCTCTCTCTCTCTCTCTCTCTCTCTCTCTCTCTCTCTCTCTCTCTCTCTCTCTCTCTCTCTCTCTCTCTCTCTCTCTCTCTCTCTCTCTCTCACTCTCTCCTCCGTGGAGAATGACAAGCCCTTGGTACCAGGGCATGGAAACCCCTGCAAGAGTGATGCCCAATTGATTTTTATAAGTAGACACTAATAAAAATCACGTGTTGCCGAATCCACGATATAACTACCTGTGTGATTGGGTTTAAAACTGGATGTCATTCAAATAAAATTAAAGATTTTTACTCAAAACAGAAATCTGAGCTTCGTCTGAGGTTCGAGTGGCTTGTCAAATCCCGCCATCTATTGGTCCTCTGTACCAGCGTGACAGATGTGTGTTTCACGGCATGTGTGTCACGATGGATGGACAAATAGGGACTGATCTTGAAATGCACGCATTCATTATTATTTGAGAAAAATCGCAGAATATTATACAATCACATATTTTAGCATCTGTGGTTTCACAGTCGATTTCAAGATGTAGGCCTATATCTGATTGGCCTTAAGGCTCCGACTATTCCAGACCTCTTAACCCCGCAGACACGATTTGTTGTGTGTGGGTGTATTGAATATGGAATATGTATCAGTGCCTCTTAATATATCTCCACCAACCTATCCACTTATCTATCTACCCATCTATCTTAAAATATATCCATCCTTCCATCTATCTATCTATCTATCTATCTATCTATCTATCTATCTATCTATCTATCTATCTATCTATCTATCTATCTATCTATCTATCTATCTATCTATCTATCTCATCCATCATCCATCCATCCATCCATCCATCCATCCATCCATCCATCCATCCATCCATCCATCCATCTCTATCTATCTATCTATCTCTGTCTGTCTGTCTGTCTGTCTGTCTGTCTGTCTGTCTGTCTGTCTGTCTGTCTATCTATCTATGTATATATATCTATATATCTATATATATAGATATATATCTATTAATTACGGATCATAATGATAATGATAAAATTAATATTTGTGTTGTTGTGTATTATTATTATTATTAGTAGTAGTAGTAGTAGTAGTAGTAGTAGTAGTAGTAGTAGTAGTAGTAGTAGTAGTAGTAGTATACATTTGTTTTTTAAAACCATCAAACAATCAACCATCAAACACATCTACGTAGGTTATGGGTGTTAAACAATCAAACACGTTATCCGACACGACAATGTGTGGGCAACGAATGTCCGAAGCAGGAACTATTAGGTGTACTCCAAGTACTAGAGTTCAAGAAAAGCTCAGGCAATTCTATAACAAAAATAAGAACGTAATTATGTATAGTATATAGTGAGGTTGCGCTCGGCCTTTGCTCTGGGCACCATCTAAAGGACGAATAATGAATGACATCCCGGGACTATCTTTACAAATACTATACACTCTACCTATAAAAGCTACTTGGCTATATTTGAACACATACTTTATATCGATTTGACACGAGTTATATATATATATATAATATATAACATATAACATATAACATATATATAATATATATATAATATATATATATATATATATATATAATATATAATATATAATATATAATATATATATATATTATATATATATATTATATATAATATATAACATATATATATATAAAATATAATATATCATATATTATATATTATATATATATTATATATACCAGTCAAGAGCCAGTGGGGCGTCACGTGACAACCGCGCCCACAGCCGAGTCACGTGACCCCAAGCCTTGTTTTCCTTTGCCGAGCAAAAATGGCGTCTCACCTGACCAACGGGAGAGTGAACCTAAACATTTTGAGAGAAGCTGCACGTAAGGAGCTTCGGGAATTTCTGGACAAATGTGCGGGAAGCAAGGTATTTGACACACTAATATATATATATACAGTAATATCGGCGTTTCTCGACCTGGCGTTGGTTGTTTCTCAGAGTCAGATGATGATGAAGATGAGTCAGGTGATGTCTTGGCTCTGATGTCTGATCTTTGTGTGATTTTTGCTTCTCAGGCCATAGTTTGGGATGAATATCTGACCGGTCCCTTTGGACTGATAGCACAGTACTCCTTGTTAAAGGTACGTTTGGTTTTACGTATTTACCGACAGGACCCGCATTTAGCTGTCGTAAACGAGCAACGCTCTGTCACTTTTTTTTTAGGAGCATGAAGTGGAGAAGATGTTCACCCTCAAGGGAGGGCGTCTACCGCCCGCAGATGTCAAGAACATCATCTTCTTTGTACGTCCGAGGCTGGAGCTTATGGACATCATTGCTGAGAATGTGTTTAGGTTTGTATAAGCCTGCTACAATACTATGTATTGTATGTGTCCTAGTCACAGGGTGGCCTAGTCCTAGGCTAGACACAGGCTGGCCTTGCCCTAGCCTACACATAGGCTGGTCTAGTCTTAGGTGAGACACAGGCTGGTCTAGTCTTAGGTTGGACACAGGCTGTCCTAGTCTTAGGTTAGACACAGGCTGGCCTAGTCCTAGCCTACAAATAGGCTGGCCTAGTCCTAGACATAGTATGATAACGGCCTCTTGTGTGTCACATTTTCCAAGCTAACTGGTAAACTAATCAACTACTACTAACACTTTCTCTCTCTCTCTCTCTCTCTCTCTCCTCTCTCTCTCTCTCTCTCTCTCTCTCTCTCTCTCTCTCTCTCTCTCTCTCTCTCTCTCTCTCTCTCTCTCTCTCTCTGCTGAAATGTGGTCCCTTCAGTGATAAGACAAACACGCGAGAGTTCCACATCCTGTTTGTGCCTCGGCGGAGCATGCTGTGTGAGCAGCGTCTGAAGGAGCAGGGGGTGCTGGGCTCCTTCACCAACATTGAAGAGTACACCCTGGACCTGATTCCCTACGACGGTGACCTGCTGTCCATGGAGTCTGAAGGTGCCTTCCGGGTGCGTTGACTCTGTGGGTTCATATAGTAGTATATTAACAAATACTGCATAACAGTTATGCAGTTGAGTCTGCCGCACAAAGGCGATCCACAGAAACAACGTTTAGGTTAAGCAAAGGCTAAAAAGATGTGCTCAAGACGTATTTTCTTTTTAATTGCTCTCATATGGGAACTTAACATAACCATATTGATCTCTTACAGGAGTGTTACCTGGAAAATGACCAGACCAGCCTTTACCACACCGCTAAAGGACTCATGACCCTGCAGGCTCTGTATGGCACCATACCTCAGATCTATGGCAAAGGGGAGTGTGCACGGGTGAGTGTGTGTGTGTATGTGCATGTGTGTGCGTGAATGATGCTGAACAATATGGTAATAAGCATATTTATTGCATATTGCAATATTTTGACATATTGCAAATGTGATGATCACAATTAGTGGGAATGATCGTTTTTGCATCACCTTTTAAAATTTCAATGAATAACATCTATCATGATGTGACATTTGTTGCGGTCTGCACCGAGCGCACATGTTTTCTTACATCTAGTCGAAAAAAAGATGTCGGCCAGGGTATCTCTGCAGCACTACCTCTTTATAATCGTGTTATAAATGTACATTTACACATTTTTCCCTTATCAAAAAATGGCATGGTATTGCACTTGGCCAAATTGCGACATGGCAGCATAAAAACTGTAACAACAACAACAACAACATTCAATTCATGTGTGTGTTTGTATCTCGTGTCTCTCGTGTCTCTCTGGGTCTTGGGCAGCATGTAGCCAACATGATGTTGAGGATGAAGAGGGAGTTTGCGGGCAGCCAGAACCAGATCCTGCCGGTGTTCGACGCGCTGCTGCTGCTGGACCGGAACGTGGACCTGCTCACTCCCCTGGCCACGCAGCTCACCTACGAGGGTCTCATCGACGAGATATACGGCATCACCAATGGTCAGTTTGTATATACTCTATTTACACGTACACACCTTATCCTAAAATGGGGCTGGGTTGGTTTCCAAAAGGATCGGCAGCCCAATGCTGAACCTCAACCTGCTCATACGTACATGTTTCTGAATTCACCGAACAAGATACAAGATATTTTATTGCCATTTGTAACAAGTACTTAGGAATGCCTACTCCCCATTCCCTCCCGCAGTAAACATCTACAAAACAATACCACATTTACATGCGCATTATTGCACATAATTATGTTATTTGTCACTTTTATAGAAGGCGATTTACAAGTTAGGCTGACAACATTTAAATCATCCATTTCGGAGTAGCTACATGAAATTGTGAATAGTGCTGCACCACCACCTGGTCTAGAAACAACAACAACAACAACAACAACAACAACTGGCTAGAGTGCAGAGTACCCAGAAATACAAGGTCAGGTCATTTTAAAATGAGATGTAGACAGTTTTTTTTATATACTTTATGATTGTATCTTCATTTAGGGTATGTAAAGTTGCCCCCAGAGAAGTTTGCCCAGAAGAAGCAAGGGGAAGGGAGCAAGGACCTGCCCACTGAGCCCAAGAAGCTGCAGCTGAACTCTGCCGAGGAGCTGTACGCCGAGATCCGAGACAAGAACTTCAACGCTGTGGGCGCTGCCCTCAGCAAGAAGGCCAAGATCATTTCAGCCGCCTTTGAGGTGAGTCTGACTATTCTGGCGTCTTACAACGTGGGAAGGCAATGATGGTTGCTCTCAGAATTTGGCCTAGTTCTTAATAAGAAACATTTTTCGGTCTTTGCACGATCTACGAATATAAAAAATTGGGATTTTCTGTGTCGGCATGAGAAATTGCAGCGACCAGCTCTGTCAAGCTAATTACTTACTTACTTTAGCAATTACAACATTAATAATGTATACAATATGACCATTTATTTAAAAAAGGAGACCTTAAGCTTTTAGTAATATTGCCCTTTCTTAAAGTGGCTGCCAAAATAATCAAATCAGTTCGTAAACCTTGTGTCAATTGTCACCTCAAAGGCCACAACGGAAAACCAATAGATTTAGACCAGTAATGCAATTACCTTACTAGATGTGATGGCT
Organism: Muraenolepis orangiensis; assembly: GCA_027704905.1. Taxonomy (NCBI): domain Eukaryota; kingdom Metazoa; phylum Chordata; class Actinopteri; order Gadiformes; family Muraenolepididae; genus Muraenolepis; species Muraenolepis orangiensis. The sequence continues at coordinate 11,302,875 of CM051017.1, read as the reverse complement.
CTTTGGCGATCAGAGTTGTCCTTTTGCCTTTACGCTAATGGCCAATATAATCAGTTACTGTTTAAGTGGAGTTTGTATGCAGCAGTTGTGACATCATCAGTTGACCAGCTGAGCCACGGTGTTTCAGGTTGTTCGGTGTACTAGTAGGAATGTAATTGTTCAACAGACACGAATGATGAAAGACATATGTGGAAAAGGTGCTCCTGCTTAATAACTACACAAATAAGCGTGTCATTGAGTGTTATTTTTAATTGCATTGCAGGCCCGTGCCTGCTCTGCCTCCCATGTTAATTGTTGGAGGTTCCCCCTGGGTATTCGTATTTTTAGCAGCCTGACTAATGATGTAATCCTTTTTTTTTTTTCTCCTCACACTCTTCAGGAGCGCCACAATGCCAAAACGGTGGGAGAGATAAAACATTTTGTGGCCCAGCTGCCTCACATGCAGGCCGCACGTAGCTCCCTGGCGAACCACACCTCCATAGCAGAGCTCGTCCAGGACATTACAAGTGTGTAATAAACGGCAACTGCTCCCTCTCCTTCCCTCCTCTCAACATATGATTCAGCAATGACCTCATAATGTTTTGCCACTGGATTATGGGGTTAGGATAGGCTAATGGTTAAGGTTTTGGACTCCCAGCCATAGGGTCCTGGGTTCAAACCCCAAAGTCTACCCGTAGCCCATCCTTGAGCAAGGTGCCTAATCCCTACCCCTGTTCATTAATGAATGACACATGAAAAAATATTTAATGGTTATTATAAAGCAATATGAGCTGTTATTAGTGAGCTGAGAGTAGTGAAATGCTTTTTACACTGATAATATTTTGCCTTTTGTCCCGTAGCGTCCGAAGCTTTCTTTGATAACCTCACGGTGGAACAAGAGTTTATGACTGGGGTGGACACAGACAAGGTACTGCCCTGCCCCCAACTGGCTGTTTCCTAAGCACTTCATCAGACATCGGCACAAAAACATTTCAGGCAATCAAAAAAAGTATTCACACGCTATAATAACTCTTGTTTACATCCTTATAGCTCATGATGTAAACACTCAACTTCAACTTCTTCTGAAGTTGATTTATTTATGCTACCACATTTCAAGTGGAGTCCAAGTAGGGAATCTATTGAAAGAGCAGGGTGATTACTAGGGTGATTACTATCTATCAATAGAGCAGGGTGATTACAAAACGTCGGTTGTTTTTTTTCGACAGGTCAACACGTACATCGAGGACTGCATCGCCCAGAAGGACGATCTAATCAAGATCCTACGTCTCGTGTGCATGCAGTCCGTCTTCAACAACGGCCTCAAGCAGAAGGTGTTCGACTTCTACAAGAGGGAGATCCTACAGGTCGTTGTTAAGCGCCTTTTCCACGCACTTGTCAGTCCTGTACTATCGCCATTTGTGATTTGAGCGTGACACGGGGGGTCATTTCGTCCGTTTTCCAGACCTACGGTTATGAGCACATGCTGACGCTGAACAACCTGGAGAAAACGGGGCTACTTAAGCTCCAGACCAGTTCACGGAACAACTACCCCACCATCCGGAAGACCCTCAAGTTGTGGATGGAAGACGCCAACGAGCAGGTGAGTCCTCTGTTCCTCCTCCAAAGACGACTTCTATGGATGTTGAAGAGGAGATGGTAGACGAGACATTATATATATTATTATATATAAATATAATAATATATATATAAATATATATTTATCTATAGCGTTTGACCGGCCTACCCCGTGTTTTTTTTATACTTCCTTTCTTTCGGTCTCTCGCTCTCCATCTGTCTCTCTCTGTGTCTCTGTCTCGGTGTCTCCATCTGTCTCTCTCTGTGTCTCTGTCTCGGTGTCTCCATCTGTCTCTCTCTGTGTCTCTGTCTCGGTGTCTCCATCTGTCTCTCTCTGTGTCTCTGTCTCGGTGTCTCCATCTGTCTCTCTCTGTGTCTCTGTCTCGGTGTCTCCATCTGTCTCTCTCTGTGTCTCTGTCTCGGTGTCTCCATCTGTCTCTCTCTGTGTCTCTGTCTCGGTGTCTCCATCTGTCTCTCTCTGTGTCTCTGTCTCGGTGTCTCCATCTGTCTCTCTCTGTGTCTCTGTCTCGGTGTCTCCATCTGTCTCTCTCTGTGTCTCTGTCTCGGTGTCTCCATCTGTCTCTCTCTGTGTCTCTGTCTCGGTGTCTCCATCTCTCTCTCTCTGTGTCTCTGTCTCGGTGTCTCCATCTGTCTCTCTCTGTCTCGGTGTCTCTCTCTGTCTCTGTCTCTGTGTCTCTCTCTCTCTTTCTTTCTCTCTCTGTCTCTTCATCCAGAACCCCAACGACATCTCCTACGTGTACAGTGGCTACGCTCCCCTCAGTGTCCGGCTGACCCAGGTCCTGGCCCGGCCCGGCTGGCGGAGCATCGAGGAGGTGCTGAAGATGCTGCCCGGGCCGCACTTTGAGGAGAGGCAGCAGCTGCCTGCCGGGCTCCACAAGAAACGTAAGGACCCCTACAATAAAGTACTAATAACATACCCCAAGTAGTAGTAGTGGTGGTAGAAGTGGTGGTGGTGGTAGAAGTGGTGGTGGTGGTGGTGGTGGTGGTGGTAGAAGTGGTGGTGGTGGTAGAAGTGGTGGTGGTGGTGGTAGTAGTGGTGGACCCCTGACAATCTCTAAACAAGAGCGACAAACAAGCTCCCATGTGCTGCCGGGGTGGAGATAAGGACCGGCTTTGTTACCCACGCTGTCCGAAAGCTGAACGGAGCAGCCGATTTACTGCGCCAATCGACAATGGGGACGTGCGTGTGTGTGCGTGTGTGTGCGTGCGTGTGCGTGTGCGTGTGTGTGCGTGTGTGTGTGTGTGTGTGTGTGTGTGTGTGTGTGTGTGCGCCTGCCTGCGCCTGCCTGCCTGCCTGCCTGCGCGTGTAAATGTTAATTACACACTTTCTCTGTCTCTGAAATGTGGTAATTAGTATAGAAAAACCCTAACCGACTTGTTTCTGCATGTCTTCCATTGTATAACGGGAAAAGGGGTGTTAATAGGGGACTCTGTTTAAGGGAGGGCCATGGCTAAACATTTTTTTTCATTTTTCTAATGGTTAGTGGTTCAATGTTAACGCCATCCCTGTGTTGCGGTTAACCCCTTCCTCTCCGAGAGAAGGACCTTTCGACCACCTGCTCATCTCACTTCTTGTGTTTGTTGTTTGTTTGTTGTTGTGGTGGTGGTGTTGGTGTGGCCAACACACCAGGCCAACAGGGGGAGAACCGCACCACCCTGGTGTTCTTCCTGGGCGGCGTGACGTACGCGGAGATCGCCGCCCTGCGCTTCCTCTCGCAGATGGAGGACAGCGGGATGGAGTACATAGTGGCCACCACCAAACTCATCAACGGCAACAGCTGGATCAAATCCCTCATGGACCACCCGGAGGCACAGAGTCCCTGAGACACACACACACACACACACACACCTGGCCACATCAAACCCTGGGGCTACCGCCTCTCCCCCCCCCCCCCCCACCTGTGTGCAGCAGGTGTCCGATTGATGTGGGGAACAGGAGTAGGCGCCCTGGAGGTCATGCCATGCGTTGTGTTTGCCAGCCACTCGACGATCCAAGCTTTATATTGTTATTTTTGTACACCCGATTGATTGTACCCTGCGGTGAATTGGGTGTTTGTTTAGGTTATCGTTTGGCTGTTATGTGTGCTGTATATATGTATATATATGTATGATGATGATGATGGAACATTTTGAAAATGTAATGCAATTTGACCGATGGTTCAAATAAAAACAATGAATCGAATCTCTCTTGGCCTTATTTCTATTTAGAAAATGATTCCATGATTCTGACAACACTTGATATGATATGATATTGTTTTTGTAAGAGGTTTGTGGTTTTGCGATGACACAATATAACTGAAATAAATATTGGATTGCCCTCATTACGAACCTTTCTTTTTCTAAATATAACATCATAATTTAATACAGTCGTGCATCTCTCTCGCTCTCTCTCTCTCTCTCTATCTCTGTCGCATGCGCGCTCTCCCTGGGTGAGCAGGGCGAGGAGGAGACAAGGAGCGGATGGGAGTGTATCCATCAGCAGATCCCCTAGCCCTCTGAAGGAGCAATTAGCTCCGTAACAGGCTCCCCGACCAGCCGATAATGGCCCTCTGCTGTCTGGAAGAGACCAGCCCAATAGCAGCACGTGACCTGACAGCACAGAGCGCTGATTGAATTAGGAAGCCATTTGCCGTGTGTTCCGGTAGACGATAACAGCACTGGAAAAAGAAGAGAGAAAAAAAAAGAGAAGGGATGGTGGTGTTTTTTAGCGATCAATAGCGTGTCCGTGCCTTGCTCGCTCTCGGAGGCAGAGATGCTCCTAGGTTGCCGGTTGCCGGGGCTGACAAGTGTATTGTTTGGATATTGTAGCAAACAGATTTTTTTTTTGTCTTCTTCTTCTTCTTCTTCTTCTTCTTCAGTGGCTATGTTTGTTGTAGGTTGACTTGGATCAGAATATCATTTAAAGGAGAAAAATAGGATTTTTCTTTGAGGAGCAGGTGCACTGTATGGCTTAAGCTTCCATTTGGTACCCCCCCCCCCCCCCCCCCCTCTGGGCTTTCAGAGCGTTAAGTAGCTGGGAGCTCCTCCTCTGATATAAGGACTTCAGAGAGGAAGGCAAGGCAACTCATTTGAAAAAAAAAAGTGTCTCTGGGCTGGAAACGTATATAGAAGCCCATTTACCGAGCAATTCTGTCCACGACTAACGGTCAAAAGTAAGTTACTTTTCTGCTACTTAATTAAGATTAATAGTGTTGTTTACACTTGAATTGATGATGGTGTGCAGGCAATAATGATGAAGGAGTTCAAAGTCAACCTGATTATTTTGTGATTGTCAATCATTGTCAGTCATTAATCCAAATCGCTTCTATCGGTTATTTCTTCAAGATGTGAATTTATTTTTCATTCAGGGTCCATTGTGATCTGTATTAGTGCATCAAAATAACAGAAGTAGAAGTAGTAAGTATGACTTTTACTCTGACATTGGCTTTTTTAAACATAAATATTTCTAAAACTTCATATACTATTCAAGGATAAACGATTTGATGTTGATGTATCTCTTGGTGTGGGTGTTCATTTATTCTGGTTGCAGATCAATACTGAACCCATTTTGTGCAATTTGCAAATACATTATTTACGACCCTTTTATAAATACATTGTACCCATAAAACCTAGGGCCTCAGCAAACATGCAAAACAAACGTCCACAAACCTCTTTATTTCAGAGCGATGGGACACAGAGAGACCATGGAGCACCTGAGTCGGGCGGCCGGACAAGAGCACAAGGTCCAGATGGATTTCGACGTGGAGCCCCTGTCCATCAGATTCCTCCGGACGTTTCGAGAAGTTCTGAAATTTGTCCTCTTTAGTTACACCGTTTTGTTTGGTGCCTTGCTCCTGGCACGATGGACAACATTCTTTATGGTTGGAAAGTAAAATTAAATAAATAAAAAAATATATATATATCTCACCATATGGCTTAAATGTTCGATCTTAAAATGGTTGTGCAGTTGTCATAATGTGTCATTCAACACACCAGTTAGATTTCAGTGGATTACATTTGTTTATGCAGCACTTTTTTAGCCTTTTCCCAAGTCAGTGTCAGTGCGTTGCCAGTGTAGTCTACTGTAGTCTTAAAACAAGCTATTTAAAGCAGATATCGTTGAGTTAACAATCAGCATTGTAGAAGCATCACATGTAATACTGATAGAGAAATGGAGTGCCAATTTAAACCAGATCAGAGTAACAACTTGGGGTTTTCACTGGTCGTACTGATGACCAGAAAGGATAAATCATGGTTGTTTTGTATTTGATGCCTTGGAAGACTTTCCCAGATACAGAACATGACTTCAAAAAGTCTACGTCTGTTTTATCTGCCTCCTCCTGGGGGGAGTATGGTGAAGTAGGTTTCCAGGAAATGAGTATTGAATGCTTTATTTTGATCCAGACAGACGTAAGGCCTATTGGGGGTCAACTGCAAGAGCTCCCTGGAACACTCCATGGACACCTACCTTACTGTTGTTATTCAGATACAGAGCACCTAATTCAGGGGGACATTGTTTTAATATGATATCGGACCTATTAACCAACATACTTGAACTGTTACATCGTGGGTAAAATCATGTTTTGGTAGAATTGTAGCTGATTGATGTGTGTACATTTGAAATCCTATAAACTATACTTGATATAGCATATATGCAATTATGTGTCCACCTACTCTCACTTGTAATTGATATATAGGCTAGGCTATGCTTAGTATATCTTATGTACTTTTTAAATAGCTGCCTGTTGCCATGATATGCCAAGTTATATAAATAAAATTAAAAAAAGTTTCTGAAATGCTTTATACAAATTCATTCCAGGCATTACTTTGTTCTGTATTGAGTGTTTGTATTGTATTGAGTGTTACTTCGAAAGGTCACCCTTCATGTTGAAAAAAGGCCTTACACTCCTACTGAAGGTTTACCAAAGCATAGTTTGGGAAATCACAAAACGGTTAAATAAACACATAAGATATCGGCCACTGCTATGAGTACCTGTCTGTCTCTGGCTGTGGAGAGACTGTTAGGTTTAACATAAAGACATAGACCCTGTCCATATACACAGATGGCCTTTGGGTCGTACATGTTGGAGAGACTGAGGCTTGCCTGTAAACACATCAGGGGAAACAGGGGAGATGTGTTTTTTCTGGATAAATACCACTATGATATATATATATATATATAGTATTATATATATATATATATATATATATGTATTATATATATATATATATATATATATATATATATTATATATATATATATATATATATATATATATATTATATATATATATATATATATATATAAATATATATTAAACAGGTATATTTATATATATATACAGTATCCAAAAAAACTGTTTATTTGTATGTTATATGTTATATACAGGCCAGTCTTATCCTCTCCAATATGGCGGCGAGGTTGCCGGATCAAAGCAACAGGCCAAAGCAGTCAATGCGGTGTCTCTGTACTGTGTATTATGTCTTTAGATGCAGGAGAGCCTTGATGAGCGTGATTAGAGTGGTTGTAGGTGAGGCCGATCGCTTAATCTGCAGCACAGCAGCTGGGTTGAATACAATTGACTATTGGTGACCTCACCCTAATTCCGTCTGTAGGGGGGCTGTGTGTGTGTGTGTTTGGGGGTGGTGGGTGGTGGCTGTCCTTGGTGCTGAAGTCTCCCTCCCCAGCCTGTCTGGATAGCCTTGCCTAAAACCAAACCCTAAATCTAACCTTATCCTAATACCAAACTCTAAAAACCTAACCCTTAAACCAAACCCTAAACCATAAAACCCAACCCTAAACCCTTAAACCTAACCCTAAAACCAAAACCCTTATCCTTAAACCAAACCATAAACCCTCAACCCTAACCCCAATCCACAACACCAAACCAACACCAAATTTGTACAATTTAACACTATAGTCTATACAACACTATACTAAAACAATACTGTACACAATAAAAATAACTTAATTTTAAAGTGCCAGTTGTACTTGGTTTTGTCGTCATCACTTATCAGGCCGATGACTGTGGTGTCGTCTGCTAACTTTATAATCCGATTGTTGCTGTGTGTACAGCCGGGGACTGAGGCAGCAGCCTTGGGGTGCTCTGGTGTTGAGGACCAGAGGGGATGAGATGTTGTTCCCAATCTTCACTTGAGACCTCCCTGTCAGGAAGTCCATAATCCAGTTACAGATGGGGGCACCCAGACCTAAGTCCCTCATTTTAAGAACCAGCTTGGAGGGAACGATGGTGTTGAACGCCGAGCTGTAGTCAATGAACAGCAGTCTGACGTAGGTGTCCCTCCTGTCTAGGTGCTCCAGGGTCGTGTGTTGTGCCAGGGAGATGGCGTCGTCTACAAACCTGTTTGGTCTATATGCAAACTGGAGTGGGTCTAGGGAGTCTGGGATGGAACAGTTTATGTGGGATATGACCCGTTTCTGCATGAGCACTTCATGGCTTTGGGTGTTAATGCCGATGATAATCTTTGAGGCCTGTTACCTTGGTCTTTTTGGGTAACGGCACAATGGTTGTCTTTTTGAAGCACACTGGGACAGACAGACTGTTGCAGTGATGCATTGCAGATGTCTGTGAACACAGGAGCCTTCTCCTTCTTGATGGCTTTTGTGAGTTCATACTTGGCGTTCTTGTAGTGATCGGAGTCGCCTGTTGTGAAAGCGGTACTCCGTTCCCTCAGTTTGTTCCGTATGTCGGCATTCATCCATGGTTTGCGGTTTGAGAATGAACGAACAGACCTGGTGGGGATGCATTCCTCCACTAGCCTGTTGATATATGCTGTGACATGATCTGCAAACAGACCCAGGTCAGTGGTCTTGAATACCCTCCAGTTCATGATTTCCAGCCCACATTTTGAATTGTATAGATAATCATTTAACATCAACAATCTACATTCAGAGCTACCATACTATCCAGTTACTTACTGGATGCAAATGCATATTCAATTGAGAACATTTCCAAAAACGTGTAACTGTAATATTTTTTTTTTCGATGTTGCCATGTTCAGCTCAATTACCAAATCAAACCACACGGGGCGCCGTTTCTTTCTTGTGTGCCATTCTGACTTCTCTTGGAACCGGAACCGGAACCAACTGCTGGATATTGTTGTGCACCGTGCGTCGTGTTGTACTCTGTAACGTACGGGCAACGCATTTTCATTGGCAAACTCTTCAAGCTTTATTATATGCTAAAACAATATAAAAAAGTACCGATGCAACTCGCATTTACATGAACAAGACAGAGTGAACTTATAACTCTGTTATATATCTGTTTATTTAATTTAGATCGTTGCGTGTTGGTTAAAAGTGCGGCAACGTACAACTTGGCTAGCTAAACGCCTCCACCATGGCGGATGTCACCGCACGTAGCCTGCAGTATGAGTACAAAGCCGTAAGTGTTTTAAAACTACTTTCTTTTCGATCACCGTAGCGTTTTGGATGTGAATAGGTGGCGTCGTTTTGACGCATGTTCAATACGTGTGTATAATATCACTAAAAGTATGTGCGTATGAATGTTTGGTAGCGCCTATGCTGCAACGCAATTTCCCCACGGGGACAAATAAATGATCTCTCTATAATTATACGTGGGGTCGATTCCGAGTGGGGTAATTGAGCAAAACAGCGGGCCAAGCCTCTAAGTTATCTTTTGTTTACCTCCTCTAACCTCTATTTAGCACACTTAACAACTCCCTATCATCTGTGCTCTCGCAGAACTCCAACTTGGTGCTGCAAGCGGATCGTTCTCTGATCGACCGCACGCGGCGAGATGAGCCGACGGGGGAAGTGCTGTCGCTGGTCGGGAAGCTGGAGGGAACCAAGATGGGGGACAAATCGCAGAGGACCAAACCCCAAATGCTGGAAGAGAGGCGCGCAAAGTCAGTACCGTGCTGTGAACTACTCTTGTATATTTCCACGTCTTGAGTAAGGTGGGTTGGCTTATTTATCTGCGATTCCCACCTGAACCATGCAGGAGGCGAAAGAGAGACGAGGACAGACACGACGTCAACAAAATGAAGGGCTTCACCCTGCTGTCCGAAGGCATCGATGAAATGGTGGGCATCGTCTACAAGCCCAAAACCAAAGAGACCAGAGAGACGTACGAGGTCCTGCTCAGCTTCATCCAGGCTGCACTGGGGGATCAGGTCAGACACCGCACCACCACCACCAAAACTCATCGTCGTCACACCATAGTCAACAGATTTCTATTTCTTCCTGTCCCATTTGACACGCTTGTTTTTTTCCGGCTCCAGCCACGTGACATCCTGTGCGGTGCAGCCGACGAGGTGCTGGCCGTGTTGAAGAACGAAAAGATGAGGGACAAGGAGAGGAGGCGAGAGGTGGAGCAGCTCCTGGGGCCCGCCGACGACGTGCGCTACCACGTGCTGGTCAACCTGGGCAAGAAGATCTCAGACTACGGAGGCGACAAGGAGCTACAGAACATGGGTATGTTTTCTCTTTCCGCAAAGAAGCCAGCACTCACTCGCCCCTCATCTTCTTCCGCCTGCCTTTTGTTTAACGCTGTGAACGGCGCACTGACCGCTGTGTCAAACCCTCCCCACAGACGACAACATCGACGAGACGTACGGCGTGAACGTCCAGTTCGAGTCTGACGAGGAGGTGAGCTTTTCCAGGAGCAATGCAGCTGTTTTAAGTGTTTACTGATGTACATCCGTGATCCAACAAGCTCCTCTCGATGGTTTCTCTCTCTCTCTCTCTCAGGAAGGGGACGAGGATCAGTTCGGAGAGGTGCGCGACGAGCACTCGGACGAGGACAGCGAAGGGGAGGAAGCCAACGTGGGCTGCACGCTCTCGGCCAACGTACGCAACGCTTTGCTTCGAACACTTACACTTCCGCTTACATCATATACTTAAGTGGGCCAAGAAAATAAAAAGCGCCTGTTGCAAATGTACCCGTTTTACTCAACCGGTTGTGTTTTGAAATGTTTTTTTTTTATTTCAGCTCGGCGTCACGGGTGACGTGATGACCGCCAAGAAGAAGGACCTGCACCCCCGGGACATCGACGCCTTCTGGCTCCAGCGGCAGCTCAGCCGCTTCTACGACGACGCCATCGTCTCCCAGAAGAAAGCCGACGAGGTCCTCGACATACTCAAGGCACGTCCGTTTTGGTTTTTCTCGTCTTTCTCTCGTTGACCACAAATATTTTTAATGGTCTCTTCCTTCTCTTGTTGTTTTCTACTTGGCTCATTGTGGTGGTTCTGCGTTTTTCTGTTCTCGACCATTTGTGGTGGTTCTGCGTTGTTGTTCTATTCTCGACTCATTGTGGTCGTTCTGCGTGTCCGGTCCCACAGACCGCCAGCGATGACCGGGAGTGTGAGAACCAGCTGGTGCTCCTGTTGGGCTTCAACACGTTTGACTTCATTAAGATCCTCCGACAGCATCGCCGCATGAGTAGGTCCCATTTTTGTTCCCGCGTGTTAGTGTCGTTAGCCAGTTATAAGTTCTAGTCAGAGGTTGATTTTTGTCTCTCGTCTTGACCCACAGTCCAGTACTGCTCCATGTTGGCGAGCGCTCAGAGCGAGGCGGAGAAGGAGCGCATCACAGGGAAGATGGAGGCGGACCCGGAGCTGTCCAAGATCCTGTACCAGCTGCAGGAGACTGAGAAGGAGGACATCATCCGGGTACGGTGCCACACCAATGATGTTGAGCTGTGTGAACGCAGCCTATTGACTCAATGGAAACACGTTGTTGTTGTTGTTGTGGATATTAAATGAACGTTTTGTTTCAGGAGGAACGATCTCGCCGCGAGAGGGTCCGAAAGTCTCGTGTGGACGATTTGGAGTCTATGGACACTGACCACGGAGAGGTGAGTGAGCTGCCATGTATACTTTTCATATCCAGTAGCCGATGGGGGTGGATAAGGAGGAATCTGTCACTGCAACCGATCAAGTTTATGTTCAGTGTACTGCATAGCATTTGATTATGATTGATGGTTTTTGCCCTATAGTCAATGACTTCCCGGCAGCTGTTGGATCTGGAGGACCTGGCCTTCACCCAGGGCAGCCACTTCATGGCCAACAAAAGATGCCAGCTGCCAGACGGCTCCTTTCGCAAGCAGCGCAAGGGCTATGAAGAGGTCCACGTGCCTGCCCTCAAACCCAAGCCCTTCGGTGATGATGAGGTATGTGTTTAAGACGGGAGGGGGGGGGGGGGAGAAATGTCTCTGTACCGCCTGGATTCTGTGTTGAGAGTTACCATAGAAAACGGTTTGCCCCGTCTGTGATTAACGCTCGCCGTGTTCCTAGGTGCTCGTCGGCGTTGAGAAACTGCCAAAGTACGCTCAGGCTGGATTCGAAGGGTTCAAGACACTGAACCGCATCCAGAGCAAGCTGTTCAAGACGGCCATGGACACGGACGAGAACCTGCTGGTGTGCGCCCCCACCGTAAGTCCGGCCCTCTGTTGTGTATAGACTATTTTCTCGCCCTGTTGGAGCGGCTCTCTCTGACGGCATGTAGCCCGTTCATAACCTGTTTCCATGGGCATTCAGGGAGCGGGTAAGACCAATGTGGCCCTGATGGCCATGCTCCGGGAGATCGGAAAGCACATCAACCTAGACGGCACCATCAACGTGGACGACTTCAAGATCATCTACATCGCGCCCATGCGCTCACTGGTACAGGAGATGGTGGGAAGCTTCAGTAAGGTGAGTGCCCTCGCTCTGCGGGTTTGTCTTGTGTTGGTTGCATGATCACCCAGTGACTATAATACTACACTAGAGGACCCTTAGTAAAGTGCATACCTCACAGATATACAATCCCTCTAAAGCAACAGTTCTTCACCATTTCATCCGGTCCATAGGATTTATCATTTACCTGGATCTGGACCCCGATATTTCCCTTAATGTTCTTGAATCGTTCCCATAAACCCTGATCAAGTTTTATGCAAATATGTTACTATCTTTGTGAAATATTACACAATGTGATTGTATTTAATTTTGAAATACTTCAAATCCTTCTAAAAAATACTAAAATCCGGATCTGCGCCCAAATTTGAATAAACTGTTCCTTGACCCATATTTAATCTAACCAAGTTTTGTCCAATTCCGTTTACATTGGATTACATTTGGAGTTATCTCGCTAACAAACAAAACAATTGAAAACATAACCTCTGTCCCATCTTCGATGGCAGAGGTAATAACACCATCCAGTGTAATTTTACCATAGACCTCTAACGCGCGTCCCCTGCCCTCCTCTCGTAGCGTCTGGCCAGCTACGGCATCACAGTCTCTGAGCTGACCGGGGACCACCAGCTGTGCAAGGAGGAGATCAACGCCACTCAGATCATCGTGTGCACCCCCGAGAAGTGGGACATCATCACGCGCAAGGGCGGCGAGCGGACCTACACGCAGCTTGTGCGGCTCATCATTATCGTAAGTCATACCTCCGAACAATCTCTTGTGAACGTTCCATTCTATTCTGAACTTTGGAGTGGAGAAGGAGTTTGTGTGCTTCTGTGAGCTCCACTCAAAATGCGGCAACCTCTGCATCATGTCAGAAACCAAGCAATGTACAAAGAGAGGAGTAAAGTAGTAATTTACGAGACTTTAAAAATTAGGTGTAGCTATCGATACTGCTACCTGCCACTTCAGTGGCTTCTTTGGGCTCTACATGATTTCGATATTACCCTTTTGTTGTAAAGTTTCAGAGTTGTTGAACAGACCAAGAAGGGGAGGGGGGGAGGTGGTGAGGTGTGTGTGTGTGTGTGTGGATAGCTGGTTTAAACTTTGGCCTTGATTACTCATTGACCCACAGGTGTGCAGCCTCACCCAGTAACCACAGAGTCTAATCGGTCTGACTCGGGCCAAGATGAAGCTGCTTAACCAGCCTCGATATTTAACACCACACATTCTCTCTCTCTCTCAGGATGAAATCCACCTGCTGCACGACGACCGTGGCCCGGTGCTGGAGTCCCTGGTGGCCCGGACCATCCGCAATGTGGAGCTGACCCAGGAGGACGTGCGTCTGATCGGCCTGAGTGCCACGCTGCCCAACTACGAGGACGTGGCCACCTGCCTGCGTGTGGACCCCGCCAAGGGACTCTTCTACTTCGACAACAGGTAACCCCTCCCCCCGTCCCCGTCAGCCCCATTGGAGCACGCCGTCGCTAGTGTGTTCATATGTAACAGTCGGTGGTAATGACCCCTCCCCCAACCCCCCTGGGTGTGTTTGCTTCATTTATTCATGTATTTATTTGTTTGTAGTTTCCGGCCCGTGCCCCTGGAGCAGACCTATGTCGGCATTACTGAGAAGAAGGCCATCAAGCGCTTCCAGATCATGAATGAAATTGTTTACGAAAAGGTCATGGAGCACGCCGGCAAAAACCAGGTGTGTGATTTCGGTCCTGAACCAAGTTGAATCCATTCTTGTTGTTAATCAAGCAACAATATGTAATAATCATTTTGTAGAAAGCGTTGCTGCCATTTCATTGTGTTGTCATTGTTGACTAATCAAAAAATGTATTTGATTGATCTGGATTTTTTTTTGCTTTTTATTTTTAAGCATAATCATTTTTTTCATGCCTGAACTGGTTACCAATATCCCCTCTGTTCTCCTTTTCTCCCTCAGATCCTGGTGTTCGTCCACTCCCGCAAGGAGACCGGCAAGACAGCCCGGGCCATCCGAGACATGTGCCTGGAGAAGGACACCCTGGGCCTGTTCCTCCGGGAGGGCTCTGCCTCCACCGAGGTGTTGAGGACCGAGGCGGAGCAGTGCAAGGTAGGCCCACTCTTTGGTCCAAACCAGGCTCCCCACAAGCCAAAATTTAAGCAGTGAAAACCCTTGGGAAATCTCCCTAGCAGACGCCGGTTAGCATCCTTTAATAGTATTTCCATTGCTTAACGCCCGCTCCATGCACCTTCCAGAACCTGGAGCTGAAGGACCTGCTGCCCTACGGCTTCGCCATCCACCACGCCGGCATGACCAGGGTGGACCGTACCCTGGTGGAGGACCTGTTCGCCGACAAGCACATCCAGGTGCTGGTGTCCACGGCCACGCTGGCCTGGGGTGTCAACCTGCCCGCCCACACAGTCATCATCAAGGGCACCCAGGTGTACAGCCCGGAGAAGGGCCGCTGGACCGAGCTGGGGGCCCTCGATATCCTCCAGGTGGGTGTGGTCATGGAACTCTTGGTTTGTCGCACCGCAATGTGCCCGCTCCTCTTCGAACACATTCGTCATATGGCTGCACAATTACTTAAATAATCAAAATCTCATAATCAAATTGCTCTGTAGTTTCGTTTAAATTATTAAAAATGATTAAATAAGAAAAATATGAAACTAATAAAAATCTGATTTTACTATGCCCATTACATTCATATCAAATTTGACACATCTTACAATTCACCTTTATGATCGTTCTAATTAATATTATTCATTGCTTTATTATTGGGGGTTTTAAATATACATTAGTCGCAACAGAATATTAAGTGAATTGATAATTATATCGTGCAGCCCTGATAACCTCTCGTTGTTGTCGTTGTCAGATGCTGGGTCGTGCCGGGCGGCCCCAGTACGACACCAAGGGCGAGGGCATCCTGATCACGTCCCACGGGGAGCTCCAGTACTACCTGTCCCTGCTCAACCAGCAGCTGCCCATCGAGAGCCAGATGGTGACCAAGCTGGCCGACATGCTGAACGCCGAGATCGTGCTGGGCAACGTGCAGAATGTCAAGGTAAGCGGCGCACACACTAAAGTGCAAAAAATTCATCAAGTGAACAGGCCAAATCCAACGCCTCAAATGCGTACTCGTTTTGGAGGCTATATTTTATTTTTTGCCGACACGTGGTGCGTTAAAAAGTCTGATCACTTGTAATGTGCGAATATCAGATGTATATTCATACTGGAAAAAGCGCTTTTGTTAAAAGTACAATTACAATTATCAGAGTGCTGTATAATTATATCACTCTGAGATTTTGTTATGAAATGTGCAATACTAATAATTATTATTTTTATTGTTGCCATACATTCACCTTTTTATCCACTGATGGCGGTGTCAGCCATGCAAGGAGACAGGGATGCAGGAGCAGTTGGGGTTAGGGTGTTTTGCTCAGGGACACAATGAACCTTCCAGTTGCTAGACCACCTGTCTACCTCCTGAGCTACTGCTGCCCCCATCCTTGATCACTAAATCACCAAATACCATTCCTCATTAAAGTCATTTTGGATGAAAGGGTTGTTTTGAAGTGGTAAAATTCTCATGTTTCGCCCGCAGCTGTGTGAGGTTCACGCCCGGTCTCTCCTGCTTCTTTGCTTTCAGGATGCAGTCAACTGGCTGGGCTACACCTACCTGTACGTGCGCATGCTCCGCAACCCCACGCTCTACGGCGTCTCGCACGACGACCGCAGCACCGACCCGCTGCTGGAGCGCCGCCGCATGGACCTGATCCACACGGCCGCCAACGTGCTGGACAAGAACAGCCTGATCAAGTACGACAAGCGCTCTGGAAACTTCCAGGTGAGTGCTGCTGCTGCTGCTGCCGCCGTCGACTCTCCTCCAATCAATTCATTTGTTTTAAGATGAGTTGGTAAAAAATGTTTACTCAAATCTACTTCTGATACCAATATAATAAACATAATAAAATATTCTTCCCAAATGAATAAAATATTCTCCATGCTTGACCTTGAAATCGATAGATACTAGCCATTTCAGCCATTTCGCTTACATTGGTTAAAATTCTACTTGAACTGAAGGTTTGTGTTTGTGTTTTTATTGAATGAAAATCGACGCGATCGTGTCTAATGATCATACGTCGTCTTCCCCCCCCCCCCCCCCCCCTCTAGGTAACAGACCTGGGACGCATCGCCAGCCACTTCTACATCACCCACGACTCCATCCAGACGTACAACCAGCTGCTGAAGCCCACGCTCAGCGAGATTGAGCTCTTCCGCGTCTTCTCCCTCTCCTCTGAGTTCAGGAACATCACCGTGAGAGAGGTGAGGCTGGTTTGTGTTAAGACTCCCCGCCGCTGTACACGTAGATCGGTGTGTTGACAGAGTGACGTTACTCTGTTACCCTGCTTATTCTTTTAGGAAGAGAAGCTGGAGCTCCAGAAGCTGCTGGAAAGGGTTCCCATTCCAGTCAAGGAGAGCATCGAAGAGCCCAGCGCTAAGGTACTGACTGACAATTAGTCAATGGTAGAGCGGCCTCATAATTACTCAATAAACATATGTGCAAGAAATTGCCTCTCCCACTTTCCAAAATGTATGGATTTTGGGTTGTGCCCTTTCGCGGTTTCTCCAGCGGTACGCACAGTTGGCTTCAAGTGTGCGTTGTTAAATGCTATTCCTTGTGTGGTGTTTCCAGATCAACGTTCTGCTGCAGGCCTACATCTCCCAGCTCAAACTGGAGGGCTTTGCTCTCATGGCCGACATGGTGTACGTCACACAGGTAAGCCGGGACCTCCTCCCAGTCACCGCATTCTCCTCCACACGTTTCACCCTTGACGTCGGCTGGGAGTCGTCTAAACCAAACTGTATTTGTGTCCACCAGAGTGCCGGACGGCTGATGCGTGCCATCTTTGAGATCGTGCTGAGCAGGGGCTGGGCGCAGCTCACGGACAAGACCATGAATCTCTGCAAGATGATTGACAAGAGAATGTAAGTCCGCCCACTGTTGTTGTCGTTTGCCTACATCTTGTTGATTTTGCACTATATCGAATGGGATTTCTCAATACATTTTGTGGTTCTTCCTGTAGGTGGCAGTCTATGTCCCCTCTGCGTCAGTTCAGGAAACTGCCAGAGGAGGTGATCAAAAAGATAGAGAAGAAGAACTTCCCCTTTGAGCGCCTCTACGACCTGAACCACAATGAGATTGGTGACTATTGTTGACTCCTCATAGTTCACCTTTATTGATACCAATCGATATCAATAAAGAATGAAAGTGTATTCATTATATAGAAATGATTTTGTTTTCAGTAATACAAACTCAATGCAATGTGTGGTTTCATGTCCTTTTTAGGCGAGCTGATCCGCATGCCGAAGATGGGGAAGACCATCCACAAGTACGTCCACCAGTTCCCCAAGCTGGACCTGGCGGTGCACCTGCAGCCCATCACACGCTCCACGCTGAAAGTGGAGCTCACCATCACCCCGGACTTCCAGTGGGACGACAAGGTCTGTGTAGCAAAACGACATAAACACGCATGTCCGCTTCTCTGCTGCACAGTGACGTCTAATTGAAAGGGTGAATGACTCTAACCCGTCGCTTCCCTACACAGATCCACGGCTCCTCCGAGGCGTTCTGGATCCTGGTGGAGGACGTGGACAGCGAGGTCATCCTCCACCACGAGTACTTCCTGCTGAAGGCCAAGTACGCCCAGGACGAGCACCTGGTCACCTTCTTCGTGCCCGTGTTCGAGCCTCTGCCGCCGCAGTACTTCATCCGCGTTGCCTCAGACCGCTGGCTATGTAAGTAGCGCATGCCCTACCAAGCCCGACACGAGGTCTGCGATCAATCGGTGTGGTCGTTTGCCGTAGTCTCACCCCTTCTCTCCTTTCCTTCCTCAGCCTGCGAGACTCAGCTCCCAGTGTCGTTCCGCCACCTGATCCTGCCGGAGAAGTACCCCCCACCCACCGAGCTGTTGGACCTGCAGCCCCTGCCCGTCACCGCCCTGCGGAACTCCGCCTTCGAGACGCTCTACCAGAACAAGTTCCCCTTCTTCAACCCCATTCAGACTCAGGGTAAGGCACTGCGGTCTTTATCTCCTCTGCAACTCTTTTTTGTTTTGGTTGTTAAAGTTGACAGAATGCCATATCACTGCTTCATTTCGGTTGGCTGTTCTGTCGGTTACGCAATGTGTCGTTTTCCTGACCTGTATCCAGACTACTGTTTTATGTTTCCAATGTGTAACACAACTATAATGTGTAGTAGTGGTCTCTCAGACTGGTTACCTGTGCATCTAGCCCAACACTGGGCCTTTGTTATTTCCTGTTCAGTTTAAACATGCGCATTTCATTCCTTTTTTTATTCATACATTAATTTGTAACTTGTTGAGACATGTTTTACGGCCATTTATTTATCCATACCTCTCCATGTGTCTCCCCCTAGTGTTCAACGCCGTGTACAACAGCGATGACAACGTGTTTGTGGGCGCCCCCACCGGCAGCGGTAAGTCCATCTGCGCAGAGTTTGCCATCCTGAGGATGCTGCTGCACAATGCCGAGGGGCGCTGTGTCTACATCACCCCCATGGAGGCACTGGCCGAACAGGTACACAGATTTTTACATGTGACTTTCCAAAGACACAGAGACCCGGTTTGTCCCAAAATGATGATGAGACTACATCCTGTGCTGTGGTTCCTTTTTTTAGGTCTTTTTGGACTGGCACCAGAAGTTCATGGACCTCCTGAACAAGAAGGTGGTGCTGCTGACGGGAGAGACCAGCACGGACCTGAAGCTCCTGGGCAAGGGCGACATCATCGTCAGCACCCCCGACAAGTGGGACATCCTGTCCCGCCGCTGGAAGCAGAGGAAGAACGTCCAGAACGTCAGCCTCTTCATCGTGGATGAGACCCACCTGATCGGAGGAGAGAACGGGGTAAGATTTGCATATTCCCCCCCATCCCTTTGGTCACAGTGGCACATGGTCCAACCGCCATGGTCTGTTTTAGGACTTGGGTGTCGTGGCTGCAGAAGTAGTCTCTAACGGGCTAATCTGTGTGTGTGTCTCTCTCTCTCCTCCCCAGCCCGTGCTGGAGGTCATCTGCTCCCGGATGAGGTACATCTCCTCCCAGATCGAGCGTCCCATCCGCATCGTGGCCCTCAGCTCCTCCCTGTCCAACGCCAAGGACGTGGCCCACTGGCTCGGCTGCAGCACCACGGCCACCTTCAACTTCCACCCCAACGTCAGGCCCGTGCCCCTGGAGCTCCACATCCAGGTAACGGCTACAAACCACCACTGCTCTTGACCCGAGCGTCTGAGACTGTGGGCCTCCCCTCAGACAAAGCGTTGAGCAAGACGCCCCTCACCACCCTTACTTTACTTGACATGATTATGTTTTTTGATGCCATAGCTACTCAACAGTTGAGCCAAAATGGCCTAATATTGCTGTTTGACATAACTTTAGACTACACCAAATACATAAAAAGGGTCTGTCCTCGTATGGCAGTTAGTTTAGTTTGTTTCTGACACTGGGAAAGTGGGGAACAGGACAGGAAAATGTCACAGAACTACTGTGTTTCTCCTGATCTTTTTTCGTTTTGAGGCCCCGCCGTCCACAAACCTCTGTTCTGGAGAACCTCTGTTCTGGAGGATAACCTCTGTTCTGGAGGATAACCTCTGCTCTAGAGGATAACCTGGCATAAATGAATGTTTTAACGCTTTTCTTCTTCTTCTCCCTTAAGGGCTTCAACGTGAGTCATACCCAGACGCGTCTGCTGTCCATGGCCAAGCCTGTGTACCACGCCATCATGAAGCACTCCCCCTCCAAGCCGGCACTGGTGTTCGTCCCGTCCCGCCGGCAGACCCGCCTCACCGCCATCGACATCCTCACCTTCTGCGCTGCCGACGTCGTTCCTCAGAGGTGAGTCTAAGGAACCCTCAGTAGAGCTCAATTTTATACAGAACTTTTGACCCAAACTGAGCATGTCCATCTTTAAAGTTATGTTGGGTGGGTTTACCTACCCTTCGGACGGAACATAAACATAAACGTGAACACCGTCTCGGTACATTGCACCCAAAGGTTCCTGCACTGCACCGAGAAGGACCTGACGCCCTTCTTGGAGAAGATCACAGACGCCACCCTGAAGGAGACGCTGGCCAACGGCGTGGGCTACCTGCACGAGGGCCTGTCCACCCCTGAGCGCAGGATAGTGGAGCAGCTCTTCAACTCTGGTGGGTGGCTTTGTGCCTCTGTCCTGTCTGTACTACTACTGCTATCCAGTCTTCACTACTACTACTATCCAGTCTCCACTACTAGTACTACTACTATCCAGTCTCCACTACTACTACTACTATAGTCTCCACTACTACTAGTACTACTACTATCAAGTCTTCTACTACTACTACTACCACTAGTATTACTACCGTACTAGTACTACTACTTTTCTTCTCCACTGTTCCTGAACCCCACCTCTCTCTCCCCGGGTCCTGAACAGGTGCTGTCCAGGTGGTGGTGGCGTCCCGCTCGCTCTGCTGGGGCACCAACATCGCCGCTCACCTGGTCATCGTCATGGACACCCAGTACTACAACGGGAAGATCCACGCGTAAGTCACGATGGAGGTTCCACACACGCACCTTCTCCCCCCTCCCCCCCCCCCCCCCCCCAAATGGGAGTTGGTTATCTCGTTAACGGATCTGTTCTCTATCTTCAGCTACGTGGACTATCCCATATACGACGTGCTCCAGATGGTGGGCAAGGCCAACCGTCCGCTGCAGGACGATGAAGGCCGCTGTGTCATCATGTGTCAGGGATCCAAGAAGGTGGGACTGCTCCCGATCCCCTTTATTTAGAGCGGAGGAGGTAGAGCGAGTGGTCTGGCAACCGGACGGTCGCTGGTTCAATCCACACCTCCTCCTAGCAAAGTGTTGAGGTGTCCCTTAGCAAGACTCCCAACCCCTTACTGTCCCCTTACATGGTTGACACGGCCGTCGGTTTATGAATGGATGAATGTGAGGCACTAATTGTGACGCGATTTGGGTTAAAGCACTGTATATTGAACTAAACCCATCATGTCTTTCGGGGGTTAAAAGTTGTCTGACTCACTCCCTTTCCTTTTCGTTCTCTCCTCTGACAGGACTTCTTCAAGAAGTTCCTGTACGAGCCGCTGCCGGTGGAGTCCCATCTGGACCACTGTCTCCACGACCACTTCAACGCCGAGATCGTCACCAAGACGGTGGAGAACAAGCAGGACGCCGTGGACTACCTGACCTGGACGTTCCTCTACCGCCGCATGACCCAGAACCCCAACTACTACAACCTGCAGGGTGAGTCCACCGCGCTCTCTCTCTCTCTCGCTCTCTCTCTGGTTAGCTGTGTTTTGTTATCAGTCTGTCTCTTTATATTTGTCTGTCTTGCTCTCTTTCTATCTATTAATGTCTCTGTTTTGCTGTCTTTATGTCTCTCTTACTGTCTTTCTCTCTCTTTAAATGTATGTCTCTTTAAATGTATGTCTCTCTCTCTCTTTAAATGTATGTCTCTCTCTCTCTCTAATCGGTCTATCCTTCTCTCCGTGTCAGGCATGTCCCATCGCCACCTGTCGGACCACCTGTCTGAGCTGGTGGAGAACACGCTTCACGACCTGGAGCAGTCCAAGTGCATCAGCATCGAGGACGAGGTGGACGTGGCGCCGCTCAATTTGGGCATGATCGCCGCCTACTACTACATCAACTACACCACCATCGGTCAGTAGCGCGTACCTTAACTCACTCACACACAGGTTAATAAGGCGAGTGTAGTTGCAAAACATGTAAACCAAAATGATGCTTTTTATTACCAAATACCTCTATCGATATTGAAGGTTTGCTATTGGTGCTTTCACAAAATATTCACACAATGAGATTTTTGATAATACTCCTCAGGAAGGTGGATGTAATAACTAAGTGGGTAAAGGCTAATTATAATTATAGAACAGCCGTTGAGTCGAGAACATGACATCACTTTACTGTACTGCAGCCTTTTAAACCACTGAAAAGACAACACTCGCTGAAACATGTTTTGCTTGGTGCGTCTTTCAGAACTGTTCAGCATGTCTCTGAACGCCAAGACCAAGATCCGCGGCCTCATCGAGATCATCTCCAACGCCGCCGAGTACAACAACATTCCCATCAGGCACCACGAGGACACCGTGCTCCGCCAGGTAAGAACCCCCCCCCCCCCCCCACGCACGGACCTCGACCCGGTTATTTATAACAGTCGCTCATCGCCTTAACGACAACATCCCGCTCTGTATTTTCAGCTGGCCCAGAAGGTACCCCACAAACTGAACAACCCCAAGTTCAACGACCCCCACATCAAGACCAACCTGCTGCTGCAGGCCCACCTGTCCAGGATGCAGCTGAGCGCAGAGCTGCAGTCGGACACCGAGGACATCTTGAGCAAGGCAAGGCGACCACCACCGGTCCATGATCCCTAAATCGAATGGAAACTGGGATGGGCAAATCCCCACTTTGGTGGTTCGTATACGCGGGTTAACTTTGTGTCTGTCCGTCCTCTGCAGGCTGTCCGTCTGATCCAGGCCTGTGTGGATGTGCTGTCCAGTAACGGCTGGCTGAGCCCCGCCCTGGCAGCCATGGAGCTGGCCCAGATGGTCACCCAGGCCATGTGGTCCAAGGACTCCTACCTCAAGCAGCTGCCCTACTTCACCTCCGAGCACATCAAGAGATGCACAGACAAGGTTCGCCCATACCTTTCTCAGATATTTTGACCGGTCAGCACCGAAAGTGCTTGGTCGACCCTAGCTTTTGTTTGGAAGATGCGATGATCTGACGGCCATCCTCTCTCTCTTTCAGGGTGTGGAGAGCATCTTTGACATCATGGAGATGGAGGATGAGGATCGTAGCGGCCTGCTACAGCTCTCAGACCCCCAGATGGCGGACGTGGCCCGCTTCTGTAACCGCTACCCCAACATCGAGCTGTCCTACGAGGTGGTGGAGAAGGAAAACATCAAGAGGTACGCCTGGGCCATCAGTATTTAATATTAGTATAGTATAAACTACAGGTTCCGGCCTAGAACCCTTTTTATTATCCATGTTGAATGAACATTTATGTGCATTGTGGTATTAATAAACATGTTTGAATGTAGATTCATGGTTGATTCCATTTGTTACCTTTCAGTGGCGGTCCTGTTCTGGTCTTGGTTCAGCTGGAGCGAGAGGAGGAGGTCACCGGACCGGTTATCGCACCACTCTTCCCACAGGTACGTTTCAGGTGGATGTGAAGTGTGGACACTGTGTGGTGGTAATGTGATTTTGAAACATGTTTTTTATGCGATCGCCGGCCTACCGGGACGTGTGCAATGTGTATCATTAACTATTGAGTAACCTTACTGTGTAAATGTTTGTTTGGATCCAGAAACGAGAGGAAGGCTGGTGGGTGGTGATCGGAGACCCCAAGTCCAACAGCCTCATCTCCATCAAGAGGCTTACCCTCCAGCAGAAAGCAAAGGTCAGTGACGAGAAGCCCACGATGTGGAGCCGCTTTTACCTGCTGCTGATCTATACATATATCTATGTGGTGTGTGGCCGTGCCAACGGGAGTCTTATAACATGGTATTTTCTTTCTTGCGCTCCGTCCTCACCAGGTCAAGCTGGACTTTGTGTCGCCGGTGATGGGTGTCCACAATTACACGCTGTACTTCATGAGCGACGCCTACATGGGCTGTGACCAGGAGTACAAGTTCAGCGTGGACGTGAAGGAGGCCGACAGCGAGGGAGACAGTGACTCAGACTAGACGAAGGACCGTAGCACACCTGAAACCGAATTTGCTTGTTTTTGTCTTATGTGGGGTCATCTCTTGATTATTTCAATAACTTTCTTAGTAGTGGCTGTCGCTCGTCTTGCATAAAGCAATCCGAAATTACATTGTACAGGATTTACGCATCTGTTTACTGTAAACAGACCTGTAGAGGAATTTGACTCTCCAATGATATAAAAGGACCATATGACTTGTGGAGCAGTTTAAATACAAATGTCAATTATAATAAGCATACAGATGATTTGACATCCCCGTTACTCATATTGGTTTGTACTAGGAAACAGTAGGGGCTACTGAACTGATAATTTTTTATTGTTATTGTACTGTGGAATTCTTGGACTTTGTACTTGCCCAAATGTTTTTCAATAAAAACAAACCTAAAAGTGTCTGTTGTACAAGAATGCATCAATGGAGTCAGTCATTTAATGAGTTTATTTTTATAAAAACACTTGCAACAGGAAAGCGCACAGTCACATGTTGTAAGGGCATTACATTGCATAAGTCACAACACTTAAAAGCTGACAACGTGGTTAACCTCACATCTGGTGTGAAGACAGATCGGTACTAGTCGGGTCATTCCTGGCCTCCTTTATATCTCCACAGCGCAATATCTCCATTGTCACTGCAGGACACAAGCAGGCCTGCCTCCTTGGGGTTCCACGACACGCAGTTGACGTCCTGGCTGTGGGCCTTGCTGATGTGGGCGACCAGGGAAAACACTGGCTTGTCCGGGTCGGTGGCCTGGTCCTCTTTAAACACACGCACGCCATCATCACCGCAGGCAGTCGCCAGGGCACCGGTTAACGGACACCTAAACACACAAGTATTGATCATAATTAGTGTACCATGTTACATGAAGTTATGTTTGTGCTACGGCAAGGCAGATGTAACTGGTTCGTCTCACCGCCCAAAAGCATTTATTTCAAGAACAGACGAATGATTCTCTAAACAATCTATGTGAAGCTACAACATCACTGGGTGAACCCTTTTATCATTACGGCTTGTTATGATCATGTGAGCTATCAGAGGGTGCTTACCAATCAACATCGAACACGGTCCGTCCGTGGAACCCCGACAGAGTGCAAACACACGTCCAAGACATGTCCCCTGTACAACAACACATGGAAAAACTATCATTAAAAAGAGATCCACCGACTCATCTTAACACACATTGTCCACCATAAGCGTGGCGTACCCGGTCCATCTAGGTTCCGACATGCCCAGATCTTCACGGTCCGGTCGTCGCTGCATGACGCTATCCTCTGTCCGCTGGGGTCAAAGGCCAAACTCCAGACAGTGGACGTGTGTCCCTCCAAGGTGGCCTTGCACTCCCAGTCGTCGTCGTCCTCCTTGTAAACACATATGTTGTTGTCGTAGCTGGCCGACGCCAGGAGCTGTGTGGACAGAGAGGGAAGAGGTGTACACAATATGAGGAGGCTTGTTTTGAGAGCACGATCACTAAGAGAGAGAGAGAGAGAGACTTGTCATGGCTGCGGACCCACCTCCCGTGTAGGGTGCCAAACTACATCTTTGACATCTTGCGTGTGCGAGTTTATAACGGTCACACACTCGTACTCGTCCTCCTCGTCCACTGCAAGAGACAACGGGTCATTACTTTCTAATATGCAGCGAGGCAACTCCAACATCCTGTGTGAATTATACTGACCTTCCCAAACCCAGACACTCTTGTCTCTGCTACATGTGGCCAGCAGGTTTCCTGACGGTGCCCATCTCACACACTTCACCTCGTTTTCATGTCCTTCTAAAGTTGTCAAACACTGTAAGAGAAAATGCAAATACTATGAGAGACTACGGACACCAACGGAGACATTATTCTGTATGGCGATGGCCAATTTACAAAGTGTATTATAAAAAAGGGCCTCTATATTTATATTCTTACCTCAAATTCATCATTCTTCTTCTTCCATATGCATGATGTTGCGTCGAAGCTGGCCGAGGCAAGATAGGTCCCACACGGGGACCAGTCTACCCTCCTTATGGTGCGTTGGTGGCCATCCTGGAGCACACTCAAGCACTTCCAAGAGTCACCTACAACACATGAACACGGGACACACTGTCATTGTCACAGTGTGGCTGATCGGTGGAGTAGACGACAATTGACTCGTTGTTTCCCCCCCCAGATAATATGGACTACGACTATGACTCTCACCTTCTTTCCCCCATATCCTGATTGCCCGGTCGCCTCCACAGGAGGCCATCACAGTGCCCGTGGGGTTCCAGGCGACGTGCCAGCAGCGAGAGTCTGGATGCGCGTCGAACCTCTCCACCAGCACCAAGGAGTCCTCCATCATACCTCCACCTGTCAGACGGGCCCGAGACCACCACCACCCGTTAACCTAACTCAGATAAGCACTAAAAACGCAGTGTAGTCGGTGTTAACAGAAAACAAGAGTCCCGTCTCTATATCAATTAAACCAACAACAACAATAAGACTACTTTTGTTGAGACAGGTCGACGGTATTTCTTGATGGGTATATTTCATAAACTTCCTTTACGTATTTCTTACTCTAACGGACATACGTCGAGATGACTCAAGAGCGCTGCTGCCCCCTGTGGCCTGGAGTAGTATCACCTCCTCCTCCGTCACCGTTTCCTTCTCCTTCTTCTATAGCTTCTTCGTTTTTATTATTTATCAGCGTTTAGGTGCATTACCGCCACCTACCAGTAGAAGTAGGAGTGAATGCCTTTATTGGCATCGCACAAGCACAACGACATTGTGTAATCTAGTTGTTTTCCACGCATAGACTTGGCCAGAGCCATAGAGATAATATTATCTCTACGGCTCTGGACATGGCTATGACCATGTTGGAGTGTGGATCAGAATTATAGATCCTCAAAATGTCATTGACCCCCTCAATGACTTTAATCAGACCAGTTTAGTTTATTTTAAATAATGAAGTAGTTTCCCTTAACCCACTGTCAAATACAAAACATGTTTTTCTCTTTCAGAGGCTGTTTTGCTAAAGCCTCTACTACGTTGTTTCCCTTAGTCCCCCTGTGAGCTGGTATACACGTCGATGTTTTTAGAAATGCAGGTTTTTAAATGTATGCAGGGTTTCTACTACTACTTCTCTGCCAGGGCCCAGATGCGGGCGCTGTAATGACGGGTGTCTGAAAATCCAATGTTGTTATTTGAAGCTTTGTTAGGAATTAAATGCACTTTGGACTTCTGGTGACGAGTTGTTCTCTTGCCTATCTTTGTTGAACACACACTATTGTAAGTCGCTTTGGACAAAAGCGTCTGCTCAATGACTGTAATGTAATGATCTTCTGACGTTCCCACAATAAATGATTCAACTATTATTCAATGTCTCTTGGTCACAGGGTTTTGTGAGCCTCAAGGTTGATTGGGTTACCTCATAATAATTCTGCCATTTTCTGCATTCAGAGAACAGTAAATCAGGTTAAAAGAAAAAAAAGGTTAACATGCATTTCTGGAGAGGTACACAGTACCTCATTCCGCATCATTCCCTGGCCATGACCCAAACGTGAAGCCTCCACTATCATGTTCATACGCAAAGGCCAAAAATAGTACAATATGAACAAATAAATACTTAATATAAGCCTGCTGGAATATGAATGTGTTGTCATGCCATCACACACAGACTACATTCTGATGACTGTATAGTCTGTCTGTTATTCGTTTGTGTTACATTACAAAGGGGAAGAGGACAGTGGATGTTACATTGCTGCACTTCCATATGCCCTCAAAGTCTATCAATATGTAAGGCTCTTACTTGCTTTAATGCCATGCTCAGTCTCCACTATCTAGACTTGTGTCAACCAGTTTGACCCAAACACCAGCTTCAACCTCCCTGTAATGCAGGGATCCTAAAATATTCTAGTTACTGAGGTCTAACTCTGATTAAAGGCCTCCGATGGTGGAATGTGGCATTCACTTTATTGTCCTCTGGTCATGTTTAGTTAAGCAGTCCACCATGTTTTATTTGTCAACATATTTGAACACTGTAGAAACAAACAGTTTAAGTCACAAAGTGCAGAAATGGCATCAAATTAAAAACATGTATAACTACATTATACACCATTCCAGGCATTGGATGTTTGACATCATTTGAGATGTATTTTTTTAAATAATTTTATAAAAGTTTAAAGGATGGAACTTGAACAGAAGTGAAAAGTTGAATCACATTGGGTTGTTTAGTTTCACACTTTTACTCCCTCTGTCATAAAGGTGTATTTCTGCAGTTCTAGCGAGCTACGCCCTGATCGCGGCTATTAAAAGCAGCACATCCTGTTCCTCTAAAAAGGCAGGATATGACAACACAAACACATCACAACTGTTGTCTAAAACATCCGTTTATTTCCTTGTTCCGTCAACACATCACTGATTAAATAAAAAGTAAAAAAATGTGTCTACAGAGAGAGAAGGAAGGGGGAAATCAAATCTACAGCACTAGAGACAACCAGTGAATAAATTAAAAAAGACCATTAAAACAAAACTGAAACAAAAAGCAATTATTTTCTTTCTTGTCATTTCAGCCAAGTCAAATCCAAACACGCACGGCAAGCGTATAAAAACACATTCGAAAGGAATGACCCCCTTGAACGTTCCGTCCACTAGCACTCTCGCCCACCTACCCCTCCTCCCCACACTTCCCAATTTGGCATTGAACTGGCTTCTTACATCCACTCCATTAATGACTTTGGGATGGTCCACGTTGAAACATTACTTCAACTACTTTAGCCTGCTTTACATGTAAGGACACCCACCTGAACCGCAAATGTATTTACATGCACATCCCTAAAACGAAAAAGCTCCATAGGTGAGAGCAAAACCAAAAAACTGAATTAAAAGACATCTCCCAAATTCCGGGCTGACACTTCAAGCTTTCATGCACCCGAGCACCAACGGTCAACTGACACACACGCTCTTTTAGAGCACCTTGTGTGTGTGGGTGCGTGTGTGTTCGATGCGGTTAGCAGAGCGCTAGCCGTATCCGCTTGATAAGGAGTTGATGAACGCGCGGTTCTTGCACAGTACAGCCTTACGCGGTAGGCCTCTGGGTCTGACGAGGCCCATTTAAAACAGAAGAACAGCGGTGCTCATAGAGAAGCGTGTGTTAATAAGACAGAACTGACACCTCCGTCAGAGCGGAGCGGGCGGGCAGGGGAGTGGGAGGGAGAGGGCCGGGGGAGAGGAGGTGGGTCCAGCCGCGTCACGGCGTGTAGGCCGGCGGCGGCTGGAACTGATTAGCAATGTCATAGTCAGCGGGGTACGTGTCGCTGCTTTCCTCCATCTCCGAGAGCAGCTCCAGGGCCTGCTCCTCCTCCTCAGTGGGGTAGTGGCGCAGAAGGTTGGCGGCCGTGGCCAGGATTGAGGCGCCTCCCGCGCCCGCCACCAGGTAGAAGCTGATGGCGAAGGTGACGTAGATCAGGGAGCCGTGGTACTTTTTGTGCTGCTGCTGCAGGGACAGGATGAGCTCCGAGGCCCAGTAGCAGAAGCCGATCACCGTGGCGCACTGTAATACTGAGGCGTGCACACAAACACACACACGAGAAAAAGGGAGAAAGTACAGTGGTTCATTGCATATGATTTGGTTATTACATTAGTCATTTAGCAGACTCTTGTGTCCAAAGTAACTTACAATAAGGTCATTCAACATAGGTAGCTAAGAGAAATACCAGTCACTAAAAGTCATTAGTGCATTTCCTTCCTAACAAGCAGAACCAGTGCTCAGGTAAAAGTACAATAAGTTGGCTCTCTAGATTTTACACAACAAGTAGAATCAATCAAACAGGGGCCATGACAAATAGTGATAGTGTACTTTCATACAAATGGTCACATTGTACATGATACAGAATTGTAGTCTTAAGTTTCCCATAAGTTCTTTATAAACATTTTTGGGGGGTGTCCTGGCATCATACCTGTCAGGATATGTGCAAAGGCATATCGGCGTGTGATCTTGAGCGCCGGGTGTTTGGGTCCAAACACGTCTAAGAGGAACGCAGTGAGACTGCACAGGATGCCCAGGAAGCAGAAGGCAGCAATCACCCGCAGCAATAAGATGGTCTGGGGGTTCACACAGTAATCTAGAAGAGACAAGGAAGAAATCAACAGTTAATAACCAAATCATACGCAGTGAACCACTGTACTCTCTCCCTCTTTTGTGTGTGTGTGCGTGCGTGTGTAAGCCATGTGAAATGGGTCACACATATAGACCATTTCCTTTGGGTGTAACCAAAATCAGAACATCGCACATAACAGCAATTGAAAATCTAAACATTTGAAAAACGAAACTAAATAAACACATTTAAATTGCAAGATACGCGTAAAACTTATATGGACACATTGCAGTGGTCCTAAGAAGTGCAAATTAGAAGACAAATATACTGTACATACATAGGTGCGGTGGGATGTGAAAACAAAAGTAAGCATTGTGGTATAAACGCAATACAGTATTGAACATTGTTACACAACACTCAGTGTCAGTGGTTGGCAGTGTTCAATTATCTTATTAGAAATGTATATACGGTACCTACAAAAGGCACAGTGTGATGTAAACAACACTGAACAGTTACATCTCTACATCACACTGCACGTTTGAATGTACATACATTTCCAATTGCACTACTGTACATAGGGCTACTGCATTAGGTTAACCATTAACCATTCAATTGTGTTTTTAAAACAATTTAGATATGTTCAACTGCTGTTGAGTGCTAAGAGTGGCCGTGATGATTGCTCCTGGATTTCGTTCGTACTTTGTACTAAAGAACAATGACAATTAAGTCATTCCGATTCTCGTATGGCTCCACGCCATGGATCGTGGCTACTCACCGTCCAGGAGCTTGGGGTCCATATAGCCCAAGACGTCCGCTACCCCCAGCTCTTGTCTCGGACACGTCCCGCCGTGGATCCGGAGCCAGGCGGGCTCCGCCAGGGCCGTGCACAGCGCTGTGATGGACAGGGCTCCGGGGAGAGCGGACGCCAGGCTGCGCTCCGGCTGCTTGGGCAGCGAGGTGGTGCCGCCGCCGCCTCTCCTCCTCCTGCCGCTGGTGACAGCGGTGCCCGGTGGCGCGTACATGTTTTACCCAAGTGCCTTGGCGTCTATTATACACGTGTGGACACTATCAACTATATATCTATATCTATCTATATATATGAATATATATCCAGTTATACGACAGATGTGACCGTATGGACAGTGTTTACTCCCCCCCCCCCTCACCAATCGCCAGTCCAAATGATCCTTCTCTTAAGAATGCAGCAAATACAGCGTCGACAGTGAAAGGGTACTACAGTGGTCAATATTGAGAACAAAAAGCCCTAGTTTTAATCGAATATCTTGCTAAAAAAAATACTCGATTGACAACTAACGTGAGGACAATAGGCAGATGGCCTTTAGGGCCTAGTCTGTTGTTGTTAGCGCACTGATGCTAACCCTAGCACGCCTATTTCCTTGATATAGTGAGGCGAGTCGCTTTAAAACCTAAAAGGTCTAAAAAAAAAAAAGTGTCAGCTATAAACTACGGGGGAAAACCACCTCGTCGACGAAGTGGCGGTGGTGCCGCGTTGTGTCTACAAACAAATACAAAGAAAACTTAAAAAACAGCGCAGCGGTGCCTTCCTGTAAAAAATATTTTGTTCCTTGTTTCAAGCCATTCTTCCTTTGACTCCCACTGGTCTGACTCGAGAGGAAACAGTGCGGGCCGTGCTGCCCCCTGGCGGCGAGCACCGCAACGACACATGGACGTCACGTAACACCGCCTGGTTGGCTGATTTCTATATTATGGGAAAATAGTATTTTAGTTTAGTAGTAGTAGTAGTAGTACTAGTATAGTATTAGTATTAGTAGTAGTAGTAGTAGTAGTAGTAGTAGTAGTAGTAGTAGTAGTGAGATGGTTATTTCAACATTTTTGAGGCACACCCAGTGTCAGGGCGGCGGTGGCGTCAGTGTTCATTTTAAATGTCTGCAAATTACATAATTTAAGCAACAAGGTGTTGAAATGTGATAAGTTGCTGCACCCACAAATCAGGGTAAAGATATAAAGAGACCTTGGGGCCATGCTACAGACCCTCCTCCTTGTCCTTAGCTGGCCGTGTATGATATATAGCCCTTATCGGGCCGCACACACTGCACATTGGCCTGCAATAAGCCACCCCGAGTAGTAGCAGGCTCCGACCGAGGCAGTGATGGCCCGTAGTCATGTCGGTGTGGCTTGTGCCACTACGACACCGCCCTGGCCAATGGCCAACAGGAGAAGGTCACTTTATTTTAATCAATAAGAACAATAGCTGTGGAAGTCTCCGCTAAGACACCGGTAGATGAGAGTAAACCGGTTTATTGTTGAGTTTCAGTATGGTTCAAGAGATTCAAGAGTTGTATTTGCCATTTGCAAGTACACTGGAATGCTTACTCCTGTTCCCTTCCGCAGTATGAATTGCTTAAACACAATACTATAAAAATACGATACACAATACAAGTCGTGGACTCTAGAGGGCGCCCACATGTCAATGTAACACTAATGGTATGGTATGAATTGGTTTGGTATGAATTGAAAACGAATGGCATTTATATATGATCTTTCAATAAAGATTAAATACCTATATATATATGATCTTTCAATTATGATTAAAAACCTCTTAAGTTTAGTTCCTCTGTCTATTTTGTCAGTCTATATTGCACTTTTCATTCACAATCATCAGTAAACAATAATAAAGTGCTTAATAAATAAAATTGTAATTGTAGCGTGGCAAAAACAGTTAGCATTTCCAGAAGTAATTAGCCATAAGTATCTACAAGATTATTCACAGTGAAGGCCAATAATATATAGCATTTTATTGCAATAGTTTGCCAATAGTTGATAGCTGTTGAAGCTAGGCTCATTACAAATTATTACAAAGTATAGCAATTATGATCTGTCCACTAGTTAATCCAATTTTAGTATTTGAGATAAATAAACAGTGATTATACTGTTTTCTTTCACGACAGTTTTTATCTTGTATATTTGTTTACGGTTCTTATCTACCCTGAAAAGGTCAAACAAAAACGATTGGAGAACTTGTTAAAGTGGAGCTACTGATCAACAGTGGGAGGTATTACTGAAATATAATCCAAAATATCATTGCAATTAATTTCTGTCTACATCTGGAATATGAGTTATGTTCCTAATACAAATATGATGGCATGAACAAAACTGACCAGGTCGTAGGCTACAACATGAACTTTGCTACTACCGTTTATTCAACATGGTAAATAACATGTGCCGTACAAAAACGCACGTCAACACACACAATTTCCCATCAGTGTCAGGGACCCCAGGAAAGACACTACACCACGTATAACGTCTATTCCGAGGCGCTCTCTGGGGCTTAAATTATTCAATACATCCTTTGTACAGAATTTTTTTGCTGTGGCCAATTGTTTTCATTGCATTTACAGACTCTTGTAACTCTCTGATGCCACTCAATGAATGCACTGACTTGCTTGTAGAACCACGCTACACAACGCAGATAGCAATACCTATAACAACTTAAGCATAGACATTTAAAAAAGGACAGCTACTGTATTTTTGTACATTTGACATTTTTATTTAAACAAAAAGCCCTAACAAAACAGCAGGGCTCTATTTCAGTATAAACTATAGAACAAAAGACAGCAACAGCTGACATAAAATCTTAAAAAATAAAAATAATCATAAATAAATAACATAATGAAAATAAATATATTGCAATGCTCAAAACAGCAGCAAATAACAGTCTCTATCATAAAAAACCCATAATAAAAATAAATATATTGCAATGCTCAAAACAGCAGCAAATAACAGTCTCTATCATAAAAAAACATAATAAAAATAAATGTATTGTAATGTGCAAAACAGCAGTATAAAACAGTCTCTAATGAACTTACCACCGTCAACTATCAAACTGTAACCTTTTCATTTTCTTCTCAGGGCAGATTGGCATTGAGGAAGACCAAGTGCCTCAGCTTAGAGGGGTTGATCCGGTCTCTTCTCTCTGTTATTATCTGCCCTGTTTTAGAAAAGGTCCTTTCTGAGGGACTGATGGGGCTACAATGCACAGTCGCCGTGCCATGACCTTCACAAGTCGTGGGTACACTGAAGCCTTGGACTCCCACCAGCTCAGCGGGTCTGCGGTTCTTGGGATAAGAGGCTCCTCCAGATAGGACCTTACTTCCAGCATAGCATCTGCTGAGGGATTCCTTCTTGCAATGTCTTCTGTTGCTCTTGCATCAAAGAGCCTCTAAACAGCAGACATTTGTGGCTCCACTTCTCCCTCTTGGCCTCCTGGGGGTTGAGCTGGCTGGCTGCTGAGGTCGCATCGAGCTGCTGCTGCTACTCTCTGAATCATCAACAGCGCAGTTATCATTAAAGGCCAGCCTTTTGAACCTTGGATCGAGTACAGTAGATTCTGAGAGGACAGTGTTGTATTCCATTCTGTGGAACTTTCTGTCCATCGACGTTGAGAGAGCAGTCACCAACTCTGTCACTTTCCTCTTGGTCACTTGTGTCTGGTTGTAGGCTGTGATTTTCTGCAGACCCCTGCAGAGGAGTAGCATTTTGGAGGATGTCACATAGCTGAAAAAAGAGAAAACAGTAACTCAGAAAAGTATGCTTTGTTTTATTATGCGGTATATGGACGGAGTTTATTCTTGTTTAATATCACTGACATTCACATCTAAAATGTTCCTTAATATGTTATTATATAATAATAAATAATATAATAACAACTGTCAACTGTACCTCTCTGAGTGGATTTCCACAGTGAAAAGAGGGTTCCAAAACAGTGCAGGTCTCCTGTAGTGCCTCCCATTATTCTTGATCCAGAGCATCAATATTTGCATTGATAAGGGCCAGGGTAGAGATGATTGCATCCTTTGACTCCAGAACCAGTTTCAGCATGTACAATGTAGAATTCCACCTTGTGACACAGTCTTGCTTGAGCCTCAGCTCAGGCATATCCATTTGGCGCTGAGTAGACTTCAACTTCTCTGTTGCTCTTGTGCTCTTATGGAATAATTCTACCATCCCCTTCACTTTGTCAAGAGTGGGCTTCATGACCTTCAGGGCATCTCTTACCATCAGGTTGATGGTATGCGCGAGACATGGGTGGTGGGTCCATTTCAAGAGTTGAATGGCTTTGGTTATGTTAGCTGCATTGTCACTAACACAGCAAGACACTTTATTTTCAATGTCCCACTCTTTTGTCACTCTTAGCAGTTCCTCTGCCAAGTTTTCTGAAGTGTGTCTGTCGCTAAACTCAAAACAGTCCAGAAGACACCGTTTTATAATTTTCTATAAAGTGACATGTAACAGACATGAAAGAGGTGGTGGTTCTTGATGTCCAGCAATCAGTGGTAAGGCAAACTGCAGTAGCTTCCTTAACCCTGGCCTGCAGTGAAGCACATTCTCTATCATACAGTCTCAGAATGATTTTTTGATTGAGTGTTTTCCTGCTTGGAGGAACATACATTGGATTGAGAGCCTGTGTGAAGCTTCGGAATCCCTTGTCCTCCACAATGGAAAATGGTTGGAAATCACTTGCAATCATTTTGGCCAATTCTTCATCCACTATGTTCTGTCTAGCTGGGGTCATTGCCTTTGATATAAATGGCTTATTGAGGTCTGTGTAGCTGTTGGTTTTTGCGTACCTGATGCATGGGGGGTAGATCCTGTAGCTGCAGCAACAGGTGGAGTAGACTCACTGGCAGAAGCAGGCAGACTGCCTTTTTTCTTCCAACTGAACTGTTGGATGCACAGTTCTCAAGTGCCTGTGGAGGTTGTTTGTGGACCCTGCTCTATATGAGAGCTTCATGTTGCAAATTCTGCCTTTGTGTTTGCACAATTGTTAAAATGCTGCTTATTTTCCAACTTTCACTCATCTTATTAGCGCGACGCAATCTGACACTTGTGTGTTCTCCTCTCCCTCTGTTCAGCAATCAGCACTGAGCACGCGCCGCCCCTCCCTCCTTATCTATCCTCACGTGATCCACAGCATGCGCGTGACATTAAGTCAGGCAAGTCGATCAATGGTGCCCTTACTGGAGCAGAGGCTTCTGCAATCCCAGGAGCAGGTGGAGGACCAGCACTGCCTCCTCTTGCTCCTGCAGTTTGAACACCTTTCCCACAATAACACGCTATCTCGTTCAGCGAATCGTTCACCTACATTTCAACCGTGATCGAACAATCGGCCACACGTGTGGCTTGAAATGCCAAATGCTTTATGTTATGGTGTTTTCACGTATGCTGCACTAAAACATTGTCCCGCGTTGGCCTTGCCTGATGTTGAATCGCTAGAGTGATCAGCGATGCGATCGAGTACCACTGCCATCACATATTCGATGTGCATTGGAAACATGGTCAAGCATGTCATCGTGCAGATGTCAACCAGTTGAGTTCAGATAAGAAGCCTGCACTATACTAGGTGATACAGTCGACTGCAGATGGCATAGATGAGCAAGCTCTACTCAAAATCGTATCGGCTATTTGGAATATGATTCAACTTCAAACTTCAAAAATTCTCATGCAAAAGGTTTTCGTAGTTCACAAACATATGAGTCTGTTACATTCCATATGTCACTTCATTTATTAACATATACAAAAAAATAACAAAACAGCCAGGTGACAGAATATAAAAATGTCCAATTTGTACAAAACATCCAAAATATGCATCCCCAGAAAGATCTGCTCCAAGTGTACATTTCTTGATGGATCGGCACAATGTAAGAATTTATTCCTGAAAGGTATATCAAATTATATATTTATTTGTATCAAAATCACTCCTGTAGTCCACCACATAAAAGTAGGCTTCAAATGTACATTTTGTCATTGCAAAAACCAAAAATGGCATAGAAAATCATTCAAGCTACGATGGAGACTTCAAACATTCAACCACACATTTATACAGTGTTTTCTTTTCACCAGTAGTGTACATTGTAAACATGGTTTGCGTACCTTAATCCATCGCAATAAATACAAGGAAATTCACAATAAACAGTCAATCATGCAAATGTATCAACAGGTTATTAAAAACATTTAAATAATATGGTTCCCGTTTACAATCAATTTTCAATGTACTGTTGCTTGTTTATGTGTAATAAACTTAAGGCAAAATATTCCCCATGTGTGTTTCAGGAGGAATCCTCTTCAGATTTTCAAGTTTTATATTAGAGTTTTAATGAAGATGGTTAAGATGGAATAAAATAATGTTTTCTTCTGATGTATTTCTGAATATTTACAAGGACTGGGACAGTTCATGTTAGGGTACACACATTTGTTGGGTGTAGATAGGGTCCGGGTATTTTACATTTGTACATTCTCTTCACGTATTTATATGGGTCAGTTTAATTCATATGGAACAAGGTAACAGGTGGTAAAAAAGGTACCGTGGAATCAAACAGTATATATACTTATATTTAAAATAATAATTCATATTTTTTTAATCGTGTATTTTTGAAGATATAATAGGGAATGTTTTTATATCGTCGCCAAATAGTTGAATCTTGTTATTTTAAAATCATATTTAAAATCCTTATGTTCAACAAAAGGTCCACTATCATTAGATCAGAAACACATGCAGTACATCATCGCAGATGCAGTGATTTGACGTTTGATCGCCGTGATTAATTTTATACCTAAAAACAGCATTTTCCAGAGATACAGAACTTCATCTCAGTGCTTTTAAAAAGCATACTGTTTGAATTCCTGCATACACAGATTAGGGTTGTTTCTTTAAAAGGGCCCTCTTTATGTGATTGTCAATGTAGACCAAATGTAACAAATGAAAATAAAATTATATATATATATATATATATATACGTATATATATATATAAAGGCATCGGAGAGAGAGTAATGCCATGGCTGAAGCGTAATCCATTTTACAATACTGTTGCAACATCATCGTCGATCACAGCAGGATCTTGTAGAGTGATCGAAATAATATTGCCAAGCGGAAACAACTTGCACTTTGCGAGTAACAAAGCATAACTTAGAGGTTGTATAGTTTTGATTTTGTCAATAAGAAAGCAGTAGAAAAGATCACAAGAAAGAGCAGTGATGAGAAGTGTCCTGCACCACAGTCTGTCTTCTGCGCTGAGAGAGAAAAATGGCTATTTGGGTTCTTTTTCAGAAGTACCTGTAAAAACAGAGGAAAACACACCATAAGTCAACTCAAATCGGGACAGGTTTGTGACACTACAAGCACCATGTTTCAACAACAACATGTGGTCACAGGCCTGTGAACGTGACATCCACAAAGATCCACTCGATGACACAACAACAACAACAACAACATTAACATCAACATTCAAGATTGCATGCGAGGGATGCGAGGGAAGACAAGCGGGGAGACAGGACAGGTGAGAGAGGGAGGGGGGGGGTGACAGACCGGGGTAAGCTGTTAAAGCATTGCTGAGCCGGAGTCTGAGTCGTACTCTGGGGCGAGGCGGGCTTCCGGGGCGCCAGTGGACTCCAGAGCCTGCATGTACTCCTGGTACTCCAGGCGGAGTGCGTGGAAGCGCGCCTCGCTCAGGGAGCGGCTGCAGGTGCTGTGTGCGCTGTAGCAGGGGGCCGGCGGGCTGACTGAGGGCGACGGGCCTCCTGGGGAGGGCAGGGGAGATGTGATGCATGGATGATGATGACGACGATGGGGCACGCCACTCACAATGTGCACAATAAGCCACGGCACGAAATGGCACGGGATGGACATGCGCGGCAACAACACAAACAGGAGGAGAGCAACAACCTGAGCGCTTGCAGCTTGACGCTCACCTTGTCTTTTCTGGTCCCGGGGACCATGAGTCTGATCATATCTGAGCGCCCCCTTGTCTTTGCCTTCACCCATGGGTGACTGATCAGACTTCATGGCCTCCAGGACCTCGGCGTCCATACCAGGATCAGCAGAGTCCCACTCATAACTCTCATCTACTGAAGTGTTCCTTCTAATGGACAGACACAATACACAATGTTGGTGAGACACATGGCAGTAAATACAAGAATACAAACCAATTCTGGAAACAATGTTGTTAATGTCAGACCACATAACATAAACAAAACATAAACAAAACACTTCCACCCGAGAAAGACTCCAGAGGGCTTGTCGTTATTGGCCGGTGTTTCACCTTTTTGATCTCCTCTCACGCCGGTCCATCTGAGCTCTGTGTCGCTCACTCTCTTCCGTGGTCTCCGGGGAACTAAGGAGTGTTGGGGTGATGGACAGGGACTGACGAAGGAAACCGGCGCTACCCCTGCCACTGCTCTGGCTGGCGTAGCTGGTCCTGCCTCCCTCTCGTGCCTCCCGAGACTCGGGCTCCCCTACCCTTGCTGGCAGCCTCTCAACTGTCTCTTGGTAGCCGTCTGCCTCCCCTGGTGGCAGGGGAGAGAGGTGGGGTGAGGGCCAGCTGTTACCTCTGGGTAGGTAGGACCTAGGAGGGCCCCTCCTGGGATCAATGGCTCCTACTAGAGGTTCCCCTCTGGAGAAGTGTCCATATGGATGCTGTGGTACCGGGATGGAGGAGGCATTGGGGACATAGTTTTGCTGAGCAGACCTCATGCTTCCCTGGTATGAGACGGGCCACCTAGAAACCTCGGGAAAGACTGTAGCCTGCCGGCGTGGATCTGAGGGTTCCATTCTAGTATGGACCGAGGTGGATCTGGGCGGGTACATGGAGTAATTTAGGTAGGGAGAGTTAGCTGGAGGTCTTTGGGAATTGTGAGGCCTTTCCACACCCTCAAAGCTAGGGCGCCTGGATGGAACATACTCAGTCCAAGAGGAACCTTGTCGAAGCAGGTATGGTGGAGTGTGACCCAAACTGTAGGACTTGAGTCTGACATCGGGATTGGGAAACTCATCCCAGTAACACCTCTCTGAGATGTACGCCCTTGGGCTCTCAAAATGTTCCCACCTTTGTAAACTAATGGATTTCTTTAAGAAAGGACGAGGGGGGCCCATACCTGAGAGAGTTCTACAGGGGCCTATGCTCAATGACTTCTTGAGGAATGGCACAGGGGCTTGACAGATACGAGATGCAATATTGTTTCTGTTAGTTGTCTGGGTAGCATGTCTTTCAGGTGGTTCCGGGACAGCGTGTCTTTGAGGTGGTCCTGGGATAGCATGTCTTTGAGGTGGTCCTGGGATAGCGTGTCTTTGAGGTGGTTCTGGGATAGTGTGTCTTTGAGGTGGTCCTGGGATAGCGTGTCTTTGAGGTGGTTCTGAGATCGTGTATCTTTGAGGTGGTTCTGGGATAGTGTGTCTTTGAGGTGGTTCTGGGATAGTGTATCTTTGAGGTGGTTCTGGGATAGTGTATCTTTGAGGTGGTTCTGGGATAGTGTATCTTTGAGGTGGTTCTGGGATAGTGTATCTTTGAGGTGGTTCTGGGATAGTGTGTCTTGGAGGTGGTCCTGGGATAGTGTATCTTTGAGGTGGTTCTGGGATAGTGTGTCTTTGAGGTGGTTCTGGGATAGTGTGTCTTTGAGGTGGTTCTGGGACAACGTGATAGCCTTCTACAAAACTGTGTGGGTGCCTTGAGACAATATCTACCACACCTTCAGCTGCATTGGACAACATGTGAGGCTTACCAGAGGCTAGCCTAGACTCTGGCCGCTCTGGGCTTTTTGTTATTTTCCCCAAAATAAGCTGTGATTTCTCAAAGTACAGCTGTTTGCTTGTTTTCTCTGGATCGGGACATTGCGATTTAAGCCTGCCCAGTGTTCGCCCTTTGATGGTTGAATCCTTGGCTTCCAAATGATGTGAGTATCTACAGTCAGGTTTTTCATACACATCTAAGCTTGCCTCTGCTGCACTAACGTATTGTGCATCGTCCTCGAAGGACACCGCCTTATGGCTTGGTTTTGTATTCAGTTTTTCCTTACAATGGACCTCCCAGTTTCTAGGGACTACGTCAGGCTTCACCACCACAGCCTTTAGTTGTGAACTTTGCCAGCTGGTGTCGGGGAGTTCAGTTTCTTCTGCAGGTTCATCTACGCTCATTTCGATGAAACCCGGAAGGCTGAGATATTCCAGAATCGCACTTGTCTGCACTGGAGACACTTGAGGCGGTGAAGCTGAACTCCGCCTCACATTGAAGCAGTCAGACATTCTAGGGACAGAGAAACTGGACTCGTCACTCTCACACTCCTCTACAATAGTTAACGGAGAAATTAGGCTTGGGCTTTCAGAGAAAATACATTTATCACTCCTCCTGGAACGCGCCCTCACTCCCTCCCTTTCAGAATCAGTATTAAACCCTGAACTTAGGCGCAGGTGCGTCCCGTGGTCTTCTCTGAGATTGGCCTTTGCACCTCCCTTACTGTGTTCATAGGGTAAAGTAGGATAATGTGAGGAACCAGGTTCACTCCTGTCTTCCGGTGAATCTGACCGATATAGTGCAGCAGTGTAAGGCAGAGCAGGGCCTGCGGGGCTCTCGCGGTCTGCTGGAGAAGCTCTGTGGGTGGCATCCCAGTGCTGTGGGCCATAGGCCTGTGTCTTGGACCTGACTGTGCCCTGCCTCTGATTAGCAATGCCCTCATCAGCAAGGGACCTTCTGTGGCACAAATTGACCTCCCTGTCGGGGCTCAGTGACCTGCCACTTTTTGGCGTTCCCAGACAGAGGATGGGTGAGCTTTCTGAGGCACCGCTGGGCGAGAGCGTAGGCAGAGAGGTGTTCTGTGTGACCGGGGAGCGAGACGACTCAACCGCCAGAGAGGTCTCTGTAGTTTCATGAACGCCACGGGTGTGAGGATAAGGCCTTCGTGCTGGAGTATCTTGCGGGCTTCGCACTGAAATCATGCTGGTGATAGACGTAACAGGGCTTATGTCCCACTGGATCTGGGAGGAGGGGAGTCTATCCATAGGGCTGCTTGTGCTTCCAAAATAGCAGGCTTTTCTATAGTCAGAAACCCGACTCGTCTGTCCTGAGGGACGGTGCTTTTGTCTGAGGGTAACGTCCTGTAGTTTCCACGCGGGATCCTCTTCTGACCCAGGCACATCTTTGTGAAGACTGCTGGCCGCACTAGACAGACACTCTCCCCCTGCCCATCCCTTAATCCTCTGATGTGTTGTGTAGGCCTTCAGCTGCTCCTCCATCTCCTGCCTCTCTTTGGCCAGCTTGAGACACTTTGCGATACTGTCCCCCTCCAGTTCACAGTCAATTTGCGAGACTAGTGTGCTTCCATCTGTCATCTGGCTCTCGATCTCCAAAGGCCAAAGGCTTGAGCAGCCTGGCTTGTCTGCATTCCTATCCAGTCCCAACACTCTCCTGCCAAGGCTCGGAAGGAGAGCATCCACGTCAGCGGGAACGCCGTGCCTCCTCATCGATCCACTTGTTCTCTTCTCACTATTGTCTGAGTAAAAACTGGCTCTCTCCAGGAGGGCTTCCGAGCCCTGCTCTTCGTCTGAGTAAAAGCAGCCGTGACGAGAGAAGTTTATCGTCATGGCCTTCACTCTCCCGGGAGAGGAGGGAGGCCTGCTGAGTTCAGGAACGTCCACGGTGAGGGGCGAATCTCCCGAGTATTTCTCAGAGCTCAAAATGCTCGACTTTGGAGAGTCCCTGAAGGATGCCCGGCTGCTCCTGGTGCCACCGGCCTCACCGTTACCCTGCACAGTGACATTCTTCAAGGTTTCATCACTGGGGGCACTGGAACCTTCAGGCAGGGGCTGGACCAGAAAGCGTCCATCTGGACCTCTGCGGATGGACTCCAGACCACTGGAAGAGGGGGCCTGACACCCAAGGTGGCTCTCGAAGTGAGTGTAATGAGGAGGGGGAGAGGAGTTGGACAGCAGCTGTTTCCTCTGGTCCTGGTATTCCCCACGGCTGCCTTTCTCGAAGGTGGAGCGGT
Organism: Muraenolepis orangiensis; assembly: GCA_027704905.1. Lineage (NCBI taxonomy): Eukaryota > Metazoa > Chordata > Actinopteri > Gadiformes > Muraenolepididae > Muraenolepis > Muraenolepis orangiensis. The sequence continues at coordinate 11,260,036 of CM051017.1, read as the reverse complement.
CAGACTGTGAGGCGGAGGAGCTGGGAAAGAACGGCAACGTAGGGCAGAGCTTCAACTTGAGGATGCTGTCCGGGCTTCTGGGAGGCCGGCGAGTTCTGAACACAGAATGAGAGACATCGAAAGATTAGCTCCAGGAAGACCATGCAGCAAGCATGGACTTTGCTAATATGAACAATGCTAATATTTATGTGAGAAAGTCTTTATTTCATATCGTTATTGATACTTACTCTGGAGATGAGCTCTTCCGGAAGGCAGAGTGGAGATCTGAGAATGCAAGAAAAAGTTAAATACATATATAATAACCGCTAAAAGGTCAACACATCCAATGCGTTGATCCATCTTGTGTTTGTTTATTGTACATGGCACTACGCTATGATGTTGTACACAACCACACAACCTCATCTAATAGAAAGGATGTCAACATTTTCATTATTCATCCATTATTTCTTGTCTTTACCGTGTCTTCTCTTGATGCGCCGTTTCTGTCTCCTGTGGGTCATAAAACAGGCCGTCGCCACGGCCAGGACGATGGCCATGAACAGGAAGCACACTCCGCCAATCACGCCGGCTAATAGCGGCTGAGGAACAAACTCCAGGAAGCTGGCACGTATGGCGTACATCTCCATTCCTGTGAGCGAATAGAAGCCAGTTGATTTTTATTGTACTGCATGTAAAATGCAGATGCCATGCAAAAGTTGATGCCAAAAAAGTTGAACCAAAACCAAAAACTGTTTTGGTGGCATAAACATACACCCCTATATTAAAGGCTACACATCGACAAAAGGATATGTGTTTGTTTACATGGTCTGGTGCTGTTGTAAACACTTTACCTGCGGTGGACACATTGACGGACTCACTCGGGACACTTTGGATTTTGTTACTGCGAGACATAAGCCTCAGACTATAACTGGAGTCCTGTGTTAAAAAGACAGAGAGAGAGAAGAGAGAGAGAGAGAGAGAGAGAGAGAGAGAGAGAGAGAGAGGAAGGGAGGGGAATGAAGCATAAAACAGTATTTATTTCCATATTAGTTCCATATCAACATAAAGATAATAAAAAAAAGGCAGATGGCGAAGAGGAACTAGTGCAAGATTATCTATAAAAAAAGATCTTGAAACGTGTGTGTGTGTGTGTGTATTACAAACAACAGCTAACACTAACCCTGAGCAGGCCATGCACTAGCATGTCACTCTGGTTGGCTCCCACATCACCGAGGAGGACGAGCCACTGGCCCTGGTCCCGGCGGGCCTGCAGCACATAGCCGGTCACAGGGGAGGACGGGGACTCTGGGGGCGACCACTGCAGCAGAACCCCCTGGTCCGTCCGGTTGGCCGAGAGGAGCGTAGGAGGGTCCAGCGTGGGCAGTGTGACGATCACCAGGGGTGCTTCCGCTGGCAGCGCTGTGATAAGAGACCCGGGATGTGAAGTACAAACGAGAGAGAGAGACGAGCTAAAGCCCGTGTGAGTGGTGTGTAGTTGTTGTGCCGACCTTGAGTTCGCTCCGAAACTATTTCACTGAAAGGTCCGGAGCCAAGTTTGTTTTGCGGCAGAACGCTGAACTGGTAGCTGGTGGCGGCTAGCAGGCCCGTCACCAACATGTTGTCTTTGGAGGTGGGCACGGGCAAAGACGCCCATTCGTGTTTGCCTCTGGATGCCTGCTTGACCCTGGTAGGAGAGAGAGAGAGAGAGAGAGAGAGAGAGAGAGAGAGAGAGAGAGAGAGAGAGAGAGAGAGAGAGAGAGAGAGAGAGAGAGAGAGAGAGAGAGAGAGAGAGAGAGAGGACGTGGTATGTCAATATCAAATAAATAACTACGGCACCAGAGCACCAAAGACAAAAAGTTGTTCCTTTCTGAAAGCCAAAGACATATGGTGGAGACTACGGACCAAACGGTGAACTTCTGGGAGAATCCCCCGTCGAATCCGGGTGCCCAGGAGACGTTAGCACGGGTCATCTCTGCGCTGACAGAGACTGAGGTCGCTGCATGGGGACTGGTGCCTGCATGGGAAACAAACCATCAAACAATCAGTCTAGACTGAGCAACACTGGAATATATCTGAGCACAAAACACAAAAGAAACCACAAACCTCAACACCACAAACATCAACTGTGGTTGGTTTTGAAAGAATACCAGATATAAGAGCACGGCAAGTATCACCTGGCACCAATTAACCAATGCCATGTTTCCCATCACCCGGAAACATTCCCTGGATTGATTTGACTCATGGATCAGCATGTTTAATTCCTGACAAACGTTCTAGTTTAGATTCACTTCTGAATGGAGTAAATAGCTCCAGTAGAAACGTAATATAGTGCAGGTTCAAGGCGATCTGGGAGCAACCATAGTTTCACCAATAAACGGCGCTGCTCCTTTTGTGATTCTCATTGAGTCAGTCGCCCTAATCTGTTGCGGTAGACGGTCACACTCACCCAGTGCTATCACCACCGTGCCTGCGCTGACCTTGGCCACATGGTTGGTGGCCAGACACTGCCACCCCCCGTGGTGGTCCTTGCTGAGGGGCTGCAGCAGCAGGGATCCGTTAGCCAACACCGTGAAAGGGGAGCGAGGCGTCGGCCCGATCTATGAACCAAAACAAACACGTTGGTGATATTAATATATACGACCCCTGGTGTGTTGCAGTAGTAGTAGTCGTAGTCATAGTCGTAGTCGTAGTAGTAGTAGTAGTAGCAGTAGTAGTAGTAGTAGTAGTAGTAGATATATCTCTTGCCCCACCTTACTCCAGGTTACATTTGGGACGGGGTCTCCTTTAGCCTCACAGGGGACGATCAACTCTCTGCCCACCTCTTGCAGGTACTCTGCCCGGGGGGCCACTCGGAACACAGGAGGGTCCTGGATTGAACGTATATTTTTTTAGGGATGAGGGAAAAACGGATTAATGTGACTATTGGGATTCTTGGCCTTCGCAATACTTCAGGTTGACTCAAAAAACTTTCCCCAAAAAAATATTTTAAGCCAATGAAATGTTTTGTGGAAGCATTATTGGTACCATCCTACAGATATAGCTATAATGTATTCGCCAATAGTGAATTTGCATCAACTTTAACACAAGTTCTGTTCTGTTGGGCCACATTCAAAAACACTGACTCGTAGACCTGTATAACCCAAACCCGCACTTTAACCACACACACACAAAATCTAAGTATGGCAAAAAATATTCAAAGAATCACAATATTTACAGAATCGCAATACACGTTGTTTCAGCACTCAAAAACCTAATAATATTCTTGTGTCATTATCCATATTTTCTTTTTCCCTTGTTCACCGGCATCTCACCGGGCCCGGCCCGTAGGAGAGTAGTTGCACCGAAGGCTAACCCCGTACCTTGAGGATGACACGGGTGGGGTCAGACTGGCCCATGGTGCCGTAGCTGTTGTAGGCGGTGCAGGTGTACACGCCCAGGGCGTTGGCGTTGGCCGTGGTGATGAAAACAGAGCCCTCCGAGTTCACCATCCACCCGGGGAACTGCACCGGGCAAAACAGAGAGCGTTTCTTTCAATTACAATACATCTGATTTCACCATCCGCAATTGGACATATTTCTTCATGTGTTTTTTTTTGTTGTTAACATACATTGTCGACGTTTAGAATGTTGCCGTCTTTTGTCCAGTTGACGTAAAGCACAGGGGGGTCCGCCTGGACGGGGCAGGCGATGATCCCCTTCATGCCCGCAGGCAGGTAGGTCTCCCTGGACATCCGGCCCACGCGTGCGGGGTCTGGGACGGTGGAGGAGAGACACATCTTAAGTCTTAAGTCCTGGTTCTTCGTATAGCATGAGTATGAATACTATAGTACTATATATTTTTTTTATTATGTTATATTTATAGCCTTTCATCTCTCTTTAACATAAGCTTATATTCATATTTTCTTTTTAATCGCTGCAGTTAGTCTTGTCGTAAAGTGTCTTAAGAACCTAGAAAAGCACTTTATAAATAACGTGTGTTGTTATAATTATGGTATGCCCTCGTGGTCTCACGTTTGACTTGAAGGTGGGCGGATGCAGATGGAGGCGTTAGGACTCCGTTGGTCGGGATACAGGTGTAGTTCCCGGCGTCTTCCGGCACTAGATTAAGGATGAGGAGAGTGCCGTCCACCAAGATCTTTACCCTCGACTTGAGAGACCTGAATGGACAAGACACATACCAGGTCGTTATCAAATCAAATTCTTTGTATATACCGGTATATATTATTTTTTTTTTCATTTTGCATTCCGGTATTTTTAGATAGATCTTTTTTATGGAAGCCCGTTTCCGCCACATAAAAAAGTCACATAGTATAATCACATAGTAATTATGACTTACTTTTATGACTTAACTATCTCATAATTATGACTTAACTATCTCATAATTATGACTTAACTATAAACTTTAATAATAAACTTTGAACATCTGGAACTCACTAAGACCATTGGATGTTCTATTACCTAAACGAACAGCGAGTCAAACACTGCTTCCTAAGCCCTAAGCTCTCATATGTGGCCAACAAAAGGAACAAATAAATAGGAGTTTATAAGACAATTCAGAAAGGATTTTGGCCACTACAGTCTTCTGTTTACAAACCTATACAAACTGCCTAAATGTTTGTTGAATGGTCTGTATTGGCCTACACTGTCTATAGTTCATTTTCCAAACGTATACAAGCAGGCTGTTGGAGGGCAACAGATACCTAGGTGTTCAACAACAGACTGAACTGGACATGTAACACAAGCCTGTGGACAGAGCAGACTACTGATTGATGAAGCTTAGGTGCTTTAATCAGGGTCCCCAGGGTCATGGAAATCCTGGAAAAGTCATGGAATGGAGTATATTCATTGAAAGATTTGATTTTGTTGCATGTAGGGCTAATACAATTATGTTATTGTGGTCTTCCATGTATACATTCTCATGTAAATTCCTGCAGTGTGATACTGTTTCCACTGAAATGGACATAGCCTAACTAGTCCATTAGAAAAGGAACAAAGGTTGTGGTTTAATTTTCATTCAATAATAAGGCCCAACCTGTGGAGTAACCTATGCAATTTTGTGTACCCGTCGGTTGTGAAAGGTCATGGAAACGTATTTAACCTTTAAAAGTCATGTAAAAGTTTTTGTTGTCAGTGTCATAGTAACGACAGAAAACTATAGTGCACGCGACTTCAGTCAACAGGCTATCAACTATCTAGATAGTTAGGTCATAATTATGAGATAGTTAAGTCATAATTATGAGATACTGTGTGACTTTTCTTTTTAAAGTGGCGGAAACGGGCTTCCATCATTTTTAGATTTTTTTTGTGTTCTTGTTGAATTCTTGTTAATTTTATAATTTTGTAATGTTTGTAAATGAAACTTATTTTTTTAAATAAAGTACTGTTTTATACATGTGACAAATAAACCAAATCTAAATCTGAACCTGACTTTATAATTGTCTAATAAGACACAGTGGCACGCGGCTGGTGGCCAACGCAGGTGGATCAACACAGCATGTGGGATTGGGAGGAGAGGAGAGCGGCTCACTCCATGTGGTAGACGTTCTGGCCGAGCTTCAGCCACTCGTAGGTGAGGTTGGAAGGGTAGGCATCGGCCTGGCACTGCAGCGCTGCATCCTGGGACATGTTGAGGGTAGTGTCCCCCGGGGAGACGAGGATAATGGGAGGACCTGGGATACGCAAGAGAGAGAGAGAGAGAGAGAGAGAGAGAGAGAGAGAGAGAGAGAGAGAGAGAGAGAGAGAGAGAGAGAGAGAGAGAGAGAGAGAGAGAGAGAGAGAGAGAGAGAGAGAGAGAGAGAGGGAGAAAGAGAGAGAGAGCGAGTGAGTGAGTGTGAGTCATCCCCTATATTACACCACCCTTGTATAAAGACTACCGGTAAACAGAATTATGAGTATGGATTGGTGTGCGTCAGCAATGCAGGCTGTCACGGTGAGCGTGCGTGCGTGTATGTGTGTGTGGGTGTGTATGTGTGTGTGGGTGTGTGTGTGTGTGTGGTGTGTGGGTGTGTGGGTGTGTGGGTGGGGCTGACTCAGTGGTAACAAGGTGGCAGACGGCCACCGGGTGGCAGTGTAGACCACATGTGAGGCGGGTAATCAAAACAAGCCTAGCTGTGTGCAGAGAGGACTAATAGGAATTAGAATGTTCAGTGAGTTTGAAATTGAAAGGAAAGCATGTGTGGATTTGTATCCGTGTATGTATGTATGAATATATATGTAAGTATATATGTATGTATGTATGTATGTATGTATGTATGTATGTATGTATGTATGTATGTATGTATGTATGTATGTATGTATGTATGTATGTATGTATGTATGTATGTATGTATATGTATGTATCTATGCC
>CM051017.1:11218712-11246212 GCA_027704905.1 Muraenolepis orangiensis | reverse complement strand
TGGTGCTCACGGGCCACATCCAACACAGCACGCTAATGCCACGTGTACAACATATTGTATTGTATTAGTGTCACAAATCACAAATCACACTTAACACAACATAAATATCTAAAGTCTGAAAATGAGCTAATCATGAAATGCACTTAAAATCTAAAATCTAAACATTTTCTTCGGTAGAATATCTCAGTAAAACAGGAAACAAGGCGTCACTATGCCCCCTTGTAGTGATGGGTTTCCTGCCTAGGCTCTGTGTCGTCTCCCACCAGAAATTATTCTATAAACATACTAGGACTGCTGGATCCCACATATAAATATAGAATGCATCGCTATAGAGAGATCCCATATATGTTTACATCACAGATCTCTGCACATCTTTGGCCACAGAATATGGTCCTTGCACTTATATGGTCCCTTTAAACATGTGCAGTAGTTACTCATATGGAAAATGTCTTCAACATTACCCCCCTAAACCGCCGGCTTTAATCCCAGTGCCCGGGGAAAACAAGTGTTTAACTGTTCGACAAACGTTAAGCCTAATCTACAGCAGAAGAAGAAAAACAAACAAAATATCAACCAATTAATTCATGGAGGCAGCTATGGCGGTGCTAGGTTAACGACCACTGCCACATTACCAGAGATGCTCCGAGATGGGTTAACACCTTTGACCCTCGTTTCCAGAACATTCCCAGCACAGACCTGAGTTGGAAGACAACCAGCTGAACCTGTGCGACACTAAATCAGCGAAAGTTTATCTAGAATCCAGCCACTTCGGCATCACACTGCAGGATAACCCGTGGCTGCCTTTAAATCCCCCGTTGGCTCTGAGCTCTGAGAACATGAGAGTGGTGAGAGGTGACTTCATTGTGTTAGTATTTGGCAGAGTGTCGCTCCCTTCCTGCACATAGCTGAAAAACTGGTTGGATGGACACACAGGTGATCGCTCTCAGCTGCCACCTCTCCTTTCAGCCACGGCCAGACTTTCTGGTTTAATCACTTTTATGTTTGTTGCCAATATTAGGTTTCAGTTTTGAACCTTCGAACGCAGTCCTGGCTGATCTGAAGTGGTGTCGGCACGGCTACGATATTTGTCACCGTGATTTGGTTTGTGTGTGTGTGCAGTCGTGTGTGTGTGTGTGTGTGTGTGTGTGTGTGTGTGTGTGTGTGTGTGTGTGCAGTCGTGTGTGTGTGTGTGTGTGTGTGTGTGCAGTTGTGTGTGTGTGTGTGTGTGCAGTCGTGTGTGTGTGTGTGTGTGTGTGCAGTCGTGTGTGTGTGTGTGTGTGTGTGTGCCTGCCTGCGTTGAAGTTGCTACGCCTGTTCATCCTGAAACAGGAAGTTTGCCTATTGTCACTCAGCTCCTCCCGCACACCTGTACACAATCAAAATGCTTCAATGTCTATGTCCCACAACACACACGTGTCAGTCAACCATTATGGGTGTGGGTCGCGGGCTTTGTGCGGTGGCTGACTTACTGCCCAGGCCCTCGGGGGCCAGATACTAGATGCGAGACGGACAGAAGAAGATGGATGTGAAAGCTGAAACCCTTTTTTTATTCCTGCCTTGCTGAGTCCCACTGTAATCTTAGCTCTGTAGACCGCAGACAAACCCTACCTCAGGGTAAGGACAGGCTGCGTCTGAAGAGGAGGATAGGAGGATGGGGTGGGGGAGGGGGTCACTTGAAGGTCTACAGCTCCACAGATGCACGCACGCACGCACGCACACACACACACACACACACACACACACACACACACACACACACACACACACACACACACACACACACACACACTGATGCACGCACACACACACGCACGCACGCACGCACGCACACACACACACACACACACACACACACACACACACACACACACACACACACACACACACACACACACACACACACACACACACACACACACACACACACACACACACACACACACGCACACACACACACAGTGAACATAAGACCAGCATAGTGCATGCAATCTCAAACGCACCTGATATCGTATCAAAGCTAACGAGAATGAGTCGGTTAAATGGATCACTTGGACGCCTTCATATGAGATACCGGAACGTTCTACCGGATTTCTGATCCCTGTGGTGTGGTTTAAAATAGGCGGCGTGGCGACGGTCTTAAAAGCCGGCCTGTGATAGAGACCACGGAAGGAGGACACTCACACAACCCCCCGATGACTTGTTTCCAACGACGCCGGTGGTTTAGATTGTTATATGTGTGTGAGAGCTTCTTCTTGGAATAACACTCTTTCTCTCTCTCTCTGGTGTGACCAGTGACCACGCCTGTTCGACTAAATAACCCCTTCTACGACTAAATGCTCCTACAAACACACGTTGACTAAAAGGAAAAGATAAAAAAAAAAGGTATAGAGGCTCCCTCCTAAATCCTCCTCAAGTTCCACCAAAAAAAAAAAAACTTGGCTTGATGGGCGCCCTAAATCTGAGCATAACCCTCTCTCACTTGATCTCAGACAAGCCCCGACAGGGACCAGAAGAAGAAGAAGGGGGGGGGGGGGGGGAGCCAGGGCTTCCCTCTTTCCTGCATCGCCGTCTTCTTCTTGTGGTTCAATCCCAAAGCCCCCCCACCAGTCCCCCCCACCGAGCCCCCGCCCCTCCCTTCCTGCATTTTAATTTGAGGGTAGACGGCATGAGCCACGACCGCCGTGTTGACACACTTTACCCACCATCCGCCATCTGCCTCCTCCAGCGGGAGGGGAAGATACCGGGGGCCGACGGAAGCAGACAGAGGGGGTGTAGTGTTGTTGGTGGGTGGGGTAATGCTCCACTCTAGACCCACTAGCGCCGGGACGGGATGGGCTGCGAGTCCCGGGAGTCCCCCCCCGTCCCCCCCCTTAAGTACACTGCTCTGCTCGACTCGGCCCGGGCCTCGAACCAACCAGCCTCCGACACTGTTTACTGTATACCGTTTACTGCCTTTAGACAATGACCACCTCCAGGACGGCCAAACGAGTCATTGGGACACGTCGCCGTCGGCTAGTAGAGTCCAGGTGAAGCCGGTCGGTTGTTGTTGTGGTTGTGACACCATTAGATGACGACGCTGCTCAAGCTGTACATGTTTTTCTCTGGGTTTGGTTTTGGCACTCTAGCCGCACCGCTACTATTTACCCGGGGAAGCTCGCGGCCCGATCTAAATCAATGCAATATTGATGGGGGACATTTAAAGCGGTTCACTTATTGAGTCAAGAGAGGGGTCCTCCTCCTTGCTTTGGAGTCGGCGGTGGATGGGGAGGCTGAGGGGGGGGGAGGGGGGGTATAATGGTGGGCCTTCTTTTGTCTTTTGTTCTCCACGGGACAATGATGGGATTATGAGGGAGGAAAACATTGTTGTTATTCCTCCGAGCACCTCCATCCAGCCCTCAGCGTTCGTCCATCCAGCGCACCCTCCCCTTCTACTGGATCATCTCTCCAAAACCAATAAAACACTGTCATTAGGCATCCTGCGGACCACCTCCACCACCACCACAACCACGCCTTCCCTGGTCTGACCTCACACACTTTAATCTAGCTCCATCCCCCCTCTCACTCAAAAAAACCTCCTGATCCTTGCCTGAATATTATTACACACACACTCTCTCACTCTCTCTCTCTCTCTCTCCTCTCTCCCTCTCTCCTCACACACACACACACCACACACACACACACCACACACACACATCACAGACACAGCTTACCCTAGCCCCCACCACTCCCACCCCCACCCCCCCCCCCCCCCCCCCCCGACACACACACACACACACACACTCTCATCTCTCCCGGCAACCCCGCTCCCCTTTAACTGCCTCCGTTAAAAGGCCTGTCCCCTCTCCCTCCCCCCCTCCCCTCTCCCTCCCCCCCTCCCCCCCCCCTCCCTCCCTCCCTCTCCCTCCCTCCCTCCCTCCCTCCCTCCCTCTCTCTCTCTCTCTCTCTCTCTCTCTCTCTCTCTCTCTCTCTCTCTCTCTCTCTCTCTCTCTCTCTCTCTCTCTCTCTCTCTCTCTCTCTCTCTCTCTCTCTCTCTCTCTCTCTCTCTCTCTCTCTCTCTCACACACATACACATACACATACATGACAGGCTGCTGCTGATGTCTGGAAGCACACAGACTCACACAACAGCAGTAATTACAGGGTCTATGCTTTGGGCAGATTATCTATTGAGGGTATTGTTTCAAGTGTCCCCTCAAGCATTAATTCATACCAGACGAACCAACACACACACACACACACACACACACACACACACACACACACACACACACACACACACACACACACACACACACACACACACACACACACCTCCGTGCATGTCACTCATCCTCAGATGTGCTATGTCGGGAGAATATGTTGCGTGAACTAAAACGCTTAAGCCTTCACACAGCAGTACTCGTCTTTGTCTTCCTCTCTCTCTCTCTCTCTCTCTCTCTCTCTCTCTCTCTCTCTCTCTCTCTCTCTCTCTCTCTCTCTCCCTCTCCTCTCTCCCTCTCTCCCTCTCTCTCTCCCTCTCTCTCTCTCCCTCTTTCTCTTTCACTCTCTCTGCCTCTCTCTCTGTCTGTCTCTCTCTCTCTCTCTCTCTGTCTCGCTCCCTCTCTCTCCCTTTCCCTCCCCCTTCACCCTCTTTCACTCTCTCTCTCTCTCTCTCTCCTGCCCTCCCCCTCTCAATCAATCGGCACAAAGGGTTATCATTGGCAAACGTTCGCCTTACCTATACAAACAAAAATGTGTTATCATAGTGGTTTTAGTTTAACCGAGTGAAACTCCCCTTTGACCTTACTCAATGACCCCCCACCCTGTTCCTCAAACCTGGTTAATCTTTTTCTTCCACAAGCCCGAGCAAAGACTCTTGAGTGCAGTCGAGCGCCTCGGCCTCAGCGGGAGGTTAAACCCAGGAGAGCGCACACAAGGTCACAGCGGCTAGAGCGGTCGAGAAGCAGTCTGCCTGTCTGTCGGTCGGTCGGTCTGTGTGTCTGTGTGTCTCTCTCCGCGGGTCTCGGACATCTTACCCTTGTAGTCGGGGTGAACCCGGGGAGCGTACACGCCGAACTTGATGAGGATGGGCACATTGTAGCCCAGACGCACCCACTCCACCACGTGCAGCGGGAACAGGTTGGGGGTGACGGCGCCGGCAGGTGCCCGGAAAGTGGGGGTGAGGTCGCAGCCCAGCTCGGCCGAGCGGCCCACCCGGGCCCGCACCGGCAAGGCCCCGCCCTGGGACACACCTGCGGACGGAACACACACGCACAGTTACACACACACACACACACACAGACAGACATACACACGGGCCAGCCTGGATGTAAATGAAAATCTCTCAGGATCTGAGGAAGCAATAAAACCCAGAGCAATGGCCATAAAGTGAATGCATAAAGCAGGTTGCGCACGGGCAGCGTCAATATCCCGTGAGTTACGGCCCGAGAGGCAGAGAGACCCAAGTCGAGCCAGCCGGGCCTCTTTCTTCCTCTGGCTCATTTGCTTTCGCAGACGGACCGTTGTAAAACTTTACGACGAGATCTGGGTCTTTCTGTTCAATTGGACGGTGAAAGAAAGGACGAAGGACAAGAACAGACAGGTTCTGGGTGACCAGAAGGAGGGAGGAAGACACACCTATGACGACGAGGAGGGCGCGGCGTGATGAGAGGTGAATTACAGTAATAATAACCCGGGGTCGGTGTTCTCTCTCCTGCCTGTTGTGTGACCCTCAGCTTAGTAGGAGCACCACCCAGGGGGCATGTAAACCCACGACGCTGCAGTCAGCGACAAGATCGGGAAGCAGCAGCCAAGCCTACCGCAATCCCATTAGTGACACCTGGGGCAGTCTCTCGTCCCTCTCGCAATGTCCTGTGCTCCCTCCCTCTCTCTCCCTATTTTGCTCTCTCTCTCTCACACTCGCACTCTCCCTCTCTCTCTCTCTCTCTCTCTCTCTCTCTCTCTCTCTCTCTCTCTCTCTCTCTCTCTCTCTCTCTCTCTCTCTCTCTCTCTCTCTCTCTCTCTCTCTCTCTCTCTCTCTCTCTCCCACACCCTTCTCTGTCTATGTCTCTTTGTGTGTGTGTGTGTGTGTGTGTGTGTGTGTGTGTGTGTGTGTGTGTGTGTGTGTGTGTGTGTGTGTGTGACTGGATGTGTATGATTGGATGTGTGTGTGTGTGTGTATGACTGTGTGTGTGTATGACTGGATGTGTGTGTGTGACTGGATGTATATGATTGGATGTGTGTGTGTGTGTGTGTGTGTGTGTGTGTGTGTGTGTGTGTGACCGGCTGCCAACTCATGTGGACTGGGGAGTACACTCACTAATCTCTTGTGTGGGGGGGGGGGGGTGCCCTGATGCAGGGCACCAACCCCTCCTCCTCCCCCCCTGCTGATCTCTCTGCTCCCAGCCACCGGCCCCCCCACCGGCCCCCCTGGGGTGCACACATGGCAGGCGCAATCATGTGCACAGTCCCCCCACCACCTACTACCAAAAGTGTGTCTTTGAGCGCAAATCCCAGATTGATCTCAATCCACACCCTTTGTTGTTATTTACTTCATCGCCGTTCTCTGTCTGGCCCGTTAACCCCCCCCCCCCCCCTGTGCACGGCAGAGGAAAACGCTGTGCTATCAGCAGCTTAACCGTGAATGAAGCAGTGTATGACCACCTCTCTCTCTTTCTTTATTTGATGCCTTGTCATAGTTCATAGTTCACAGGACACACAGGCTGACAGTCGGGCTCTTGGGATGGATGCTAAGTAAGTGAATGTGTTGATAAGCAATGACACCTGAACACGGATGGTAACTAACCAAACATATATACCACCATGCATTGCACTGAAAGAAAAACAGCAGATGGACAGGCATCATCCACCGACTAGATCTGGCACATTTAATTATGAGACAGCAATGACGTCATTAACGGAGACTCCAGTTGTGTCCGAATGTGTTTTTTTCATTTAGCCGATAAGCTCACTATATAGTGCTCTACATTGAACTACGATGTACGGAATGAGCCAAAGTCTTTGGGTCAGAGATAAACAACAACAACATCAACAACAACATTCCATATCACATCTCTTATCTGGTGTGGTAATGTTATGGAGCCAGCTGGGTGGTGATGGTGGTGGTGGTACTTACTCAACAGACAGAGGGTTAGAGCGGTGACGACAGCCAGAAGAAGCCAACTTCTCTCCTCTCCCATGGCCGTCCCTCCTCACGCTCCTTCACACATCTCCCGACCTGAGACACACACACGCACGCACACACAAATACACACACGCACAATAAGGTTAGTCATCAACACATACTCATGCTGGTAAATGTCATTACAGCGCAATGACTTCACACCCCCTCCCCCGCCCCATCCTCCCATCACCAGACAATTACCATCCTCAATATCTCCTTATATCTTATCAGGTCATAACACATGGATGCTTTGAGATGAACACAAAAAAAACAGCAACATATAATTCCATCACCTTAATCTTCTGGAAAGTGTATTTTGTTTATAGTATATAGTATAGTACATAGTATAGTATATAGTGTTGTTTATAGTATGTAGTATAGCATATCATATGTAGTATATAGTGTTGATTATAGTATAGTATTTTTTTGTATAGTACAGTGTTGTATAGTTTAGTATAGTATTGTTGTAGGAAAGTCATACTGTGGGAGGGAATGAGGAGTAAGCATTCCATTGTACTTGTTGCAAATGGCAATTCATCATCTAGAATCTTGTGAATATGAATGTGAATGTGTGCGTGTGCGTGTGTGCGTGTGCGTGTGCGTGTGTGTGTGTGTGCATTTGGCTCTAAGTGTTTGGTACAGATTAGCCTATTGCGTGTGTGACAGCTCATCACTTCAAGCTAAATAGGCCAACAGCACCAGGCACACACGCAGCAGTGGGACAAACCAATATCCTTTAATCCAGATGTTACTGTTACAATACAGCTGTTACAATACAACAAGGCGCCAAACCCTGTGTGAGCGAGCCGTCGCTAATGGGTCATATTCAAATGAGGATTGCGCTCATCTGAATGAGACACCTCATACAATTCATTCCCACGGGAGGCTACAGGAGGCTATGGTGATTTCAGCAAGTCAACTTGTGGGGCTTGTGGGGGGGGGGGGTGCCATGCTGAAATTGGATTTGAGGCACAAGTTGAAGTACGGTGTAGAATGGAGCAAGGGTTCCCTCTCTCCCCAGGGCCTTCAGTCCACACTCCATTCAGTACCCCCTAATACCAGCTTATTACTTTAAGTTAATTAAATGAATATAAGAGGGAGGCTATTGTTAGTGAGAGGGTAGCTGCTGCTGGTGGTGGTGGTGGTGGTGGTGGTTCTTCTTGCGGACATGACTGCAGATGTGTGTTGTACAGAAGCACGGGCGAGTGAGGTTATTCAGCAATTATGTTGAGTCTCTTGGTGCTCATGCCGGTACGTCAGTTACAGTAACGAGGCATCCGTGAATAGAACAGGGTAAAAAGATACATGTATCTCCCTGTACTTGACTTTGACATTGGCCCCGGGTACAGCTGTAATCTTGTGTGAGTTGTACTTGTGTGTGTGTGTGTGTGTGTGTAGGGGGGCCTACAATGGAAGGTGGAACAAACCTCTGTGCACTAATCAGGACTCACCTGTTCTAAAGACCCCGCTAATCGTTTCAATCGTTTGTCCCGTTTATAGCAGTTGTCATTTCCACTGAGCCACCTTGTTTTCATGGCTGAATTAGTGGCATCACGCCTGTCTATCTGTCTAGCCATCCATCCTCCTATCCCATCCATCTGTCTGTCTATATACAGTGGGGAGAACAAGTATTACACTGATTTTTTATTCCACTGGCGATTTTGCAGGTTTTCCCACTTACAAAGCATGTCATCTGTCTGTAATTTGTCTGTAAAAAATGTCTGTAATTTTTAGCATAGGTACACTTCAACTGTGAGTGACGGAATCTAAAACAAAAATCCAGAAAATCACATTGTATGATTTTTTGGTAATTAATTTGCATTTTATTGCATGAAATAAGTATTTGATACATCAGAAAAACAGAACTTAATATTTGGTAAAGAAACCTTTGTTTGCAATTACAGAGATCAGACGTTTCCTGTAGTTCTTGACCAGGTTTGCACACTCCAGATCCTTCAGGTTTCGGGGCTGTCGCTGGGCAACACGACTTTCAGCTGACTTTCAGTGATCAAATACTTATTTCATGCAATAAAATGCAAATTAATTACTTAAAAATCATACAATGTGATTTTCTGGGGTTTTGTTTTAGATTCCGTCTCTCACAGTTGAAGTGTACCTATGATAAAAATTACAGACCTCTACATGCTTTGTAAGTGCGAAAACCTGCACAATCGGCAGTTTATCAAATACTTGTTCTCCCCACTGTATCTACAGTATATATATATATGTCTGTTTGTCTATCCATCCATACTCATATCCAATCTATCCGTCTGTCTGTCTGTCTATCTATCCATCCATCCTCCTAGCCTATCTCCAGTCTCCAGTATCTTTTGACCTCACGCTGACACACATTCCACAGCAACAATGCAAGTGGAATAAAAGGAATTCAAGACATCCCTTGGGACGCCGAGGGTTATTCAACGATTGCGTTGTGATCTTTCAAATGTGTTAAGTCCTCAGAGACTGAAACACGTCAAAATACTGTGCAAATCAGCAAGTGTTTGTCGTTTCGTGTCCATATACAAAGCGGCAGTTTCACAGTGCATCACCACACAATAGGAAATGACCCAAGTGATAGAGGCTGTAGGAGATACTACTTGTCACTCTTTCAGGCAACTTCACAGGACAGGGACTGGGGCACTTAACAAAGCAATCTCTTATCTGCCTCATATTTGTTATCCTATGGCACAAGTGTTTAAGCCAGGCTACATGTGTGGGGAAATCTCCCTTCTCAGCCCATGGCGTCTTCCCCTGGATGTCATTGACACTGATTTTTCCGGACCGAGGCCTGATTTAGGCGTCTGTGCGTTACCTTGAATCCCCCAGCCTAATCCCACCCCTCGTGATAATAGTGTAATCGAGTTAGGAATCAAAGTGACAGATCAAGGCTGTTCTGTCGTCTTTAACTGTAACGTCGGTGAACGCTGTGGCTCAGACACCGTGACCACGTGTGACCTCGGCCCAAAATCAACAATAAGAACACTGCATTCCAGACAGGCCCATTCTACTTGCTAATCTGGTGTATTTTTTATGTTTTCTCATATGTGAATGTGTTGACCCCAGGCTGACTACGGCGCTTTCAGCCGTAGTTACAGATACAGCTCACCCTCATACAGGAGCTGATCAAGACTCATTCATCCAACCACGGTAGTCAGACTACTAATAGACGCTTATAATCTATGAAGACACTAATGCCTTGATCTCTGGGAAAGTAATCTCTTATAAAGCAGTCTCAGCCAATGTTTCCCATTGTGAGTAGCGTTAATATGATGTATGATAACTCTTTAAATAAATTATATTTCAAATCCTAATTCACTTTTCACTTTTCACATGTCACTTTTCAGTTGAGTTATTTATTAATATATTATTACTGCCAATTTGCACTATACGTATTGTTGTGTATTGTATATACCTACGTATTACTGTAATAATACTGTAAATTTATCTTCATTTATCAATACATTTAGATTTCATTTAGAATTATTTAACTATATTTTTGTTTATAATAGTTTTATTTAGTTAGTTGTTGTTTTGTTTTTTAGCATAGGTATTAGTATTTTTGTGTGTGCATTTATTCCCCCTGTGTGTCAACTGTTGCACCTTAATTTCCCTCGGGATTAATAAAGTAATCTGAATCTGAATCTGAATGAATCTGAATCTAATCTATGAAGACACTAATGCCTTGATCTCTGGGAAAGTAATCTCTTATAAAGCGTCTCAGTCAATGTGTCCCATTGTGAGTAGCGTTAATATGATGTATGATAACTCCAGACTTTGATGTATGTTATCCAGACTTTGCTGAGCACTGTCAAGCACTGTGCACAATTTGACAGGCAGTAGATAGAGTACAGCACGCACGCAAATCTGATCTGAAGATCTGTGTGTTTCAGAGGCATTGGTGTCTTATCGTCTGAATCCCCTCACAAACCCCCGTAAATTAGGTGAATATGGGTAACATGAGTTTGTTCCTCAAAAAGTACAAAAATAACACCAAAGGTGTTCTATCATAAGGTAAAAAATATATATAAATGCGTTATAAATGCATGTGTTCACACAGCATCTGATTTTCATTTCCCACGGACAATTCACTCAATTCAAAAACAACAAAAATGAGTCATGAATGAAGCTGGGTTATGTGCTCGTGATAAGTGGCACTGTTGGGGACAGTGGAAGGCCAGGCAGTAGCAACGCCTTCCGAGTAATCCCAGTTAATCCACACAAAAGGGCCACTGCCCGGCCAGGCGGGCCGCCGGCCTGCGGGACAGAGGAGTGTCACTGGAGCAGGTGCCAAACCGGAATCGCTCTTATCACACGACAACATCCGGCCGGTGGACAACTCGCTCTCCTGTCCAGCGGGTTTCGGACCACACAGGGTGTTGAGTCGTGTTTGTGACGATCGCAAATTAGGCCACTCGAACGTGACTGTGGGTTTTGACCACCACGGAGAGCGGGAATCAATCGATCGATTCGGTCGCATCCCACCCTGATTCTGCATTCCTATTGATATTTAATTACTACCATAGGAAATTAGTCATACGGGTGATTAGTGCACAGGCTAACAATGGATCACTGGTGGCGTGTGTGTGTGGTGGTAACCCATATGGACATAGATAGGGCAAGGCCCACCCACAGAGTATTCTACAATGTGCAATACAATAATCGGCAATGCGCATGTGTCTTTGTTGCTCATGTGTGCGTAAAAGTTGTAGTTAGAGTGATTGTGTAAGGGTTCACTGTGCTCAAAGTCATACTCGTAGTCACACATCTCGCTGACATCTTATGACCACGCGTATGAGTTAATACTAAAGCTTGGGGGGGGCCAAGTCAACACAACAACTACTTTCAGCCTTTGGAGCAGTTTTCCCCCTCATGCTCCATCCACACACTCCCTTGATGATGGGTCGTATGGGTTAAAAGGGTGGGAGAGGTTTTTCTCAGGCAGATGAAAGCTACTCATGCCAGAACTTCCACATAGGTGACCCCAGGGTGCCAGGCGGGTGCTTCCCGAGGTAGAGAGCCTCAAAAAAATAGTGGTTCCATGATAAGTAAGGGAATTGTATCTATTTGGCTAATATCAACTTGTAGTAGGCATATTATGCTGATATGTGGCTGAAACGTGTTGTTATGTAGACCATTTTGAATCAATCATTTTAGCATGATGTATCAGGTAGGCTAGTAGGGGTTAGTTGTCGAGGTTAACTGTTAGCATCCTTGCGTTAAGATAAATATCTGTAACTATTTTTGGAGAAGGTGTATTGTGCTAAAATGACTGAATCATGAAAAGTAAACGCATTTATACTTTAAAACAACATGTCCAGATACTCCGACGCAGTATAGACATTTGTTGTGTGAGAGAAAAAAGCAATGCAAGAGGGATGGGCTTGAAGCGATAAGAAACAGCAGGGGAGCACCGAGGAATTCCCAATACATTCATTCACACCACCTTCCCTGCTGCCATCGTTTGGTTTCACTGTTATCTTGTGTTGCTGATCATTTCGATTTATTTTCGCTGTTGAAGTCCACAGTAGTTAGAGACCTGATGGGGTGTTGAATATACTTTGTTTGCATGCTGTATAATTGTGTGTCACTCACTGGCCTGTAAGCATCTTCTATCGCGAAATACCCTCCTATTCAACGTCAATTACCCAGACAATAAACACCATGAGGTAAAATAAGTGTAATATGTGTGCGAGAGATATGGGCCTCTAGTCCATATCTCTGTCATATGCCAACGCTTTGATCCTTCATACATCAGATATCAGCCTATATGTCGAGGCTCTCGAAGCCGCAGCAGATGGGTCAGGGGTGAATGCTGAATAAGGCACACATGTCGTTGTCTGGACTGTGTTGTGTCTTTAGCTTTTGTCCTTGGACGGAGAAAGGGGATTTACAGGCTGTATGCAGCAGTGTGTAAAGAAAACACAGGCACAGCCTGTATAATATATACAGTACAATATACTAACAAAGGTGAGCTTCTGTAATACACAAAGACACACACTGTGTGTATTACCCAAACTGGTCACATGTATTAGAATTAGTACTATTTGGGAACCCGTTAACAGCGGAATACAAATTGTTGTCTACCATTTGTGAAAGGAAAAACAGGTGCAGCTTTTGTCTGTTATTTGGTTTGTTGTTTTGTTATTTTTCTCTGACCAACATATCGACTGGACGTTCAAAAGACGAGTTTGTTGTCGTGGACAAAACGACAAATCTCGTTTTCACAACACGTGTATTTCACGGCATTATATCAATGGATATCCACCGTATATCTTCATATATTTCACTCCAATGACGAGGTGTATCGTTGTGCTGCGTCGTGAATGAATCAAAGATAACTCAACACAATGTAAAACGGTGTATGCACATAAGCATAATGCGCTCCTTTAAACATGGTTGCGTTCTAAACTTTGAAAAGACCAAACTATAGTCCATGTGGGAATTCAACACGGAGACCACTAGTAGTAGTAGTAGTGTAGTACGAGGCTACTAGGGAGAGGCAGTGATGGTGCTGAGGGATGCTCCGTCGGTGCGTAACGCTACCCTTACCTTACTGGAGGCACTTCTGTAGTGGATGAAAGTTGGGAATCGAAATCCTTTAATCCATTGCGCTCCGCTGGCACAAAACACCCCAAAAAAACATTGTTTCCCCCCCTTATGGGAATATGATTTATTTAAATTTTTCAAATCCTCTTCTTCATAAATAATTCACGGGTCGCAGGTGGGTCACATTTCTCTCTCTCTCTCTCTCACACACACACACACACACACACCACTGCCGAAACGTGTGTAAACAAACACGTTTGGGAGATCTCACAAGTCTCGCCAAAGCACTTTCCACGTCTCTGTGTTATTCCAAAGTTGGTCCATCGAGTCTCATATACACCAAGCAAAGTCCTTTTAAAGTTCCCCACGCCTGTACAGATCGCGTACGACCAGTTCTTCCTTTGTCCAGGGTGTTCAGAAAGTAATTTATAATAATTATGAATTGGATTCGTAATTGGGCGTGTAGTCCTATAGGTTACAGGGTGATGGCGCTTCCTAGAAATTGCGTAAAACCTTTAAAAAAAAAAAAATAACAATCGCCACGTTAGTTGGACGACGAGTGAGCATTAGGACACACACGGCACGGCACGTTCGGTCAGCCTCGCTCGGCTTGTTGTTACTACACTGTGTGTGTGTGAGTGTGTGTGTGTCCCTCCCTGGCAGGGCTCTCCTCCCCTCCCACGTCTCCTTCTTCCCTCCCCTCCTTCTGACTGACGACACGCAGCGCTGTGGAGCGCCTCGGAACAAAAGCGCCTTTCCGTGGGAACGACCAACCTGAACTGCGTCGGATTTTTATGGGGATACCCCCCCCCCCCACCAACAAAAGGAAAAACGGTTCACTGTGGACCATTTGGTGGACGTCTGATCTACCAAAAGGGGGCTGGGTGGGTGGGTTGGGTAGAGCTGAACTCCTCGGCTAAAATGAAGCAACCAACAGAGGAAGGAATAATCCACAGGCTATTCAATAAAAAATGTTTAATTTTTAAATTTTTATAATTCCATTATCTCCGGTCACCAAAACACCAAACGTTTATTTAGTGCATGATCTTTAGACCACTTACAACGTTTTTGAATTTCGAAGCACCGCCTGTAGTTCGGGTTCGGTGTCCCGGGCCACTAATCGAGCGTGCACTGCTTGCCTTTCGGTAAGCGACTCCACTTGTCTTTACGGTCCATGTAATGCAGAACCAATTGGTACCACACGGTGGCGTTAGTTGACAGAACATGACCATATTTTAATTATATTATTCTGTATTAAATAAATATTGACCTTGAGATTTCTAAAAACACTCTTTAAAAAAAGTTTATTTTTAAACCAACTACTAGTTAATTGCATTACAATACAATATCTGTCTCCCACATAGGAGTTTGATGACAAAGGAAAGAAATGTCATAGGTCTACATACATACATACATACATACACAAGTTGTGCAACATAATACTCACCTTTTCATCACAGTTAAAGTATGTTTATTTTGCCATAATAGATCTGGGAAAATATACACGCACACTATATATGTAAATATTACACTTCACGTCCACGTCACATCAACAAGTCATTCTATACACCTGATTTGTTTCCTTGCAATGAAACATAAGTACATATTTTCACAAAAGGCTGATTATCTGCACTTGATAATCTGATGTCTGGAGAGCAGGGTGTAGAAGCCTATGTGTGAGCAGAAAGCAAATTATTCTAACCGCACACACACATGTGTAACTATAGGCAAGTCATTTCTCCCCAACACTCTCAGAACAAATGCTTGATCATCCCATGGATGGGATGATCAAATTCACCCAATTCTCCAACAGCAGTGGACGAAGTGGTTGAGAGACCTGGAAAGAGTGATGGCATTCAAAGTTGAAAGATGCCTCAAGCCGGCAGATTTTGGAGAAACCATTCGTGGTCAGCTACATCACTTCTCTGATGCCAGCGAAAGTGGATATGGCACTGTGACCTATCTGAAGATAAGGAACAACAGCAACAGGTGTCATGTCTCTTTCCTGCTAGGTAAAGCCAGAGTTTGCCCACTAAAGCAAGTCACCATTCCACGCTTGGAACTCACTGCAGCTGTTCTTGCTGTTCGTGTGGACACCATGCT
Source organism: Muraenolepis orangiensis (assembly GCA_027704905.1). Lineage (NCBI taxonomy): Eukaryota > Metazoa > Chordata > Actinopteri > Gadiformes > Muraenolepididae > Muraenolepis > Muraenolepis orangiensis. The sequence goes on along the minus strand of CM051017.1, from coordinate 11,230,401 downwards.
CAGAGCAGAAATTCAGCTTTGCCTGGAGAAATCTTGTTTCTGGACTGACAGCACTTCAGTTTTAAAATACATCAGAAATGAAGACAAAAGATTTCACACCTTTGTGGCGAACAGGATTTCTACCATCCGAAGAACATGTGATGTCACGCAGTGGAGGTCCATTCATACCACTCAGAACCTGACAAAGCCTCAAGGGGAGTTAAGGTGGATGATTTGCTGACCAACAGAAGGTGGATTGAGGGCCCTGAGTTTCTTTGGAAACCAGAGGAAGAGTGGCCAGATAGTATATTTGTACAACATTTCTGCTGATGACCCTGAGGTCAAAAAGGAGCTCACCATCAATGCAGTAATTGTCGATGCACCAAGTGCCACACACCAACTGATCACCTACTTTTCTGACTGGAAAAGGTTGAAGGGGTCAGTTGCTTGGATCCTGAAATTACGAAAGACTCTATTGGAGATGAGTCATAAAAGAAACCAACTGAGTCATGAAGATGCAGACAAAGTGGAACAGGAAATGCAACAAAGTAGAGCTGCATTGGGAAACCAGAACGTAACACCAGATGATCTTTCTACAGCTGAATCTGCCATCATTCGCTTCACTCAACAGCAAAGGTTCCCTGATGAATTTGCTGTGTTGACATCTGGAAAGGGTGAAGTAAAGAAAGACAGTCCCATCTATAAACTGGACCCCATTCTGGAGGATGGCTTGCTGAGAGTTGGAGGGAGGTTGAGTAGGGCAGCAATGTCTGAGGAATGTAAACATCCTGTTATCCTCTCGAAAGACCTCCATGTATCCACTCTCATACTAAAGCACATCCACGAACAGATGGGTCATGGTGGGAGAAACCATGTTCTCTCCAGATTGCGCCGAAAATACTGGATCACTAGTGCCAATGCAGCAACAAGAAAGATCCTGTCTGACTGCAGACGCCATAGAGGGAAGTTGGGTGAGCAGAAGATGTCAGACTTGCCTCTAGAGCGAATCGTTGCTGATCTTCCTCCATTTACCAACGTTGGAGTTGATTATTTCGGCCCGATTGAGATCAAGAGGGGACGTTCCTTTGAAAAGCGTTATGGAGTCATTTTCACCTGTATGGCATGTAGAGCAGTCCATTTGGAAGTCGCTTATTCATTGGATACGGACTCCTGTATAAATGCTCTACGCAGGTTTGTTTGTAGAAGAGGACCCATCTCTCATTTAAGATCGGACAATGGAACCAATTTTGTTGGTGCTAAAAGAGAGTTGAGGGAAGCTCTTGCTGCTTTAAACCACAGCAAAATACAATCAGCTTTTCTGGAGGAAGGAATTCAGTGGAGCTTCAACCCACCAACAGCCTCTCATCATGGAGGTGCATGGGAGCGCATCATACGGATGATTCGACGGATACTAACATCAGTTCTACACCAGCAAACCTTGAATGACGAAGGATTTCATACGGTGCTGTGTGAAGTCGAAGCCATTCTTAATGACCGCCCCATAACAAAGTTGTCTGGAGATCCCAACGATCTGGAAGCTCTCACTCCCAATCACATTCTCACAATGAAAAGAATGCCAATCTTACCACCTGGATTGTTTGAGAAGTCCGACCTCTACCTCAAAAGGAGATGAAGACAAGTCCAATACATCTCAGACCTTTTTTGGAAACGCTGGCTGAGAGAATACTTACCTTTGCTACAGGAGCGGCAGAGTTGGAGTAAGGAGAGACGAAGTCTTGTCCCTGGAGACATTGTATTAATCGCAGACGCTACAGCTCCACGTGGTTCCTGGTTACTTGAAGAGTCCTGGAGACCTATCCCGACAGGAAAGGACTGGTGCGTTCTGCACGAGTGAAGACCAAAACGAGCACACTGGATAGACCAGTAACTAAACTTTGCTTGCTTCAAGAAGCTGCAATTTAAAGCCTCTAATTCAGAGAATTGTTTTTTGAGTTATTTTGTATGAATTTATTGGCACCATTATGTAAATATTATTTTGAATTGTTCCTGGCCTCCTGCCATTCTCAATTAGGGGCCGGTGTGTTGGAGCCAAAATGTTTTATTTTAACTCACGTGCAGAGGTGTGGCATTGTCAGTCACCATGGCAACCACCACAGGGGTTGGTTACCCATTTATACTGATCAGTGGCTGACGAGCCCCAGGTGTGCAAGGGGAATAGCCAAACAGTTTTTGACCGTGTCGTGTTGATGTGCTGTATATAGGTCGGCGTTCAGTGTTATTTGTAAAAAGAGTTTTCGTATATATTTTTGGTTGATAATGGTCAATAAATGGATTGGCATATCCGAAATTATACGAGCACTCTGGACATTGAATTCTTCAAGCACGTGTCTAACTCAACTCAACCCACTTGCCCCTTGCAGTAGGCTTATAGGTAAAGGCTCTACAGGTGGCTTGGACTTTGCCTGGGATAGATTCACACAAGAAACATGTGCCTCATTAATTTGTTGTTGTGTGACGTGTGTAACAATGAACAACTGCTGGGAAATTTTCAACCAATACATATGAAAATAATCTGGTATTCATGTTATGTATATATCATCCGTCAGTCACTTTATTGTTTATTGTTATTTTTATTGTGTACAGTATTGCTATAGTATAGTGTTGTGTAGTATAGTACATTGTTTAGTATATAGTGTTGTTTATAGTATATAGTATAGCATATCATAGGTCGTTTATAGTGTTGTTTACAGTATAGTTCAAGATTCAAGATTTGATTTGCCATATGCAACAAGTACAATGGAATGCTTACTCCCCATTCCCTCCCGCAGTATGTTTCGAAAACACTACTATAAAAATACTGTACACAATAAAAAGAACAATAAAGAGTTGAGAGTTGAGAGTTGTCTGTGTTGAATTGTACAGAAAGCATTTTACAGTGACAGTACAGTGGCAATACAGTGGCAGTAATGAGTCCAGAAAGTCCAAGTATGATAGTGTAATCTGATATTGATGACAATGTTATGATCGTGGCAGCACTCCTAGCAGTTCAGTAGGCGCACTGCCTACTGTTGATAAAAACTGTCCTTTAACCTGGTAGTGCAAACCTGATGATCTTTTCCGCTGTCTTCACGACCCTCTGGATGGCTTTCTTGTCCTGTGCAGTGGTGTTGCCGTACCACACAGTGACGGCACTCGTCAGGACTCTCTACAGTATCACGGTAAAAGTTCACAGGCCACCGTTTGCCTATGCCGCCTTTCCTGAGACACTGCAGGGCATTGAGGCGCTGGTATGCCTTCTTCAGCATGACCTCCATGTTGCGGGTCCACGCCAGGTCGGAGATCTATAGTCCTAGGAAACTGAAGCCAGTTTCCTAGGACTACAGATCTCCGACGACCTGAGCTGACAATTTCCACCGGTGTCCCTTCCAGGCTGATGGTGGAGTGGGTGGCCCGGTGGCTCCTGAAGTCCATGATGAGCTCCATTCAGTTTGTCCTTGCACCATCGCATCAGCTAGACTACCTCCACTACCTCCTAGAATACCTCATCTCTGTACTCGTCCTCGCTTATCAGGCAGATGACTGTGGTGTCGTCTGCAAACTTGATAATCCAACTGTTGTTGTGTGTGGCAGAACAGTCATGTTGGCAAACCGTGTCTATCACAACTGGACCTTCTGTAGACCACCCCCCATTCGAAAATTTGGTTGTTCTAGTCAGACGGACGTCACAGAGCCAGTCACTTTATGCGTTATCTCATTTAGGCAGATAAGATTGTCGCAGCCAATTTCCAAGCTGACCATAGTTGTCAAAGCAGTGTCCATGTAGTGAAGTAACAGCACAACACAGCACCACCACACACTATCGCTATCGATGAAAGGGACAGTCTAAAACGCTTAATGTGAAAAGGCATAACTTAACATAACTTAAAGTTCCAAAACAGCGATCAATAATCACCAAATAACTCTGGCATATGTCTTGTCATGAGCACTGTCACCTGTCAAAATATCAAAACCTAAATCATATTATTAAGGAAGTTATGTTTCATTAAGTGTTTTCCTCTCATAAAGCTGCGTTAAGACTTTTCCTTACTGGCTCAATAGAGAGGAAAACACTTGACGTCCATCATGGTAGGATTTAAGTTGAGATTTGTTGAAAGGTGAAAGTGCTAATGACAAGACATATGCCAGAGAAATTTGGTGTAAAAAACTAACAAAATGCAACCAGCTCAACGAGATGCAACACTGCGTCAAAACCAGCAAAGACAAATTAGTGTCACTCACCAATGATGTTCACTTAAAGAATCCATTCTCCTGTCCTTCTGGATGAATGTTTCGATAACGTCATAAAGATGATCACTGCTTTTCAGATCCAAAATAAGCTTTTCAGATCCAAAATAAGTTGCCTTTCAATAGCTATGGAAGCTAATGCAGTGAGTCGGGATTGTCCTGTTCTGTTTTTATCCGTTTGAGGGCAGAAAATGTCCTTTCCACAGATGCAGTGGTGACAGGGATCACCATTTCAACGTAAAAAACCTACGTAGAAAAAAACGAGCCAGTGAACTAGACCTTCTAGCGCTCTATGGAACTGTGGGGAAATCTGAAAGAATACGCCCATTGGCTACAAATCACTATATGATTGGTTGATCAAATTGTCAATCCAGACGCATTCAGTTTAAGGGCCAAAACATTCGCGAGTACTTTGGTTGAAGGATATTCTTCCCAGCAACCCAGAAAAAAATCTGATTGGTTGCATTTTTTTCTAACACAAAACCACTCAAATGCGTAGCGTAACACTGTAATATAACAGATCAACAACACAGATATGATTCTCATTTAATCATTTTATTTAAGTTTTTAAAATTAAATTAAATAGTATTACATTTTATTAATACAATTATTTTGATTTTTTTTGTTTAATCTGAGACTTCCAGGGTCTTCTCTGAATACCTTGAAGGCCCTGACGCGGATGAGATGTTGTTCCCAATCTTCACCACTTGAGGCCTGCCCATCAGGAAGTCCATAATCCAGTTAGAGATGGGGTGCCCAGACCTAAGTCCCTCAGATTCAGGACCAGTCAATGAACGAGAGTCTGATGTCGGTGTCCCTCCTGTCTAGGTGCTCCAGGGCCGTGTTGTGCCAGGGAGAGGGCGTTGTCTACATACCTGTTTGGTCTGTATGCAAACTGGAGTGGGTCAAGGGACTCAGGGATTGAAAAGTTAATGTGCAACATGAAAAGTTGTTCGAGGCACTTCACTTCTATGGGTGTTAAAGCCACTGGACGACACCTTGGACTTTTTTGGTAACGGCACAATGGTTTTCTCTTTGAAGCACGCTGGGATGACAGACTGTTAGTGATGCGTTGAATACATAGCTGGCCATGAATACAGTAGCCAGTTGGTCAGCGCAGTTCTTGAAGACAGGGGATGGAACTCTGTCTGGGCCTACTGCCTTCACCTTCCTGAATGTTCTGCTGACCTCGGACTCGAACACTTGTAGAACATAGTCCTCTGGGTGAATGTTTAATTTGTTGGTCGAGTTCCCCCTTTCAAAGCGAGTGTAAATTATTGTTAAGTGAAGTATTGTATCGTATATTGTATTTGAACATTCATTCTGCGGGAGGGCATGGGGAGTATGCATTCCTTGTTGCAAATGGCAATTCAAAATCTTGAATCTACAGTATTATGATTCATATGAACATATTCATGCTCCACTTCATACTTCATAATTGTATCTGGAATGTAACTGGAGAAACATGTACTTGGCTACTAAAAAGGACCTGGCTATTGAAAGGAACTGGGTCACTTCCAGGTCAAAATTGTATTGAAAATGTCTGATAAGACGGCAGACCTGTAATCTACATCGTTTTAAAGGAACGTGTTTACCTCTACAATGATAAGCCAATAGTTACGCCAGAGAAGGGTGGAATATGAATTCCATATTGATTTGATATATAGACTAAATATTGTGTGGGGAAGTCGATATTAATAGTATCGCGAGGATGCATAAGGTTGGTCATCTTCACCTAAAACTTAAAGGTTACATTACATTACATTAGTAATGCGATTCAGGTTTTTCTGCTATAATAGAATAAATAAACAATGGCTTCCTCTCCCCGCTTGGTCAGCATATCCTCACGCAGTACACACATCCCTCTGTTATCTGATTAGCACCGTCAGAAATGCGGTAGACCACTAGAATATGGATGACTCAAGGCAAAGGGGTCATGGGATTGCTAAGAAAAACACACACAATATAATCAGGAAAGTCAATACTTTGAATGAGTATAACGCACCAAGAATGAAAAAAGAATCAATATAAATAACAAAAGCAATATGAAAAGCAGCCAACGGGAGTTATTCATGAAAAAAAACATGCGTTTGTGTATTAGGGATTTGATCAAATATATATTCATGAACAATACATGCACTAGAGCTCTTTGGGTCCAAGTTTGTTATAATTTGTTGGGACATCGTCATTTAATGGTATGTGAGCCCTGGCAAAAACACATTTATGTCACTGTTGATGGACAATCGCGTTTCTACATTGAATCTACGATGTTTGGCTGTCTGCTACTCTACTTTAGATCTTGTGACAATATTTTAGTATGTTGGTTATTGATGTCATCCTGAATGGCAGCTGTTCATTTGTAGCGGCTAACTCATCTATAGCTATTTTCTTGAAACCACCAAGACGCAGATGCAATTAAAAAGAGTACACCATACGAGGAGAAACTTTGACAGAATTAAAAACATTATTATTACACTATTTTCAGATTCAAAGAAACGGCAGAGGCAGAATCCAATGTGCACACATGTGCATCAACCGTCATTGTAAGTTCAAGCCACCACTAACACTATTCACTTAGTGCCCATATTTCACTGGGCATGTATTTGTCAAGCAGCTCAAAAAATAAATCACATTTAGCAGTCTTGCATCCTTTTGGCCCGTGTTTGACTTTATATTGAATAGATACAAAAACAGTGAACCACAAACGCCGGTTCACTACATATTGAAATGATCACAACCACAACAGCAGCGAACAGAGAACCATTACGCAGATTCACCGAAGAGCAAAAAAGGCAAAAAAGTCCCGCCACTAAAGCTCAGTCGTCAAAGTCCGGGATGTCATCGTAGGAGTAACCTCGGTATCCCTTCCACGCGTAGTAGGCGATACGCAGGTGGTAGAAGCCCGGCAGGAAGACGACAATACCGATAATCAGGATAGGAAACGTGCGGTCGCTGTGCTGGAGGAAACAACGAAAAACAAACACGCATATTAACATATGCGGTTTACAAATCAATGGGGGTGCGTTTGTGTTGTGCATTTCTAATGCTGGACACACACACACACTCACTCACACACTCACTCACCTCGACTCCATAGTACCCGGCCAACAGCAGGGCGCCGTTGATGATCAACAAGGAGCCAATCAAGAAGAGGAAGGTGGCAAGCGCGATCGCCTTGTACGGGACTTTGGGTGGGGGTCGTTTGAACTGTTGGGATCGCGGACAATATTAGGTTGTTACACAATGTACAGCTCTACAGCTAAAAGGTGAAGTTATGCTGGTCATTGCATGCCTGTTGTTGACCATACGCCGGTCAAGATCCATGATTTATTCGCACTTCCACATGACGACAAGAGGTCTACATGTGGGTCACCCGTGTATTGAAAACTAAGATAATCTGGTACATTTGTTAATAATATATTTGTATAATAACGTCATTGCATATTACGCCTACGGTGATAATAAACGATAACACACTGGTTCAGTGGACAGGAGAAAAACACTGTGTGCAAATCCTCTTACCTGCAGATCAATGTATCCGTCGTCGTCATGACTGGACAGTCTGGAGTACTTCACCTTGTCGCTAGAGCCTCCGTTAGACACAAGGTTACGAGTGGGCATCTTTCTTTACCTGCCGACCCGATGGTCCCAATCTTCAACCTGCAGACACACTGGTCCCAATCTCTAGTCCGACTATGGGTTATAGGCCTAGTCTTAACATTGTAACCAGGCAATTAGAATCCTCGCGAATACAAACAGGTCAATGTTTCAACTAAGGGTGTATTGTTCCGTTGCAAACGCACCCAAACCCAAACACACACGTATGCCTAAACAACTGAACGCAACATTTGGCCTGAAATTAAAACAAGAGACAGTATAGTCACCACTATCCACAACTAAATACAACGCGTCATTCTGAGCTTCCGCATTTACTTCCTCCTCCACGCGCTGCTCTCAGCGCATGCGCACTGCAGGTAGCGCTCTCTCTCTTTTGATAGCACTGTGGTTGTGGTGTCAGGGGTTCGAAAGTGACAGACAGGCCTATTTATGTAAAAATGTATGCAACTATGAGGAAAAACATAACGGTGACATATGTTTGTTGATGGACACGTGTAACCTCACTCACGCACCACAGGATGGAGCTGTCGGACTATGATGGACATCAGGAGGGAGAGACTCCTGCCGACTGGCCCACTGAATCATTGTTGTGTGTGTGTGTGTGTGTGTGTGTGTGTGTGTGTGTGTGTGTCAAGTCAAGTTTATTGTCACATCAAATTTATACAAGTATAAGCAATGGCTGAAAATCTTATGTGTAATACCCGACGACAGACAGCAGTTATAAAAAATAAATGAACGCCGAGCTGTAGTCAATGAACAGACTGACGTAGGTGTCCCTCCTGTGTGTGTGTGGTGTGTGTGTGTGTGTGTGTGTGTGTGTGTGTGTGTGTGTGTGTGTGTGTGTGTGTGTGTGTGTGTGTGTGTGTGTGCGTGCGCTTGTGCCTCTTGCACACAAAGTCCGTCTGGGTTTTTAGTTGCTTTACAGTGAAAATATTTGGAAACCAATGGGAAAAATAATTTTGTAAATTTGCAAGGAAAAAAAAATAATCCACTCAAAAAGGTCATAGGGCTTTATTACTTTGTACGCCTATAAACGACATCTCTCTCAAATGTGTCAAACATGTATGAACCCTAGTAAGGGGTTCCTAGGCCGTTCGTAGACGGGCTGCCTAGGAAGACGGAGTTCCATCCCGTGTCTTCAAGACCAGTGCTGACCAGCTGGCTCCTGTGTTCACGGACATCTACAACGCATCACTGCATCAGTCTGTCTGTCCCAGTGTTCTTCAAAGAGACAACCATTGTGCCGTTACCCAAAAAGACCAAGGTAACAGGCCTCAATGATTGTGGCTTTAACACCCATAGCCATGAAGTGCCTGGAGAAACGTGTCATGTCACACATTAACTTATCCATCCCAGACTCCCAGACCAAACAGCTCTGTAGACGACGCGATCTACATGGCCCTCGAGCACCTAGACAGGAGGGACACCTTCGTCAGACTGTTCATTGACTACAGCTCGGCGTTCAACACCATCGCTCCCTCCAAGCTGGTCCTGAAACTGAGGGATCTGTAACTGGATTATTGACATCCCGACAGGCATCGACTCTGGTCCTCAATATCACAAATCACCACACATCAGCCTGATAAGCGACGAAGACGAAACTGAGTACAGAGATGAAGTAGTCCGGCTAACGGGATGGTGCAAGGATAACAGCCTTGCACTGAATGTCAGCAAGACATAGGAGCTCATCGTGGAGTTCAGGAGCCAACGGGGCACCCACTCCACCATCAACCTGGACGGGACACCGGTGGAAATCGTCAGCTGCTTCTATTACCTTGGGCTACAGATCTCCGACGACCTGGCATGGACCCGCAACGTGGAGGTCATGCTGAAGAAGGCACACCAGCACCTCTATGCCCTGCGGTGCCTCAGGAGAAGCAGCCTAGGCATACGGTGGCTGGTGAACTTCTACCGTGGCACTGTAGAGGACTACCAGGCCACAGCCACTATCATAACATTGTCAACTTAATTACTTTACACTAGCATACAATATCATACTTTTGCTGGACTTTCTGGACTCATAACAGTTACTGCACTATACTGCACTGTATTCATGATGCTGCTGCACTACTGGCACTTTTAAATGCTTATTAAATGTTTTTTGCACAATTCAACACATGTATATATATCATCCATCAGTCACTCTATTGTTATTTTATTGTTATTTGTATTGTGTACAGCATTTTCATAGTATTGTGTTGTATAGTATAAGTATAGAACATAGTATAGTATATAGTGTTGTAGGTAATTCATACTGCCGGAGGGAAGCATTCCATACTTAAAAATCTTAAACCTTGAATCTTGACATACTATGTTTGTGTATGTGTGTGTGTGTGTGTGTGTGTGTGTGTGTGTGTGTGTGTGCGTGGATGGCGGTGTGTGGGGTTGACTGTGTGTGGGCTGTGAATACCTACCATGAGTTTCACAAGAAATGATAGTATGCAATCACGTTGCTACACACAATAAGTAGATCATCCATCCCCCGCCTTCCTCATTTCCCTGCCATCTAGACTGTCATTAATTACCCTGTGCCAATAGCCCCTCTACTGTTCTGTGATGCCTTGCCTGCCTTTAGAATCACTCCAACTGTAATTCATGACTACATTCTGCTTTAAAAACTAACCTTTTTCCCAACAGAATGTTTCCTATTTTCAAAAGTGAGGTTATACTCCTTAAAATCACCCCCACAATAGTCTCTATATCAATATGACAACTGATATTGCAATTCAATAGCACAGAAGTATTTCAAGTACTGAAAGTGGATAGCATCAAGCTTAAAGAAAGCAAAAATACTCTTGTTGCTTATATTTTAAAGTTTGTGAAACATTGATGTGCAAATACATGTTATGTTTGTACAGATGAGTTGTAAGTTAATTCAGTGTGAAGTACTTGCCATTATTAGCCTAAATAAGGAATACATCGAAGCGGAAAATATTAAAAAACATTATTACACTCAACTTGAAAAGGCAATTGGTATGATATGTTAACTTGAAATAGTGTGGAATTGTCACATCACGTCAAAACAACAAATGACCTTGATTAGTTAAACAACTTGTTTAGCATGTATAAAGCTTATCTTCAAGTTGGGTTTGCAGGTGAACTTTCATTTCTAAGTTGAACCTACCTGAATATTTGTACAGTGCATGGGCATTATGGATAGTAGGCATATGTTATCTTAATAACACATCCTGTCTGTGCTGTGAGCCAAGACTGATTCCACAGCCCCCGCTGTGTCATCTCTGGTGAGGCACTGCAATAATCCGAAAGTGAAACCAGGCAAACAAATGAATCACTGGCTGACATTATGTATGATAATAAATAATTAAAAGTTATTGGACTAGGTGGGCCTTGCCACTTGGCCCGTGGCAAATTGAACACGGTGCCCCGGACAAACACAAACACACCGCTCTGCCGGCTGTGAGCAGTTCACCGCTTTCCAATTCTCGTCTCGTCTCGGGGAGTTGTGACGAGGCGCTCGTTTGAAAAAAAGAACATGAAATGCACGCGGATGATCTTGAAATCCGTGCCGTTTGAGGTGTTCCTCCTCCGTGTGCCATCCAATAGCAGGGGACTCTCTGTTATGGTCTGAGCGCTGCGCATCGCCCAGAGTGTCAGTGATAATTCATACGCTCCTTGACCTTGACTATGCTGCTTCTCTCTCTCTCCTCCTCCTCTCCTCTTCCCTGATGCTTTCAGAGGCCCCCATCCCCTCCAGTGAAATATTACTTTTTTGTTTGGTTTCATATTGTTCTCCTTGTGAATCATATGCATCATACATATACACCATACATATTCCTCTATGAATAATTCATCGTTCGACAGTGATCTGGGGAGAAATATTCAAAGC
>CM051017.1:11123712-11213712 GCA_027704905.1 Muraenolepis orangiensis | reverse complement strand
GCCTCATATAGCGGGGGAGCTCTCGGGTAAACGCACTTCTTGGCTTCATGTCTCATGGACGGAGCAGCGCGGTCCTCCAAGTCCTCACAGTCTGCCTCAGCTTTTAGGATCTACAGGCTGCGCTAAAATGTGCTTTTAGTCGAAGGGAAGCTGCTCAAAGTTAGGTGAGTCCAAGTTAAATACATTTAAAGCTATATATAGCTAAGAATAGTTGGAAAAGGGCTTTAAGTTCCTGATTGATTTTCCATAGATTAAAAGAGATGATGATACTTTATTATACAAATACGTAAATGCATTTCGATAACAGCTTTGAATGTTTCAATGTATATAATACCGTATATATGTAATATTTACATATATAATATATGTAAATAGCACAGTAGGCACGATACATTTACATTTTATATATTTTATTTGATATATCTAAAATGTAAATGTATCGTACCTACTGTGCTTCTGATACAATTCAGACACGGGGTTTGCTCATATATTAAATCAACGGTTGCCCCACCTTGTTAGACGTGACCATGGTGTCTCGCCAAACGTGAAACTGAAGCAATTACATAGAAAGGCGTTCAATCTCACAAAGTCTCGGGCATCTTCGTCATCATCATCATCATCATCATCATCATCATCATCATCATCTCCGCCGCGCGCGCTCGAGCGCCCGTGCGTGTGTACGTGGAGGCGGTGGTCCCTCCATCTCAAACTCACATGTGAGGTTGGACACTGAGGAAAAACCCCTTTAGATGTAGCGCCCGTATGGAATATGGTTTCGGATTCGGAAGTGTAAATGGAGACAGCCCTTTATCGCGCTAATGGGCATACATATCTACTAATGCTATGTTAGACATGAAGATGGATGGATAGAAGGATGGATGGATAGATGGATAGACAGACAGACAGACGTACAGACATATAGATAGACAGACATATACACAGACAGACAGACGGATGCATGATATATTGCTGGGTGGTTCGATTATTATAGAGGTAGATAAGAGTCTGATAAGTGTGTCAAAATGTTAATTTGGCCTCAAATAAAGCAGCTTAATGAAATCCCAAAACCATTAGAAGAGGCCTGTTACTTTTAATGCTCTCGTGTTACCATATAATCTATGTTTCTCTAAGGAACATGTTCATAATAAAGTATGTCGTAATCTGCAAAGATTAATTTCACATCTGTCAAGCACCGGACACTATCAAATTGAGGAATCCTAGACATTCGTAGTTCAAAGTAACGTGATATAGCAAAGTCAAATAACAGAGACACTGACAGATGAGCACAAATCAATGCAGAAAACACAATGAAACGGAGCAATGCACATTCTCACTTTCATGTTTTATGTATTTTCATAAAAACAAATTGAAATATGGAATAACGCTAAACGTAAACCAATGGCAATATATTTATACACCTCGTGTTCAGTGGTGTCTTTGAGTCTGGGTGTAAACACGCCACCAAATAGCGGTGCTTTGTGGTGTGCTTCATGTCAAAGCCCACAGTATATTCCATCTGTTTTTTCAAAGGTTCATCGTACAGCCCATGCATTCACAGTACGGGAAGCCGGCTGCTGTTCAGCGGCCGAGCACAGCTCAGCCCTCCCTCTCCCAGGATCCCTCTCCCAGGATCCCTCTCCCAGGATCCCTCTCCCAGGGCAGCCCTGAGGACAGGACACTACAACCTGCCACAGCCAGTGACAACTCCAGTTGTAAAAGCACTTCTGCAGAAGTATGGCCATGATGGCCATATTCCTCACTTTATTTAAATCCTTGGAGACAACACACAGGTGAATGCATGCAGATGTATTCTCTTTATTTTTTTCTTTCTTCATTTTTTTATTCATGTTTTTTGGACAGGAGTGACAGACAGGAGTCACTTTTTGTGGCATTAGTGGCATTTGTCAAATGGATCGGCTGATGTCAACCCCAATTGGTGTGGATTATGTTCTTGTGAATGCATTCTGCAGTGTTCTTTAGCCCCGCTGCACGGCTTATGCAATGGCCCCTATGATAGCGACACCCTCGTTTAAATTATGTGTTGACAGCACAGACTTAATGTTGTCATTATTGTAATGACTTTTATTACACTGCTCTGAATCCCTGCCCCTCCCACCCTACCCCCAGTCCAGCCACAGAAAAGAGAAGATGCAGCTTTTTGGTGCGTCTCTGCAACTCAGGACAACGTAACGCTTCATGGCTGCGTTAGAACCCATGTTAGTTCGGTCCGCGCCGGACACCATAATGACCCCGGGGCCTCCGACTCAGAACTGCTCCGACTGCTCCAACCGGGCGCCGGGGCCGGAGTTCAACACGGTGAAGGCCGCCACCCTGGCCCTGGTGCTGGGCGGCATCATCCTGTTCGGCGTGGTGGGCAACATCCTGGTCATCCTGTCGGTGGCGTGCCACCGGCAGCTGCGCACGGTCACCAACTACTTCATCGTCAACCTGGCGGCGGCCGACCTGCTGCTGAGCGCCGCCGTGCTGCCCTTCTCCGCCGTCTTCGAGATCCTGGGCCGCTGGGTGTTCGGCCGGGTGCTGTGCACCGTGTGGGCGGCGGTGGACGTGCTGTGCTGCACGGCGTCCATCATGAGCCTGTGCGTGATCTCCGTGGACCGCTACGTCGGCGTCAGCTACCCACTGCGCTACCCGGCCATCGTCACGGAGAGGCGGGCGCTGTGGGCAGTGGTGGCGCTGTGGGCGCTGTCCGCCGTCATCTCCGTCGGCCCGCTGTTCGGCTGGAAGGAGCCGCCGCCGGCGGACGAGACGGTGTGCCGGATCACGGAGGAGCCCGCCTACGCCGTCTTCTCCGCCGTGGGCTCCTTCTACCTGCCGCTGGCCGTCATCCTGGCCATGTACTTCCGGGTGTACGTGGTGGCGCACCGCGAGAGCCGGGGCCTCCGGGAGGGCCGCAAGACGGAGAAGTCTGACTCGGAGTGCGTGACGCTGCGCATCCACAAGGGCAGCGCCGCCGTCGTGACCGAGGATGACGCCCTGCGGAGCCACACGCACTTTGCGCTCCGCCTGCTCAAGTTCACGCGCCAGAAGAAGGCTGCCAAGACCCTGGGCATCGTGGTGGGCTGCTTCGTACTCTGCTGGCTGCCCTTCTTCCTAGTGCTGCCCATCGGTGAGTAGTCTAATTAAGTGGCGCCTATCGTCTCGCCTGTGAACCCCCTGGGGGACCTTAGCCAAACATTTAAGCAGCGCATGCTCTCGGGGAAAAAAACCTGAACCTCATTCATTATTAAAATTATCGCTAGTAATGCGTTTAACGAAGATTAATGTCATCCCATAATAATAAGGATGCCATTTGTTTTCTCCTCCTCTGAAATTAATCAACGGCGGGGACCACCCTCTCGCAGTTAGGCAGAGTCCAAAGGAATAACCTGCATTCATTAATGGAATCTACCTATTAATAGAGTGTGTTGCTTCCGATCTCGTTAGAGTGACAATGCTAATTGAATTGTGCCAGGGAGCAGCCCTCGGTCATGCAGATGAGTTGGAGGAATGACGGGGGAAGGCTGTAGTAAACGCTGTAAATAATTCTACAAACCAGTTGGCCACTTATCCTTGGACGGCCATTATGAAAAAAACAAACCTTCTAAAAATAGACTGCTGCTCAGACAGATCACGGAGTCTCCATCTCTCTCCCATCTCTCTCTCCCCATCTCCCTCTCTTTCCTCCCCATCTCCCTTTTTCTTTCTCTCTCTCTCCCCATCCCTCTTCTTCTCTCTCTCTCTCTCTCTCTCTCTCTCTCTCTCTCTCTCTCTCTCTCTCTCTCTCTCTCTCTCTCTCTCTCTCTCTCTCTCTCTCTCTCTCTCTCTCTCTCTCTCTCTCTCTCTCTCTCTCTCTCTCTCTCTCTCTCTCTCTCTCTCTCTCTCAGCACAAGGGCTTTTAGGACATTGGGGTTTCACGGCAAGTGCAGTGTTAGACAGTGACACTGTCATCTTTTTCCTCTACACCCACCCCCTTCTCCGTTTCACCTACATGGACTGTATCACAATGTCATCCCAGCACAGAGAGAGAGAGAGAGAGGGGTGGGGGCAGAGAGAGAGAGAGAGAGAGAGAGAGAGAGAGAGAGAGAGAGAGAGAGAGAGAGAGAGAGAGAGAGAGAGAGAGAGAGAGAGAGAGAGAGAGAGAGAGAGAGAGAGAGACAGAGAGAGAGGGGGGGGGGGGGGAGAGAGAGACAGAGATGGAGAGAGAGAGAGAGATGGAAAGAGAGAGAGAGATGAAGAGAAAGGGAGAGTGAGAAAGAGAAGAGAGAGAGAGAGAGAGAGAGACAGAGATCACACGTAATTACTAAGTCAGGGCTCATTGGACATATTGATTACGATGTGTCATGGACGTCCCGGGATTTTAAAGAGAAAAAGTTGAAAAAAACAAAAAGCGAGACGATCCCGATTGAGGAAGGTCCAAACTCAGACAGAAGGCGAGCTACCCCCAGGCTTTGTTTCCTCCTGCATTCCCATGCTCATAAATATAGCCACTGCTACCGTTTCCTTCATTGGCTTCCAGGCTTCCAGCTCTATGACTGTAAAAAGGCACTGGGCCATGTGGTAATAGCAGCGCACATTTATGCATTCATGTTGAACTGCCGTTTTTCCCCTTAATGGTTTGCGGGCTGAATTGTATTATTATTTGACATGGATTTAGCACAGGATTAATAGGGTTTTCCGATAAGATGAAAAGGAACCATGGAAATTAGACCAGATATAATTTATTATCGCGCTTGTGTTTGTTTCTCTGAGTCCTAAGCCTTTTTACAAAAAGTAAAGGACTTTAACGCTCAAGGAAGAAAAGGACAATGTTTTAATTGAGCTTATATAATTGAGAAACATGGAATCTGCTGTCATCTTACGTAAGAGAAAAGACTATCTAAAAGACGCATCTATTTTGAACCTTTCCATCAGTGAGATGTTGACTTTCCATGTCACACAGTAACACATTGATGTGAGCAACTGCAGTGAAAACCTTAGTTTAGTCTCAGAGAAACACAGATCGATCAAGGACAGAAGCAATAATAGAAGCAGTTGTTTCAGGAGGAAACAGCCGTAAGGGGGGGGGGGGGGGGGGAGGGTGAAATGGATGGCTTGTACCAGCCGGGCGTTAAAAATCATCCGCTCTCCAACTCCTCACCTCTTCACACTATCCGTCTTCACCCCACTGTGTCATCTCTCAGGGAGCCCCCGTTCTGGCTGTCTCCGACGGCCGGTCCAATGAAGACTTTCACGAGAGGGGCTCCCAGCCGCTGTGTAAGATAGATGCTCAATTTCACAGCCTTCCCCGCTGCCGAGACAGGCGTTTAATTATTTCAATGTGCCACTGGCAGCCACTGGGATATGCAAGGACCTGCACTTGCGGTGACATTGGAGCCCTACTACAGTACCATGTAATGCGCCTTTTAATCAAACCTGTCATTTTTTTTCATTATCAGCCTGATCACACTTTTTTTTTTCTCCAGCACCTGTGATTTCTTTCAATATTGATGAGCGAAGCAATTCATCTGCATGCTTTGATGGATGTGAGTTTACAGTGAGCAGAGCAGAGATTGAATGAGCCATTCAAAGTGAACCTCACTTCTTTTTGAATAGCCTTTGATCAAGTGTTGTCTCCTATTTAAACCCGATACAGCACAATAAAGTGCCAATTGAAAAAGAACAGGTTCTCTCGTGGGATTCAGGGACGCTCAGGTGTCGGCTCAGAGGTCCTTTCATTTATCTCCTTGTCTTTGTCTACTGTGCGACTTGTGTCACCAGAGCGACACTATGTGACTCACAAACACACACTCACACGTCACTCTCTCTCTCTCTCTCTCTCTCTCTCTCTCTCTCTCTCTCTCTCTCTCTCTCTCTCTCTCTCTCTCTCTCTCTCTCTCTCTCTCTCTCTCTCTCTCTCTCTCTCTCCTCTCTCTCTCTCTCTCTCTCTCTCTCTCTCTCTCTCTCTCGTGCCCGACGCAGGCTCGATATTCCCTGAATACAGGCCGTCGGACACCGTGTTCAAGGTCACCTTCTGGCTGGGCTACTTCAACAGCTGCATCAACCCCATCATCTACCCCTGCTCCAACCTGGAGTTCAGGAAAGCCTTCCAGAGCCTGCTGGGGATACGCTGTCTGAGGGCCGCTCCCAGGCCCCCGCTTCACCCGAGTCCGGTGCACAGCCAGGGAAACGCCCATGCCCTCGCGCTGCACCTGGATGAGAGGCGGGAGCCACAGCGCCTCAGCCCCTCTTCCTCCGCCGGCCTGTCCCGGACGCCTTCCTCCAGGGACGGTCGTGAGTGGAGAGGCTCGTCCGGGCGGGACTGGGCCAACGGACCGGGGCCGGTGGAAAGCGGCGGGGCTAAAGTGGCCAAACTGTGCAGGAAGAGCTTGCGGACCACCTGCTGCTGCGTGGCGGCTGGCGGGGGTCCTCCTTCGTCCCGGGAGCCCCGGCCGGTGACCCGGCCCCCTCTGGGTAAAACCCTCCCCACCATCAAGATCCACCAACTGTCCCTCAGTGAGAACGGAGAGCCAGTTTGACCACAGGTAGTTGGTACGCTTCTGTTAGTCGTGCTCTCCTTCCGCCCTCTGGGGTGCTGCACTATTTATAAACTCTAGTGGAGACACAAACAGACTGTAAACGGGGCTTTTGAGAAAGGCTTGTGAATCTGGTGGAGATAGAAAGATGTGTTCTGCCATATATATATATATATATATATACAGTATATATATACTCAAAGAGTTGTGGATCATGTATGTATAAATATATATATACATACAGTATTATACTGTATATGTTTACATTTCTTTTTAAACTGTACAATGTCAGAATTGCCTAACACGTAGATAAATGCCAGAAGATATTGGATATATTGAATATATTGTATCGTATCATCAAAAGTTTGTCTTGCTGCAATTGTTGCCTCAATCCACACACTGTTGGACCCTCCTTGTTCAGAACGTGGTGTGTGGGGGGACTCTCCCGGGATCCAGAGAGAGGTGTTCTTCTGTCCATTCCAAAAATGATAATAATTTTAAAAACTGCAGTCCTTCACACACCGCCAACCACACCCACTGCCAACCACACACACACCGCCAACCACACACACACCGCCAACCACACCCACTGCCAACCACACACACACACCGCCAACCACATGCATGCAGACACAAACACAGTGTGTGTGTGTGTGTGTGTGTGTGTGTGTGTGTGTGTGTGTGTGTGTGTGTGTGTGTGTGTGTGTGTGTGTGTGTGTGTGTGTGTGTGTGTGTGTGTGTGTGTGTGTGTGTGTGTGTGTGTGTGTGTGTGAGTGCCCCAGCCACCACAACCACCACCATTACAAAGTCAATAATTTAAACCCTGCCACTGTAAATTTAGGCGGACCTTATGGATCCAAGAGGCAAAAAATGTTCAGCATGCCAAAAAAGGCCTGTACATCAAGTTTTAGACATATTCGTCAATTCGGCATGGGCTGATCGTTTGACTTTGACCAAGTATTATAGCGCCCCTTATGGGCAGAGTGGTACCAAACAATTTGGAGACGTACATTTTCAAATCACAGCCTGAGATTTAGGTTTGTATGTATGTTTTTTGTCCCCTGTGGTCAAAGTGGAACATAGCGCTTAGGTGATCACGTACAAAAAAAAAGATTTTTGACGTTTACCACATATAGGCACTGTACATTAAAACAAATCCAGACGGACATTATGTGTCCAAGAGGCAAAAATGTTCAGTATGTGAACATCTGCATATATACCAAGTCTCAGAAATGTGCGTCAATCAGGGGGGCGGGGCTAAGCGTTTTACTCGGTCACATGTAATAGCGCCCCCTATGGGCACATTGGTACCAATCTTTTGAGGGAACCTGCTTACCGAGAATACATATGTTGTCGCCAAATTTGAAAGTTTTTACCAATCACGGGATAAGCTTTCGGCATTGGCAATCAAAACAACCCATAGGCAACCCCCCACTCTTCCCTGAGTCGTGTTTTACACTCTCTCTCTCTCTCTCTCTCTCTCTCTCCCCCCCCCCCCAAGGGAACCGATGTGGTTCCTTCCTCTAATTAGACTAATTAGAAAAAACGGGATGATCTTTCAACACGTGCCACGAGTCCAGCGAGGGGAGGTCGGTTAGTATGCACCGCAAATACACAAGGTCATAGGTTCGTGATGGAACCTGACAGGACTAAAAGGCCAGGCTCTCCGGTATTGATCGGTGCCAGGCGTCCTCAGCAGCAGTGGCGCGTTGAGCTTGTTCTCAAAGTCTGAGCAACAAGTTCCAACAATAGACGCGACCGGCATCGGCAAGTGTGTGGAGGCTCATACGCGCACACATGCGCGCACACATGCACACACACACACACATGCACACACGTATGCTCGCACACACACACACACACACACACACACACACACACACACACACACACACACACACACACACACACACACACACAAAAATTCCCACACACACAAAATGCACACTTGCGCGCCCCCCCCACACACACACACACAATGCACACAGACACGCACGCACATACAAATGCACACTCACAAAGACACACACACACAACCCCCCCCCCACACACACACACACAAAAGGCTCACTCACATGCCACACACCCCCAACACACACACACACACACACACACACAAAACACACACACACATGCCAACTCATACAAACACACACACTCCTCTACAGCACCAAGTACTACCTGGCAGGGAGTGCGTGGTGATGTCAGGAACAGACAGCAGCAGACAGACGGTCCCCTGTGACATCGGCTGTCAACCTGTAAATCACACAAACTCCTCACACACTCACCACACCAGGGGGGGAGGAGGAGGAGGAGGAGGAGGGGGAGGGGTGGCCACCCACGCTGTCTGGTCATCAAATGACAGACGCTTGCAATCAACCTGCCCCGACCGTTAGAACTGAAGACACAGCCTTGATTAACTACCTTGTTTGTTTGAGATCTATGACTTTAACAATCTAACTGAACTACGTTTTATACTGTCAACATGTCATATTAATGAACACAATGCTTCTGCAACATTGCTGAATAACTTATTTCTGTAATGAAGGACACAAACCTCTCAAGTGAACAGAAACTGAATAAAACGGGGTCTGCTGCAGTCCAAACAGCATGCCGAATAACAGCCTGTGTTGACAAGGAAAACATACCATTGTTGAACACATCAGTGATTAGAACACAGTTCATCTTTCTGCGGGGGGCTCATGGGAATTGTAGTCGGAATGCAAGCGGTTATGCGGCATATCTTAGTACAAAGTTTACCAGGAGGCTTTTCTTTACGCTCTCCTGAGCTGCTCAAGAACTTGACTTAATGTTGCTCTTTCTCGCATAAGACAAAGAAGAAATTAAAAAACAGAACTTAAGCCCAACATAAGAGCTGGGAAGATGGCTAACATCGTGTGCACATCACTGTGATGTGAGTGTGAGTTCTCACTGATGTGCATGTGTGTTTTGGGCATGGCAGCCAAGATGAGAATGACAGCAACGTCTCAATGTCTCCATCAAGTGGCCAATTCTCTCATTTATTTATTTAGTAGATTTTATTTTCCAGTTAACAGCGAGAAGGTGTGTTCATGAAATCAACAACATACCAGTGACTCCCCTTGACAAATGACCCGGGACAAGCATGGTTTTTAATGTGTTTTTTTAATCCACTGAACACAGACTTGGATCGAGTAGTAATAATAATAATAATCTTGTCAGGAGCTGGGATCTCCCCCAAATGCTGATTGGTCTACAGAACATATACGTAACCGAGAGTATATCATATAGTTTGGAAGAGGTGTGACACATGGTGCTCAACATCGAAACTCAAAAACCATTCAATTAAAAAAACCAAAAAAAACCAACCCAAAACCCTGCTAGCGTCTTACTACCTTGGCATTTGAAAAACCGACACGGCAATAAATAAAAGTATTAGGTAGGCTGGTGGACGTAGACCTTAGGGGGTGGGGGGGTTCTGGTGGTCACTGATACTACCGCACATAAGAGTCAACAACATAGGTCACGCTTAGGAGCGAAGGGGAAGGGGGGGGGGGGGAGAGAGACTATCCCATATCAGAATTTCATTCACAACACGAAATGGGGGCTTGGGAGAGACGCTATAGTCTATCAACGACTTCATCGAGAACAACGGGACACATCAGCAGCAGCACACCGGAATGGATTCATATACAAACAAAGAAGCACCTTTCATCAGGTTTTGTTTTTCCTTCATCTTCTCTCTTTTTTTTGTTTGTTGTTCAAAGCGCACAGTTTTTCTTCTCCGATTCCATTACAGAACCTTCATAGATGCACGAGTCTAGTCTTGCAGTGTGTGCACTACTGATATCTTACAGAATAGGCAGGCAAGTCATTACGAATATCCTTAAAAACATATCAATTATACATACGTCATATCAGACACTAATAAAATAAAAGCTTGCGACGTCACGCGGACATGTTCATCATTTGGATTGTTAATACGGATGCAAGAACGGATTACTTCTGACTAGATGGGCGGCGGGTCACTGGTTAGCGCCGGGGATCAACTAACATGTCGTCTGCACAACAACACAGCATTGCTTGTATAGCACCAGGCGCAGTGTGTGCCGTCTGTCGGTTGTTTTGATGGGATGTCACTATGAACAGACGTGTGTGTGTGTGTGTGTGTGTGGAAGCAGAGAGCGGCAGCACATCGTCTCTGTGAACTGGAATAGAAATACAAAACCGTATAATAAAACCAAAAAGTGAATGCCTTGAAATGGGGCTGCCTCTGTGAACAGATAACAATAAAGGGATGTATTTTTGTGATCAGAGGTTACCATACATATTAAGAGTGGAGTTGAGACAACCATTTCAGGGCTATGGTTTTTTAGCCATGGCTCCACAATAAAAACACATTTATAACTAAATAAAAACTATGAAACCAGGGGAAAGAATAGTGAAAATAATAAAATGTGGCGTGTCTAGACACCATCATAAGACCAATAACAGATCAAAGAAAGAGATTAGGGTTGTTTAAATATTCAGCAATAGGTGATTACCTTCCTTTTGATCGAAAGAGGTGGTGTACTTAGTAAATTAGCATATTACAATAATAAGACGAGAGAATATTAAGCAGCGTGACACTAAAATGCATTCCCTTCATCGGCTCGATGTTTTATTTTCCAGGTTCGAACCGAGAAGGCAACTACATGACGTACGTGTGAAACCATAGTTCAAATGTAAACAATCCCATCAAGACAAACGGTGAAGAACCTCAATGATCACATTGAAACAGCCCTTCCCTAAATTCACGCTTCTTGAACCGTGAACTATCAATTTTACAAAACAAAAAGTAGGATTAAAAAAAACCAAAAAACGATGTCTGTGTGTGCAGTGCATGAACAGCGAATGGAGTGTGTATTTATTCCTGGAGGTGGAGGAGGGTGAGGTGGTGCACGTGCAGGTGCAGGTGCGTCAGAGAGCAACAGTTTGTTGCAGGGACCAGGGTGAGACGAGACAGTGGTTTCAGGAGGGCCGCTGGTCCCACTGTATCCTCCGCACCTCTCCGGTCGCCTGGAGCGCCTAACCCAGGTTGGTGATGTTGGCGCGTCCGCCGGGGGGCGCCACGATGCGCTGGGTGGTGCGGCGGGGAATGTTGTCGTCCGCCTGGGCCCCTGTGGGAAAGCAATAATACACTTTAAATGGACCACCCACCCTGGGTGAAGTAGGCAGCAGTAAGAAGGCAGGGGGATAGCGACGACGACAGCACTCGGAGACGCACCAGACAGGCTGAAGCCGGACTGGTGGAGGTTGCGCATGGGCAGGCCGGCACTCTGCTGCTGCTGCTGTTGCTGCTTAGTGGGCGAGGTCTTTGCCGAGGACAAGGCCGACATCAGCTTGGGGGTGGGGACCATGTCACACACCGGCCCGTCGTACTGGCCCCTAGGGACGCCCCGCAGCTCCGTCAGCTGGAAAACACAAACCCACCCGCGCCGGTTAACGAAATTAACTCAAGCCACCCTCTGGGAGGTGCCTTATTCGACACACCTACCCGGGACCTCACGGTACCGTATTACATGTTAAGATGTGAGAGCAATTCTGTAAATATAGCGATACAGTATATACATTGGGGTTGGGGTTCGACAGGTCGAGGTCATGTTTTTTTTAATGAATGTGGCCAAAAGAACAGAACAGTTGGTGCAAATTAAATCCATGATTGCACCCCCTGTAGGACGGTACCGTTCTTGTGGTTCCACGTGGTTCCACTTACATAACATTGACGTGATGTGTGGCTTACTTTTTCTTTTTTTAAGTGCTTTATGTAAAAAAAAAAAGATGTACTGTACTTATCATTAAATGAACAGAGATTAAGTTGTAAGTTGTAATACTGGCTTCTCCATCAACAATGCTACAGCACTGAAATGTCCACGCCGAAACGTCTGTTTTGTGCGGGTCTATGTTATTTTCCCCGAGTACCCGGGGGTTGCCAGATAAGGAACAAATTGGCACACAAACACAGAGTGCTACAGACACGAAAACCGGCAAACAAACTGGACCAATGGAGAATGTACATCAGGAAGAAGAATCAGGAATCTCACATGAATCCATGTATTCCTCCCCATCTCTGCCTGAGAGTAGCAGCAGTCACTATGGCTCATCTAGTGAGCCTACATCATTCGACACCGTCGGTACAAAGTCACCATGTGGCCGGACGAGGCGCCAACGAGACTCACCCTGCTCCGGGCCTTGATCCTCTTGTACACGTGGTCTGGGAAGGGTTTGCGGGTGACGTAGCGTCCGCAGCCCTCTGTGGTGTGGAGGACGCCTTCCTCCAGCACTACCTTGCCCTGGCTGATCACCACCAGAGGTCCTCCGTGCACCTCCACGCCTTCGAAGATGTTGTACTCCACCGACTGGAGAGGGGGCGGAGAACGGAGAAGAGACCAGGTGAGCAGGGATGAACCTCCTCATGCATAAGGAAGTTACAGGGGCCCTTTCACCCCGTTATTTTTGGGATCAAAATATTTTCCTAAGACTTACAATGGTGTATATGTAAGCAGCGATAATAGAGTCAGAGTTTCATGAACCAATCAGACTAAGCCACGTCAACTGAATTAGTGTGGATGAACTCAAGTCACTCACTCAGTCACCCAGTCATTTAGTCACTCAGTACTCAGGGCTCCCCATCTCACCATGTTTTGGCTCTTGGCCGAGAGGATCTTGGTGACGTCAGGGTCCCACAGCACCATGTCGGCGTCCGAGCCCACCGCGATGCGGCCCTTGCGGGGATACATGTTGAAGATCTTGGCTGCGTTGGTGCTGGTCACAGACACAAACTGGTTCTCGTCCATCTTGCCGGACACCTAAGCGGGGGGACAGTTTCATCACAGGGGACATCGTCCTTCCTACACAAGACCAGTCAAGGCCACGCCGGACGGTCTTAATGCAGCGCAACAGCATGTGAGAAAGAGAGTCCTACCACACATTTGTCCCAGACGAGGGACATCCTCTCCTCGGTGCCGTTGGTGCCCTCTGGGATCAGGGTGAAGTCGTCCTTGCCCACGGCGCGCTGGGAGGTAAGGAAGGTGCAGTGGGCGCTGCCTGTCACCTGCAGGTCCCCGCTGAAGAGGGACCAAACCAGTAGCAGTACCTTAGTATGCTCCTCGACGCCATATATGAACGGAATTAGCCTAACCGTTCAATAAGGACGCGTACATGCGTATAATTTTAAAATACTAAAAAAATGTTGTCATCTTTTGACCAAAGTCATTATTTACTCAGCTTGAAGCGTGATTGACATGACAGAACACTTCATCGTGTAGTAAACCACAGCACACACACTACACGTGACCTTTAACCCCACCCCAACACGACTGACACTGCAGTGTAGACACCGCATTCATTCGCCTGTTTCATCGGCATGTGGCCCAACATCTGAGGAGATCCGGCAGGATGTAGGGCAAGGCGTAGAGCACGTGTGTAGCATTATTGGACGTGGTGTGCTGGCGGTGGCTGTGCGGATCACCCACCAGGCCAGCAGAGAGTTCAGATAGTCTGGGGTGGTGGGATCCGGGCTGAGCGGCGGGGAGGTGACGTAGGCCGCTGCCTTGGCCCAGTTCTTGCTCCAGTAGTGGGTGCCGTCTGTGCCCAGGCTAGCAGATATG
This sequence comes from Muraenolepis orangiensis, assembly GCA_027704905.1. Lineage (NCBI taxonomy): Eukaryota > Metazoa > Chordata > Actinopteri > Gadiformes > Muraenolepididae > Muraenolepis > Muraenolepis orangiensis. Next base: position 11,199,572 of record CM051017.1, on the reverse strand, counting down.
GGCTCGCCGTACACCACGGCGCCTAGTACAAAGAAAACACCCACCCCCCAGACATATGAACAACACATTGTTGGAAACAGAGGTTAAGAGAAATGTTGTCGTCATCGTCACCCCCCTCCCCAACAACAATATTTCATCTATTAGACACTTTATTGTTATTCTTTAATTGTGTATAGTATTGTTATAGTATAGTGTTGTTTATAGTATATAGTATAGCATTTAGGATAAAGTCTACAGTGTCGTTTATAGTATTGTATAGTATAGTATAGGATAGGTTATAGTATAGGTTGTACAAATTCAGAATGAGTGAATGGTCAGTAAGCATTCCATTGTCCAAAAAAATAGAGAATCTTGACCTCACCCTTCTTCCGGGCGTTGGCGATGACATCAGCAGCGCTCTTGCTCATCACCTTGGTGACATAGAGGGGGCAGTTGGTCTGATTGGCCACCGTGACAGCGCGATTCACAGCCTCTGCCTCCACCTGTTTGCACCAGTGAGCACAGACCGACCTGTAAGGCTTTCAGTTCACGCCGGGGGCCACCGAAGGGGCCACCGGGACAATCCCACAGACAAGGTATCGCTGTTGAATGTACCGCTTCCCCCCGTTTAAATTTTTCCCAAGGGGACTTCTGTCTGGTGTCCTCCTCCACCACTAAGAAGTTTAGACCAGGGAAAACTTGCCTCCCACTTTTGACTGATCCGATTTGATCCAATGCATCCAAAAGAACGGGTTGGATCACGCACCTTTAAACAATAAACTTTACCGGAATAAACCCTTCCACTTTTTGGACAACCGTACCCTGGAGAGGTGTGTGAATGGAAAGTTTGACGAGAGAGAAGAAATAAATATGAGAACTTCACTCCAATATAATGTATGTATGGCGATTTTTTGGTTTAGAACCACACACACACACACACACACACACACACACACACACACACACACACACACACACACACACCACACACACACACACACACACACACACACACACACACACACACACACACACGCACACACACACACACACACACACACACACACACACACACAGTGCCCCGGGGCTTTCCCTGTATGCATCATCATTACTTCCAGCACCTCACCTTTACATTACGGGACACAATATATGACTGCTGGGTCTTTCACAGGGAAATGATCGTGCCCACGGACCGTGAAAACAATCAAAATTTTCCATCACAAAAGTTCTCCCCAACCACCCAACTCAGAGTCCATCACATCTGACCATTTTTTTTGTATGTACCTTAGTATTAACATAACACCTATAAACAAAGGACATGGCATGGTTTCCCTCAGCAGTGCTGGGAGAGTCCAGTCAATAAAGACGATCGAGAGGACTTGAATTTTTGTCATTGCCAGCATGCATTGTCTTATAGTCGTGTGTTTAAAATACCCTGATGTCAAATCAATCAATCAATGCTAACGACAGTTCCTACCTCTTCTGGGCGGCTCAGTACGTGGCCCTCTGGCCCCGTAATGCCCAGCTCCAAGATACGACGCTGCTCCTAAAAGCCAAGACGACCAGAGGTAGAGGAAGAACAAACAAAACAACATCACTATAAAGACCCATAAAACCAAGCCATGGGAGTGCTTTGAAAGAGACTGGACAGGATGCAACCAAGCTTCAATTACCTCAGCGATAATGTCCCCGTTTTCCGCATGGACCTGAGCGATGGCCCCCAGGTCTCGGATCACGCTGAATACCTCATACATCTGCCAAGGTGGGGTGATAAGTACTTTGTCAGGGCGAAGGTCACGCAACCAAACCTCTCGCGTCTAAACTGCTTGTTCTCAGTAGCTGCTAGGCAGTAAGCTGACACATACGATTAGGTTAGCCAAGCATACCTCGGAGTCAGAAAGTTGGAAAACATCCTTATAAGCCAAATAGACAAGGAAAGAGTTGACACCTGAAAAGACACAAGAAACAAGCCAATGGAGCATAAAGAGAGCAAAAAGGAGGTAAAAACCCAGAACAAAGCAGGAAGTCAAATTTAAAGAGCATCCAAAAGGAAGCTGCGCTTTGCAATGTCAGAAATTAGGAAAATTGGAATGTGTGTAATGCATTCAGCAGGCGAGAAATTCATGCATAAGTCATCATCACCGTTATACACGACTGTTAGCCACGCGACCAAACATGTCAATCAAATGACTTAGAATAGATCAGGATCCGTGGTGTTTTACAACATATGGATGACGTAACGCATGCTCTCGAAACCTGCTCACGGACCCCAGACCGTTCGGCCCCGGCCTAACCCTACCGTGGTCTTTCACCAAACTCTCCATCTCTTCCTGGATGCCCTTGTGCCACTCGGTGATGTCCACGTGCAGAGAGTAGTCACAGCAGGACTTGCTGTCCGCCCATTCCCTCCACTGGTTGAACGCGGCTATCAGGCCCACACCCGGCTCCGGGACCACGTGTTCAACTATAAAACACACACGGTCAAAGATGACGTTCTCCATGAACACCATAGACAACATTCATCACATTTTCCTTTCATTGTACTTTAACGGTTTTCTTGGAAAATACTATGTATGTAACTAATGGCACCCATTGCACTCCTAACCATCCCTGGAAGGAGGGATCCCCCACTCTGTGTTCTTCCTCAAGATTTGATCAAGATCATTAAGGGAGTGTTTTCTTTCCCTTTGGGGAGTGTCGTACACTTTGAAACTGTAACTGTGATTAAGGGCCATACAAATAAAATGTATTGTGTTCTGTCCTCTGGTGGAGGGGTTACCTACCGACCATGGTCGTTCCCCCGGCCAGGGCGGCGCGGGTGCCTTGGTAGAAGTCATCGGCGGACACCATGCCTCGGTCCGACATCTGGAAGCGCGTGTGCACGTCGATGCCCCCGGGCATGACCAGTCTCCCGTGGGCCTCGATGATCTTGACTCCTCCCGGGACAATCAGGTTCTCCCCTATCTGCCTGAGTGAGAGTGAGAATTTGAAATTTATCATAGGTGAATATTTAGTTGGTTAATAAAAATATAAATGTTTTGCATAAACAACACATATTGCTGCACAAACGTACGTCACATTTACAGTGAACTTCAATGCAAAAAATATATAGCATTTAATACTATTCTGGAGTTTCCCCTGCAAAACGAATGTAGACGTAATGTACCACTTCAAAACTGTTCAGTAATCCATTAAAACTGCATATATATTGAGTATTAACACATATAATATGCATAAGCCAAAGATATGATAATATACCGTGTATAAATGAACATATCTTTAGCTCACGCATAGCATGTTTTAATAGGGTTGTGACAAATGATTGAACTCACTTGATGACTCCATCCTCAATGTAAATGTCAGCCATGAAGGACTGGTCATCGTTCACAATCTTTGCTCCTTTCACGAGGAGACGGTCGCTCTAAAAAAAGAAAGAAACAGCATTTACAAGGCTGTCCACAAATACTCACGTCCAATAACCGCCTCATTGAAAGGTCTGTTTGTTGGCATTTGTTCAGTCACTACGTGGGACTATTGACCACGGACCTTGACCCATAACAAATAGCCTATTTATGTACCACTGTCATATCGGAGACACAATAAGCGTGTTCGTATTTCTTAATGTAACTTTAATATATCCCTTGCAACCAGGGTCCGAAATTTAGAATCCGCTTTTAGATTATTCAAGAAAGCAAGCATTTGTTTTAATATGTAACCCTGCCTTTTGTATTTTACCTATCCAATCTATCAGCCATTGGCTGGCAGCAGGTGTTCATTCTGGACCTTGCTTGTGAACCTCTCCCGGGTTATGGGCACCAGGTGCAACACAGTGGCAAAATATCTCCTCTAATGGCTGCAAGCAACCATTAGAGTGTGGTTGCAAGTGTGGTTGCTGTGGGCAACCGGGCTAGCGTACATTCCCAAAATAACTCGAATACTTCTTGAGTGGCACACAATAACTTTAATCCAAATGATGGGGAGGAAGAGAATACTGGGTTGTCTCTGGAGAGCGTCAGTGAAACCAGAAGGAGGTCAGGTAAGGAGGTAAACACCAAAGCCCACGGGGACGGGCATGCCCATAGTGGCCCCAATGTTGAGGGGGAGAGGGGCTGCATTAGGCCCAGTAACAACGCTGTATTGACGTGATCCATCAGACGTTAGTGGTTTAAGTGGATCATAGAAACCATCTAGATTCCTTGCCTCAGTGACCCGAGAAAAATGTGTGCCGATGCCATTTCTCAGGAGGCTGATTAGATGCACTTGGAAAAAGACATTCATACTAGAAATGCAATGCATTTCGAATCACTTAGAAAATATTTCTTCTATTGTAGGCTCTTATGTCATGGATATGGATCAATACACTACACTACATCCACTTTGTTTACAAGGATTAGGCTTGCCTTCAAAAGGTCTGACATGTCAAGGCATGGCTTTGCAACACAAGTGGGTTTGTTGTTTAGTTGCTGTCATTTAGGCAGCCAACTCTACAGTCTACATAGAGAAATGGTCGTCTGAGAACTACAGGACAAGACATCCCATTAGTCATGGTTTCTCCAGACTGGGACTGAGCACTCCATGTCTCCAAGCCAAGAGGTCTACCTTGTCACTGGGGTCCCCTGGGACCGCAGGGGACCCTAAGGACACACATGAAGCACTGTCTCCCTGATGTACCAAAGAAGTCAGTGTCTTACAGCTGACGGTACTGCATACACCTGCGTGGGAGATCAGACAGCTGCCACATATATGGAAAATATAGCAGGCAGTCTGGAACTGGATCGTACTATGAACATTTTTATTTGAATGGTTAGGCCTAACTTCGTTATAAATATTCATAGTAGTGCAGCCCCTGCAACAGCTGCATGATCAAACCTTACAGCAACCAGCTTGAAGGTTGAATGCTTTTTAAGTGACCTACTTCGCAGAAGGGCTTTAAATAATTATACTGCCAGTGATATTATTTTCGATATAGGTTAGATGCCCCACTGACTTATGAGACCAAAAACAAACGGATGAGACGGAAAACAACTGAATTTATTATATATCCTAAATCGTTTTTTTTTTTCCGGAGAAGACGGGCCTATCCGTCTCTGTTGCAGCCTTGGCATTCACTGAAGATGCATGTTTTTTTCCAATGCATGACAGTCTGGACGGAGTACAGGGGAAAGCACACGAATGAATTGAAACGTTAAACGAGCACTGGGAAGCCGCTTTCTTCTTCATCTAGCAGCTACATCCGAACCACCATCCACCCACCGCTCAGCTGTCTTACAGCTGACAGCCATCCGTGTTCTCGTCATCTAGAAGCTACACCCCAACCACCACCACCACCACTACCCCCAGCCACCCATCCACCCAACTCTAGAAGACCGAAGCTGGCGTACAGGAGCTGACAGCCAATCGTTGTTTTTAAAAAAAGATGAAACAAGACAAAGAGGTATTGCATAGAACACCATTACAAATGATGCATTTAGGAGAAGTAGCGGACGGCCACCTCGCTTATCTCGGGTAATTATATCATTTGTCATCGCCGTCAATCGGACGACCGACCTGCAGTCAATGGACGGATAGAAACGGCTTAGCAGCAGCTAGCGGTCTAATCCGTTGGGTGGCTGTCATGTTCATGCATATTTACCCAATAAAAACGGCTTATTGAAAAACTCGTTTACCGTGATCCTAGGGATGTTCTTCTTGCCCTGGTAACCCGACATCTCGACGGTCCCTCGGAGGATGATGCAGCAGCAGCGGTCTTAACACGACGGGCTAGCGGTCGAAGGGAAGGATGCTCAGGGCGCACACACCAGACGACGGCCCCCGGGGTCACTGCTTCTTCTTCTAGATTATTGCTGAAGTGTAGGAGTACCGACGTTAGCTCACTAAAGAGCTTTAGAAAACGGGGTTTTTTTTTGTGGGGGGGGATGTGATGAACGGGGGACAGGTCCCTAAAGACCAGAGAGGCAACGATAGCAAACAGCTACAGGATGAACGGCGCATGCGTAACGGCCCGCCCTGCGGTCTGATCAGCTTCTCATTTGACTATCACATATTTTTTATTATATATTCTTTTTTATTACTTTTATTATTATTATTATTATTATTAATAATATTTAACATATATATTTAACATTATCAGGAATGCAAACAACAATTATCCATTAGATCCATTTACAATTCTGTGTGTCACCAAAATGTCAAATTTTTGTGGCTTTTAAAAATGAAGCCTCCATTGAATAGGATACATGTTATTACAAGTAAATCATATAATACACGTAACATAATGCAACTGCAACTGTGAGGAATTTGACTTTTATTGGTGTTGTTATGACCACAATATATGTAATAACACAACTCTCCTCTTCAGCCATCTATTTCTGTCACTGCTAGAATAATACTTAAGACATTTCCGGGGGCCCTGCCCTCCGTATGACAATGTGCTTGGAAAGTATTAACTGACATGCTTAAAGAAAAGGTTAAATGTTAAACAAAAATGTGCTAGTACCTAATCAAGAGACATACAAATTATTAGCTTATGATTAGTCTTTCTCTATAAAATTGTAAAGTAATACATTTGTATGGAAACATTTGACAAAAGCTGTGATTAACGACAATCTTTTTCTCTAATATACAACATATTAAAACAAGATATTTAATTGTTATATCAAAGGAATGGTAATTCTGTCAGTTTCACGAAACAAAACTGTTGCTAAACTAAACACCGAAGAGAAAAAGGAAATCATAACTCACACTGCTACAATGTATAAGCTTAACTATTCATAGAAGTTGTCACAAGGTGTATATTAAATTGAGAAGATCACAGCTTGAATTACTTTCATCGTCTACTTAAATACTTTAACATGTCAGACAATTTAAAAAGTCTATTATAGATCACCAATGTGCAGAGGTGAAAGATATATATATATATATATATATTTGGCATCCAAACGGTATTGTGGATTAATGCAATAGATATGTACTGCAAAAAGTTGAATGGCCCATCTAATGGTCTGTCAAACAAATTTTCACTACTTCTTATTTCACTAATATCACACATTTATATATTGGTCCAAAATAGCAGGTTGGATGCAGCTGAACTCATGCAAAATGTTGACTGAGGATAACAAATTGAAAATATTTTTGTCAAAAATCAGCCCCTGATCGGTCATCAAATAATTCAAATTTTTGTTTTTCTCTCAGAGCAACAAAATTATTTTCTTGATTCTGGGGCAACAACTGATCTTTGAGGGATTTCCCCTCCCTTTGGCATTCTGCCCTATATAGAAAGGTGAGAAAGTGTAACTGCATTATGTGGTGATTCCTCCTACTAAACCTACAAGCTGGCACAACTGAGGTTGAGGCTGTAGGAGCACAATGAAGATCGACAAAGACAGCGTACAAAGAACATCAGAGGAGGAGGTTTAAATGTCTACAACATCCAGGCACTGCTTCCTCTTTTGCTCAGTAAGAGCTTGATGGCGACGTGGCCAGTTTCTTCCCGATATACACCCTGAGAGAGAAATAAACGGTGAAATATATTTGATAAAAATATGTTGTGTTTGTCAGTGATTGGTTGATTGCTACTGCATTTGGGGTACTCGACTTACCCAAGGCCAATAGCAAAGACGTGTGAAAGCAGTAGGGAAGGAATGAAGACTTTCAGGAAATCAGCGGAGAAGACGCCGCCTTTCTTCATAACGCCGCTCTTTCTCATGCTGAGAGACACCGAGCGCCGAGGATGCTTGAAGTGAAACTCCCTAAAAACAGTCGCCAATTACATATAATCAAGAACGGCACAGTAAAAGTAACAGCTCAAACCTATTGGAAACTAAAATGAAAAACATTGGCTCATTGGCAATTATCATTCACCAATGAACAAGCCCTTACTTTGGAGGAATGTTTTCAGGTCTACTCGACCAGTCATTCACCCAGTCCACACCCGTGTTCATCAGGATGTCATCTTCCTTGTCCTTCTCTGCCACCTCCTCCTCCTCCTCCGCCTCTTCCTCAGACTAAAAAGCACAGAACAACACAGTGTTCTGCAACGCAAAATGCAAAAAACACGCCCCCCATACACACCACCCAACTTCTCGTTACAGGTGTGTTTTCAGGTAATAAATGAATAAGAAGGAACAGCACTGGTGTCTGTGGTTTACCTGGCTTCCCCTTGTACTGGACATCTCCACATCGAAGGTGATCTGACCCTCATCCTGGTCCTGGTCTGGGCTTGGTGGCCTATGAGGACTAAGGCAACACATTATAAATTAAAGTGAGATCTACATCATTGTGTCATGATTAGATTAGATTCAAATGTATTGTCATTGCACAGTACAGTACAGCGAAAATAATTAGGCATCTAACCAGAGTGCAAATGTTGCAGTAAAGTGCATGGTAATATATAATTTACAGTTTACAGTTGCTAAAAGACAGTCTACTAGGTATAAAAACAGTTATAAGATTACTTATAGAGTGAGATATGTGCATAATAATAGGGGGGGGGGGGGCTGTCATCGTGGTACAGAGATCAGAGAGATGACAGCCGAGGGGAAGAAGCTGTTCTTAAGCCTGCTTGACTTGAAACAAAGGTGTCTATAGCGCCTCCCGGAGAAAAGGAGGGCAAACAGTCCATGGTTGGGGTGAGAGGGGTCTTCCACTAATTGTTGTGCCTTCCTCAGATACAGTTTGTGGTGGGTAGTGTTTATTGCAGGGAGGGGTAATCCAACGATGCGTTGGGCGGTTTTCACCACCCTCTGCAGCGCTTTCCGGTCGGAAACAGTGCAGTTGCCGTACCACACTGTGATGCGGTTGGTGAGTATGCTGTAGGATATATGAAAGCCAGGCAGCACCCTACCTGTTGCAGGAGGAGCTGTTCTGGCTGGACTCGTGCTGTGCGTCAAGCAAGATCTTCTCCATGTCTCCGTTGTGGATGGAGGAGGACGACGGCACATGCTCTAACCCTCCTACCAGGCTCTCCTCCATCTCCTCGGCCAGCACCCCCAAGGACTCCCCAGCATTCCCGTTTAGTGGCTCAGCGGTGGGGGCTTCCGGAACGGGGACCCCAGTCCCGGTGTTCCCATTAATTTCCAATTCTACCCAGGAACCTGTGGAAAGACAGACATTAAGTTAGACTGTTCTCTCAAATACACGGTTATTGCATTTTTGGTCCAAAACTAGGTCCAAATGTTGTATCCGAGGGCATTACCAATAATAAGACGCCAGAAGTTATTATTATTATTATTATTGGTTTAAAACATCTGTGCCTATGGTTTTTGAACACCATTGAGCCAATACAAAAGGTATCTCATGGTGAGGCCCACTTAAGCTTACCACTAGTCGAGGTCTTAGCGGTTCAGTATAAATAATCCTTTAGTTCAGTGACCTGTATTGACTGATGTGGTATTGGTGGTGCGGTATCTGGGTGGATGGGATTTACCAAAAATAGTGCAAATTTTGGATAAGCATAATGACATATCTCTACATATATAATAGTATATACCCTGCACATTCCAGACAACAATTGTGCTACTGCCCTACAAATACTTTGTCGTTGTCCTTCAGCAGGAAATTGGGTTATGCAATCTCTGGAAGCCACTAGCTTTGGCAACCCCCAGACGGAGTGAAACACGTTCAATGATGACCCAGTTAAAACCAACCAACCCTCCTCCCCAAAGACGAAATTGTGTCACAGAATTAACGACCAGTCGATGTTTGTTTGTGATATTGCATCACTCAAAATGGACAAAGGGCAATAGGCACCATTGCTCCCGCATGAACCCGTGACGTTTACGACACCCAAAGCACCAAAACACCCCGGATAAGTCCTGCAAAGAGAAGATCTATGGTGGACATGACCAAGTTGACGACTTCTGTAGGAAACCCTTAGTCACAGCTCGGCATGTGGAACAGACGTCGCATCTTTCTTATGCAGACTCTGGAGATACACAAATAACCCATCGAATCGCAATGTAAACATTTATATAAAACAACATTTATTGCAATTTTTTTGGGGAGATGTATTTCACTACGGTACAAAGGGGTGGTTTTATATCGAACATCTTCTAAAATATACACATTATGCCGTTTCAAGCGCAATTCCGTCCCTCTTTTGTCCCAAAGTTGTTGTTATTTTGGCTAGAGCCCGCCCAATGCAATGTCCCGCACCCGATTGCTCGAGACCCCAAACGTCACACATTTAGAAAGACGCCATTGGACGGTTCCGAGTTCCGTGTGACCGCGTCACACGTCACCACGCCCAGAAGAAGAAGATGGTGAAGAAATTCCATTCCCGATCTAACTTTTTCTTTAAAATCTTTGCTAAAATGTTGAGCCCGTCGAGATAACAGTGCACACCGTGGACATATACACTAGCGACGGTTTGTACGGTCACGGTATGAAAAAGGCACGTACCTTGGAGTCCAGGCTCTCCGTTATTGTTGTGTTGAGCAGCAGACGTAGACATGTTGACTACCAATGGTTGGCCTCTCTCGACGGTACACGCAGACAAACTAATGTGCGCATGTGCACAATAACAGCCCAGACTTATTGGGCTGCTGTACATCCTACATATTGGGCTGCATTTAGATGGGCACATTTGTGTAAATGATCTGATGTGCATGTATAGTATATATGGTACCGTATATGGTATTTATATAGTTTTTATTTCTCCAGTCATACCATACCATACCAGTCTGAGAAGCAGTTGCAACTTGGCTGATGGTATGTGATGAATGTTTGATATAAGAGCTGAGTCGGGGCTGCATTAACCATTGTGCAAGGAATTAAATAATCCATAGAAAAAAAACAGTTAAAATGCAAAGCACTTGAATGATAGGCTATATGCATGAAGTAAAATGGAAACTGATGAACATTTTACAGTTAGAAGAAAATGATTTTTATTCGGAATTCATATCTGGGAATTTTCCTCTTCCGACTTTATTTCATTTGAACAGACAAACAGAGCTATACAGTGAACATTTTGTTTAGACAATTGTTTTAGCACATCACCAAATACCTTTAAATCTGTGTTAGTGTGCCCCTTGAGAGCTTAACATACAAATCAATTAAATCCTCCACAAATAAAAGTGCGTTTCGTTTTTTTCGACTCACATTATACACTTATATAATTATACATCACAAATCCAATAATAATTTTTTTTCTTGTTGAATCTTGTTGCTTAAAATGGAGGTTGTGTGGTCCTCTATTGGTAGATATAAGTTGCCTCGGTCCAGTGCTCACAAAGCCCATTTAAAATCCATTTCAAGAATGCATCCCCAAACTGAAAATAAGGCAGTTTCTCCAAACCCCTGAAAACAAGTTCACATATTAAAAGAGACAAGGTTTCGACCAGTCAGCAGCAATGATTTCCCCTGAGTAGTCTCCCGTCTGCCCAGAAAGTTCCAGAAATAACCATTTGATTATCGAATAGTCATCGCTCCGAGAAAGGCAATAGGGTTCCTCTGCATTACACTTTGTCCAGATCTTCCATCAAAACCTTGCGTAGTAATGGCCAAATAATAAAGACCAAATGTGACGGTGGGGAAACCTTTTTTTCTAGCAACTACTGCTTAGTTACAGCACTAATTACTCCACCGTGAAGTGTGGCCACTTTTATGTTCATTACATGCTTGCCTTGTAATGTGCCCATTTTGAAAACATTTTGGCCAATCTGAATATTTGCGTAATTTGGAGACATGGCATTTCTTTTTGGTATACTGCGTGTTAAAACAATGCAACTCGAATCTAGTGAGAATCAAAAAAACAAAAAACATTGTAGAGTTTCGATCCAATTCACAAAAAAAACAATTCAATGACAGATTTTCAGTGACCACCCCCGTGACCATTGGCAAATGAACAGCAGCCAGGCGATACCCGATACCCAAGCAGTGTGTGAAACATGGAATGAGATTAAATGTATACGTTTGTATCATCATGTTTGAATGGGAAAGCCTTCCAAAAAGACTGTTTCAGGACTCGAGCACATTACCCAGAGGACTGGCTCTCACAGTCATCAGCATCTTATGGACGTCATTAAGAGAGCATGGTTAATTGTTGCCATTTTTTTCTATGGGTGGAAATTAATTGTAGCAGGACTGAAGCACATTGATCTTGCATAACAATGATCCAGTGGATAGCCAAATAAAGGGTACTTTGTCATCTAGAAGAGCAAGATCATAATTTGCCCACATCTGCTGAACAGCTTGTGGCAGAGTGTAACTGTGGCTCATACAGTGCGTGGTTGTGGTATTATGCCCACTATTTTACCAGAGAAATCTGGTTTTAAATATGGTAGATAAGAGTGACATTCCTGTTTAGGCCAACAAAAGCCTACATTTTATTATTCCTTTTCAGCAAGCATTTTCTCCAATTCAGAAACAAAAAAAAAAGAATTTGTACACGAATCAAACTTAGTTTAGATTCTGATTAATTTGAACTCAAAAGGCATCCCCAAATAGTTTTTTTACAAAATAAGAATTACAGTACGCCAAATTCAAAAAGAAATAATTTAGTGCTTATGACCACAGCTGTACGTTAACACATTTGGTTAATTTAGTTTGGGCATCCAATACAACAAACCGACTCCCTTTATTTCATTTAACATGACTTAGGTTTCAACCAACTACCTGCAGGATGAACACAATACACCCCAATGACACAAGTGATCTTATAAAGCAAAAAGTCCTTCCACATACAAATATTTCCAGAACATACCGCTTTAAAACTACAGTGATTAGACTGCGAGCCTATTGCCTTAATTTGTATACAAAAATAAACCGGCTATGGTGACTTTTTCTCTGGTACAGTACAAAAATCATAAACTCGCACAAAACCAAAAAAAAACATCAAGAAAGTAAACCAATGTTTCGGCCACACCATGACAGGCTACGCAGAGCTGTTGGCAACCCAGCCCGCCATGACAACACAGAAACAAGCCACTTTAAGACCTTCTACAGTGACCGCGCTCAACAGACTTAGTCCTGAGTGTTTCATGGTCGCCCTCCAAAGTGTGAGGGTAAATCTCACAAAAAGGAATCCACCAGGGGTGTGCCTGCAAGACAACAAACACCCCCCCTGTGTACAAAAAGGGACAGCGTGTGTGTGTGTGTGTCAGATTTAACCTCAAACTTTGAGAGAACAGCCCACCCCACAGGCTCAGCCCTCATCCGTCTCTCGACCCCTGCAAAGCAACGTGTCCTGCATGGTGGTGCCACAGTGTTGAATGGTAGTGTGCTGTACATTGGGCAGTTGGACGCCATGAATCAGGGGCAATACGGAGTGTTATCAGATTATATTTCCAGTGTTCTAGGCCCAAAACAAAACAAGTGTAAAATTAAAAAATTAAAATTAAAAAAATAATGCATGACAAAGAAGAAAAAAAAGCGCTAATGTTGCAAAATGAAATCTAACCGGGTCACTAAAACAAACATATCAACACTGGGTAGCTTTGACATACAAAACATGTCATGATGGCACCAAATAAATGAAATATTGACCTAGCCAAATAACTGTACACAATCATCATCATCATCATCATCATCATTCCCCTTGGGTTGGGATGTAGTGGAAATGAACTGCAGGGGGTGGCGAGGTGTACGGTGTGCTCCTAACACGGGAATCCCACTAAGGCTGAATCCCAACGTCTGGGCCGAGGACCCAGAGCTCTGCACATGCAGATATCGGTTGCACTTTTGGAAATGCACCTGTGATGGCCCAAAATGGAGGGTATTGCACGGCTGCAAAACAAAAAGGACTGCACATTCACAGGGTGCACCGGGCTTATACGTATGCAAATCCAAACATCGGCTGGGGGAGGAGGGAGATCGCAGAGCCTAGACCTGGGGATGCAGCCTAAGAAAGCCATCAAAAATGGATCACATTGTCTAGGTGAGTATATGAGAGCTGGGTGGGGGAGCCTAAGCAGAAACTGGGATCTGAATGGTGCTTGGCACACTAGTTCAGTTTGTCCTGGAATATGTACAGATTATTGGTTGTGGCCACGGCGATGATGTTGTCCAGGGGGTGCCAGGCCGTGTGGAGGATCTTCTTGTTAAAGTCCAGACTATCTACACTAATCTCGTCCTTCTTGCGCTTCCCACCTGTGCACACTTTGCGTGGCTTCAGCACGGAGCGGGGTTTGCTGTTCTCCCGGGACGCTTCCAGGGTCACGTCCTGGCGGTAACCCCGGTCGAACATCCGGAAGAAGTTGTTGTAGGAGCCAGTCATCACGACGCTGCAGAAGAACAGAAGGGGGGTGAGTCGCGTGGATGACGAGCACAAATAAAACATATCACGTGCACTTCAGTGTTTCCCCTACATGCAGTGGTATACCAGTGGCACAGCAACAATAAATTATGCAATTATATATTTCTTATTTTACTTTTAGAATGACTAATTATGTTGGGCACCCCAAATGCCATTTAAAAAACATATCATAGGCGCAGACTAAAATCTTAGAGCTCAAAAAACAACAACATGGCTTACGCACTCAGTGCACACAGTGCACACTAGGTCTTGTTCTATGTCTACCATTGTAGGAGACCATTAGTATTGGAATGCACCAGAGCCCTACCGGAATCAATGACCACCCTAAAATCTCTCCCACAGACAACATTGCGCACATCAAAACACCTTTTAATAAATAAATAAGTAAAATATGGTAGGGAAAACACTGCGCTTCTCTAGATGGATGGTATTTCCTGGGAATGAAAGGGCTGTACTATAGTGGCACTGGGCAGCACGGGGCTCTGCAGAGAGCAGATTAGGACACCACTAGATAAGCAGTCATACCAGCACTGACATGAAGGCCAATCTAAACTCCAAATTAAATAATATATGCACATGATTTATAGTTCATTGCATTGGTCTATATTGATCTACGGTCTTACTTTTTACTTGTTTGTATTTATCCATTTGGCTGCGGTTCGTTTGGCTGCCCCACCCCATCCACCCAGGGGATCAATAGACCAACCAACCAATATTGATGTCATTACATTAACAACTTTCTGCCAGATCATAACTAATTATGGTTTACCAATTCAATTCCCGTTAGAAGGGGATGGGGAAGAGGCTTTCATGGACCAATGCAATCACTTAATTTAATGTCATAATAATAATAATAATAAATCGGCCAATTCCCCAAATTATCAATTAGTGGGGTCCCAAGTCAACAACGCACACACCACTTCAAAATACATTAACCATATGGATGTTAAGCCTGGCAACTTCTGCTCAAGCCCTGAAACAACCATGGCAAAACATTCATAATTGGGCCGAAAAATGTATCAAATAGTTTCATCGTAAACAAGGCTGTGACTGTATTTGACTATGCAATACACATATTTTATAACATTTCAGATAAGGTTGACGCTCGGAGGAGCTCTAAAAATGAAAACGGACTTGTGTAAGCTACAATCAATTTGTAAAAAGGTCAACATTTCTAACAATAGGAGACCACAGAGTAATTTCTCAAAAGGCTTGCTTTTCAAAATGCCAACACACACACACACCAAAAATACTCTGAATATCAATATTTTGGACTGTACTATCTGTCATTTAGCATTTACATTCCATTCACAATGTTGTTATTTTTTTATGTCTGTAAAGCTCCCAGGAGACCTAATATATTGTGCATAATTGATTCAGTTTATCAGCCACCAAGCAAAATACAACAAACCACTGGCTATGTGGAATCCTGCACAAGCCTCAGCCAGGCAGTGCCTGCACAGACAGTTGTGTCACACACACACGGCTCACCTGTCATTCCCGTTCCAGCAGCACTCAAACTTGTCAAAGATGCAGTCGTTCTCATAGAGGGAGCACAGCTTACTCCTGAGATATTCATGGACCTGAAGGAGGCAAAGTGGCAGTACACGGTCAACAGCTTTACAGGGGCCCCTCATGAATTATTTGGAGAGACACTCTCCTACCTTGTACAGGGCCACTGGGAGGATTTAAATAACACAAGCCAACGTTTTGTTAACGGACATGAATGCGCACCTGATACGTCTCTACCGGCCTGGTCTCCATGTTGAGGTCCCAAATTTTGACGGACAGGTAGTCCCGGGTCATCATGTATCGGCCACTGTGGCTGAACTTGACGTCGGAGATGGACGAGATGATCTCGGAGAAGAAAGAACGGTTGTTCGGGTCCTCCGGTTCTTCAAACACTGACGAGCGTAAAATACATTTAAAAAAAAGTTGCTGTTGTCTGTAGTAAAACTTGGTAGTATACGGCTGACAAAGACAGTTTTTTGTTTTTTTAAACAAATGAAGATTAAATTAATCTGTGGTACAACAAGCCTGCTTTAACTACCAGCGGATCTATCAAGTAGAGAGCTAAAAAAAAGCCTTACTCTTGGAGTGCTGGTCACACAGAGCCGACGCCCTCATGTCACACAGCCGGATGGTGCCCTTGCTGCTGCTGTACACAAAGGTGTTGCACTGGTTGGGGTGGAACTCGGCGGCAGTGATCACCTCCGTCAGCTCCTCCATGTTGGTCGGCTTTATGTCCACGATGTCTAAAGAGGCTCGGGGTCAAGGACTTCCAAAACACTCTTCTCACAGTGTGACACTCCAAACATAAAGTAATAAACGATAAACAGACTAATAGACAAGCGTGGGCAAACAACAAATGGAGCACATTAGGAGGCTTTACTGTTTAACCAACCGTTTGTGGACAAAATAAACTGGGCGGCGTTCTTCTGGGGCAACCGTCGGATCTCGTCGATTGGATGAACACGAAAGTATAAAAATGAACAGGGAGGAAGAAACGATTACACCAGGATACTGAAGCTGCGGTCGGTGATCTCCAGGTTCCACAGGTTGATCCGGAGGTCATCCGCCGACAGGTAGGTCTCGCAATCGCTGTTCACGGAGATGGAGTTGATGTGGTACGTGTGAGCGTTGGCAAACACTCGTCTGGGGCTGGCCTCCACCATCAGGTCCATGGGCCGGAACACCGGCACCTTGAGGGCAGAGGAGGTGGGAGCCACGGTAAATAACACACAACGGTAAAACAAATAACATAAACACAACAAGGTGTGCATAGGTTTAGGAAGCAGACATCACGGCCAGTTAGCTTATGGGACCATTTTAGGATCAAGGCCCCAATGTAAAAAGCTGGCGACCACATTCAGTGGCACGCAAGAGAATGTGTTTGGATGTACAATGCATGTACTTGTACTAGGGGTACAAGTACCGTACTAAGGGCATTACATTACATTAATTTTGCAGGCACTTTTTTCCAGAGCAACTTACAATAAGGTCATTAAACGTAAGTAGGAAAGAGTTACTCCTACTTGGTAGTACATAGTACATGGTAGTATTGCATTTCCTCCCGAACAAGCTTTCAAGAGAAGAACCAGTGCTCGGTAAAAGTACAATAAGTCAGCTCCCTCGAGTTGACATAATAAGTACATCAATCAGGGGCTACAAGGACAAATAGTGAAGCCGACAGACACCCAGAGCTCATAAGCAAAAGCTAATAAAAGTAGTGTAGTGTGGCTTGAGCTGTGCAGCCAAAGATGTTCCACCCATGTGGGCAGCCTTCCTGAACCAAGCTTCATGTGCTCCTTGATGATATGCAGCTGAATTCACTGTAAACGGCTTTGGATTTAAGTGTGATAGAATGTGTGTGTGCGTGCGCACACGCACACACACACACACACACACTATCTATCTATCTATCTATCTATCACAAAGGTGACACCCACCCGTAGTGTGGTGACAGTGTTGGGGTCTCTGTATCGGCCGTCCTCCTCCTTCAGGTTATAGCCCTCGGGTCGCTTGTCCCGCTCGCTGATCTTCCACAGCTTTATGGTTTTGTCTGCGCAGCAAAAGGATTAGACCAGAGATTATGTCACCTGCCAAGGAAGAGGTGACAGTGCTCTGGAAGAAATACAGTATATATATATTTTTTTTTTTAATGGTGTTTCACACCACTTCATAGATCGTATTTGTATGAAACTTTTATTTTTATTTTAAAAGGAGGCTTTACTGTTTAACCAACCGTTTGTGGACAAAAGAAACTGGGCGGCGTTCTTCTGGGGCAACCATCGGATCTTGTTGATTTTCTCCTCGATCTCCAGACTCTTCAGGTAGTCAAACTCTGGCTCGTGGCTCTGGAAGGTGCTGTACACGTTGTACTCCCCGCGGCACTGGGGCTGATTCTTGCTCTGAAACACAGAACAGCGACAGGAAGAGGACAGCATACCCGTGAGCACAGCACAACACACCACACCGGGGCAGAACATGGCGGGGGGGGAATGACGAGAGCCGTTGTCTCGGAGTAGGAGGAAAAGGAGAGGGGTGATTTGATTGAGCTGTGATGAGTCACGCCGGCTTACCTCGGGCTCCTGCTGGAAGATGACGACGCGGCCACCCTTGTCCCCGGTAGCTAGCAGCTCCCCCGAGTGGTTGAATTCAACAGTTGATATGATGTCCGCTGTCACACACGGTGGAGAAGTGGATTAGCTTATCTGCTCTGTATTGCCTATTTGGATATGGTATAGCCAATGGTCATAGGGCGTAGAACATAACGCAGACAGTCTTTGAACTGCAGCGTAGCTCTGGAGCGAAGCGCATTGAGTCCCAACTCGTTAACACGAGTCAGTCAAAAGAGGAAAGGCCTTTTAACAGATCACAGAGTACAAACTCCAGAATTATTAAAAATGTTCCATCGGCATTGCATCAAATGCATTACAACTATTCAGAGGACTCCAAGTACTAATCCAACGGACCAGCTATGGGGCCTTTGTGTGCCCGTGTGGGTGGCTGCCACCTGCAGCGTCCAATGCCATTAAGTCACTAGACGGCAGCTAGAACACAAGGTAGTACTGGCTGGGAAAAGGCAACGTTTGCGAGACAAAAAAGGAAAACCGTTTGAGGTGAGAATGAATACAAATAATTAAAACACCCATTGTGTAAGACTTGATAAAATAACAAACCATTCATGTGCAGATGTATTGCAATGAACATTTGCTTTAAAAATATATATATATATATATGCCATTTGCAACAAAGGGATATCATTACAATGGTAATCTGGGCTGTTCAATCCAACAGAACAATAGATGATCTACCAAATGCCTGCATGAACATAAGCCAATACTAGTTGCTGCTCTGCTGCCAACAGCCAGCCTGATACAACTTTACTGCACAAAATAAAAGGCTACAACTGCGGTGTTGCTGTTGTGCAACGGGCCCGTGAAATGTCTTGTTTAGTGACATCATTAGCAGTCTCAAACGTGTACAGTCATCCTTAGGCAAGGCTTACTGTAAACAGCCACACTGGCAAGTCCACCACTTACTTGACGCAGACCTGCATGGGACCAGTGGGATGTGGGTGTCAGAATGAAATAACTGCTTTTTTTTAGGAAGATTATATGGCTCTTGTGCACAGGAAGAACATACTCAAATCAGTGCACTCTTAACCTCGCCATTATCTCGGACTTGGGACTACGCAAGGACATTTACCATGGCTCCACTCCAGCACTACACCCACAGGAGTACCAGACATAAAAATGTAATCTTCCGAATAGGTTTACAAAAAACGTCTGAATATTATATATATATAATATTCAGATCACGTATATATGAACTCAGACATGATCCAGTGACTTGATTGTCTCTGTGCACGTACAGTATGGTTATGCAGGAATATATCCATTTAAATTGACCCTGCAAACAATTTAAGGAGAATCTCAACTTCCAGATATTGAAAGGATGTTAAAAAGTAAACAAGGACCATTGTGTAAATGATCTTGTGTTGTGCCTTTCAACATTCAAAGTGAGAAGAAACTTTTGTTCATGGCCTAAAGCCAACCTACTAAACTCTCAATGAAGGACAGCGGTGCTAAATAGTGCCAGGCCATTCTGAGACACGCCCAACAACAGACAAGACTATATCCAAACCCTGTCCATCTAAATTAAATGATTGCATTCGGGTTTTAAACTAAGACTATGAGACTAGACAGATCATAGCCTTATTCTGCACACCATTGTTAAGTGCAATGGGGCAGTGTGGTTTTTGGGGCAGTGTGGTTTTTGGGGCAGCGTTCTCTTCATTCAGACAACACCCAACCCAGGCGACAAATACATTACAATGTATTGGCAATGGGTCCACATGCACTTACCTTCCGCCACATCGTCATCAATCGCTCCCTTGACCTGAGAGAAGCACCACTGGACATCGTTACACCCACCGCCGGCTCCTGTCACATATACATGAACACACACACAGAATTATTGTCATGTTTCGATTGCAGATTCGATTTAGCATCATCATCATCCAGTCGGGGCCTCATCAAATTACAATCACCACTCAATGCAAAGCAGGGCCACACCACACACCTCTCCCAGAAGCTCTTCACAATACCACACACACACACACAGCAAAAAACACCCAGTTCTACACATAATAACGAATGCACGTTAATAGCTGCGGCTAAGATTAGCATTAGCTGCTAGGCGCCGAAACCAGAAGCCGTTACAAACAAACAAACAAGCAAACTACTATTACCAACTCCCAACTAGCCTAGCTACTAGCTAGCTATAGCGGGCTAACATCACCTAGCTAACTGGCTAGCGGTCTGACCATGGATAGCGTCAACAGAGAAACATTCATACATTCATCCGTTCATTGAGACGCCGAGTGACAAACACGTATTGTGTGTGGTTGTTTTTTTTACCTGCCATGGCGCGCGACTCGGACTGGACCGGGGGATGTGATGTGTGTGATGGTGGTGATGTGTGTGATGGTGGTGGTGGTTCTTCTCTGGGCCCTGTGAGCTGGAGCAGAGCTGACTCGGGTCGGCTTGGTTCTGACCGGGGAGGAGCAGCAGCAGGAGGAGGAGGAAGGAGAAATATCACCGGTTGGTCCGTTAAATGGAGGACTCTTCAACGCATGGCGGGGCAGGCGGACGGGTGGGTGTTTTTTAGCTTGAGTTGAGTTGAGCGACGCCAGGGAGAGTAGACCCGTAGAGATCCACACACGGCCGGACGGACAGCTTCAGACTTTGAACTTACTTTCCCGATTATGTTTCCTCCGCCTCTCCAGGCTGCGTACACGTTCAAAATGGCGCAACGCGGGCGGCGCTCCGGGAGCGTCGAACCGGACAACGTTTGGGATGGACAGTATTTAATTTATTTTTAAAAAGCCAATTAGACTGATACACTAACTACAAGCGCCAACTTTCAAATCTCACCCGTTGCACCAACTTGTATGCCACGTTTAAAAACAACAACAACCATATACATCTAGAATCAACTGTAAAAAACGTACCTAACGCACACACGATTGATAATTGCGCAGAACTTGCAGACATACCAGGAGATGAACCTGTGGTACAAAGACTTAACTAATGCACACACGATTGGGAATTGCGAATCATTTTCAGAATTACCAGGGGATGAACCCTGCACAGAACTTGCAGACTTACCAGGAGATTCAGCTTTTAGATGTGGTTTATTTGTCACATGTTTAAGGTACAGTGTGCAATGTACAGTGGAATGGTATCGCGAGCTCCGAAGATGTGCGCAAAAATTACATTTACAAAATTACAAGAATTACAACAAATTACTCAAATAAAAATAATTACAAAAATACACAAATTGAAATATTTACATAACTGCAGTATACCTATAAATGAAAACTAACAGTATAAACAGTATACAGTATAAATAAGTAAAGTTGGTGGCGTAGTGCAGATAGCCCTGTTGCATATAAAGTCTGAACACACGTTGCATAACCAATGTGGGATTTAGTTATATTTGAACCTAACCCGCCTAGTACACGTGTGTGCAATGACGTGGAGTATCCACAAGATGGCAATATAAACCCATAAATCGCACAGGCGACTGGAGCATTTTGCTATTATATATTTCATTAACTCTTCTGCACACACACATAGTGAAAATATTCTGCACACGCACATGCACACACATACATGGGGTTTAACCATGGATGTGTGTGTTCTACAAACAGTGGCATACTGGAGTATGAATGTATCATGCATATAGCCTGGAGATAGGCATTTTCATGGTTTGGTGCATTTAGTCATGTGTCTACACGGGAAGGAAATACACGACACGTCTGAAAACCAGTTCATGTTTTTTGAGCTAACATGGTGAAAATTGTATTTTAATTCAATCTTTCCGTTCCACCTAGAAAGAAAGTCACCTTCCTTCTGCCCCTAGCCAATCGTATGCTACCACAGAGTATAACATTATTAATTACCAGGGCCGGCCGGCTTCCACCAAAGGTCATTTCCCAAAAGGTCATTCGCCTAGCGTCCAATGCTTCAGAATGTGCTAAACTTCTGTTTCATTACCTCAGCAATACCTGTTATACTTATCTTACCATGACATTTCGTTATTTTTTTTTTAATGATTGTAGACCCTCTTGATGTGAATTATCGCCTTTGTTGCCAACGATGAAACGCTGTCTGATTCTCCCGGGCGCTGTTCAGGTTCTCACTTTGAATCAGGCCTAAACCCTGTGCCTGTTTGACACATGAACAGGGCCTTGCTCACCCTGAGTTGGCTCACCGCTGTGCTCAGTGTCTCTAAATGGATTAAGTTGTCAGTCGGACAGCCCCGTCTGAGCTTTTTAATATCCAGCCTGAGGTATATCAAGCAATCATCTGCCAAATGGGATTTGCCTCCATTTTAGTGCAACTTTCTTGCCGTCCTCTGTCTGGCTGTCGGCGCTCCCTCCGATCAATGGGTTTCTCGTTCTGGATTTTTCTATGAAAAATAACCTTCTAGCCTGGGTCTAATATTCGTCAAATAATTAATAATGCACTGTTACTGGCGTTTGCTAGTTAATGTCGCCAACCGGCAAAATTCAAAGAACTACAGTTCTCTTGAAATAAAGACAGCTTTCATGTTAACCTTGTGGTGTGGTTGGTGGGTTCAGATAATGTAAAAAAAATCGTCTTATGTGAACAGTTTCCAAACGGCCCAACGGTTTCCAAACCATTGGTGAGCAAACGGTTTGTTTGTACGGGGGAAAAAACAACCCTGTGTATATATATTGACATTTCCAAAGCACGTTTGTTTGTTGATATGCTTGTTGGCAGAAGTGAAAAAAAAGACGCCCCCACATTCAGCGGTTGCCAAGGCATACAATTTCTATTCATTTGACGCCTCTAAAGAGGCACTCTCTGACATCACATCACCAACAGAGTTGGTCCCAGGGCAAAACTTTCCACCAGTAGGTGGCAGTAGGCCTGCAAATGTGCCCTCGCACACAAGTAGCCGCTTTCCTCCGTCATAAATGTTAAAATAGTACCATAGATTTGAACGTTTACTTTCATCGACACATGATCCAGGTCCCCAGCTATATTCTCCTCACACATTTGGTAGCTTCCAGAATTGTGTGTGTGTGGGGGGAGGGGCATAGTCAGTCAGCATTTGCGTGTTTTTTTCATTGTCTTGCAATGTTGGAAAAACAGAATGACTAAGAAAACCCTCTGAGCGCTATAGGATTCTGTGGTTTCATAACAACACAGGCCTACCACCGTGGCTTCCTCCACTGTCCACGGCATCGCGTTTCACTGTGGGCCCATTTGAAGTATTATTCACTGTAGGAGCAGGAGGAGTGCAAACACTTTCATTGCATCAAGCCCACACTGAAATCCACTGGGTCGCTGACTAATATCTTGTGTTGTATATTGCTGGACCACACCGCCGTTCACGCGCACAAGCTGGCATGCCGTTTACCTCTGCTACAACCTGTTGTGTGCTACGTTTTGCCAAGGCACATCGAGCTTCAGCTCTGTTGGCGTATAGCCTGGCCACCATTTGCCAACGATTGCGATGACATGCACAGATATCGTCTGCTTTATCGTTGACACAAAGAGCCTCCGGCGTTATTTCATTACCTTACATTACCTTTCATTACATTACCTCAAGGTTATGTTTTTTGCCGTTGTTTGTTTCGTTTGTCTGTTTGTTAGCAAGATAATTCAAAAAGCTCTGTATAAAATTGGACAAAACTTGGTGGTTGGATTACTTATGGACTAAGGGAACAGTTGGTTCCATTTTGGCACAGATCCGAATCCGGATCCATAAGACATTTTGGTGTGGCGGAGGTATGCGCTCTGCTGAGAGCCCTCGAGTTTGTACTGAAAATGTCCAAAGAGTTATGAAGCCCTGACATCCCTGCCGTGGTCCCGCCGCGACGGCCCTTAACACCGCACCCAGCAGCGTAACAAACCACTCCTCGTCACAAATCCACCGCACTAACGGAAAGAAAAAGGGCTGAGCTATCGGCTCGGCAACACACAACACGACCTCGACACAGTTGCGTGAGGCCCTGCGTACTTCCCATGTGAATCCCTTTCGTGAACCCCACGCAGGCTTGTCCTTTGAGAGCAGGGCCTTCAGCATATTCACGCGTCCGACCGGAAAGCGGAGCCACAGCCGTAATGCAAATATCATGTCTTCAGACGGCAGGGGGGGGGGGGGGGGGGGGGGGGGACGAGACGGACGCACGCCACGGGCGCGGGTCGCTGGCGCGGCTAAGGGACGCGCAGGAAAGCCGCCTGTTCGGTTCATTTTTAATGGCGTACTCGTCGCTGCTTCATTATGTGGTCGTGTGGGGAACCACCTGGAGGACCCTCCAGAAGCCCTCCTACCCACCGGTGGGCGTTGTTTGTTCTGACCCCCGCCACGACAGATTATATACATTTCAAAAATCTCATTGTGTTTAAGTAGTGTCAGGACCTGGGTTAGCATGCAAAGGCCAGGCAGCTCTTTATGGTAATGAAGCTCAGAGACTGATTAGTATCTCCTGCCTCACAGGTGAACAAGCGCACATGCACGCACGTGCGCACACACACACACACACACACACATATATATACACACAAACACACACACACACACACATATATATACACACAACACACACACACACACACACACACACACACACACACACACACACACACACACACACACATAACACACACACACACACACTACACACAAACACACACACACACACACACACACACACTCATATTAACACATGTACACTCACACAAACGTATTCACATACACACACTCATATATTAACACACGCACACACACATATTAACACAGACACACACACACACACATTCACACATTAACACATATACACACAAACACACACACAATCGGAGACACCAGGGATGCTCACCACTGCAGCCATGGCAACCCAGGCATCGAACGGAGAAGTCAGAGGAATGTTGACGCTGATCACCAGGCCATGAAAACACTGAGCATCTCACCGCTGTGGAAATGAAAGGAGCAGAAGCAGTGAAGTGTTTCCTCCTCACCCAAACGTGACCACGCAACTCGTTTGCGAAACCCAAAAGCTTTTAACTTGGAAAATAAGCTGCATTGGAACCCTTCATGGAACCCCGTACCCCCTTTCACCGAGGTCTTTCACACACCTCCACACTCCGCCTCTCATTCCAATGCCGGCCTTCACTGTGTACTTATTTTGGACGTTGATGAGTGTGGCCGTTGTCCGACTCTCAGTGTATACAGACACGAGTCTGTGAGGAGCTCGAGGAGTGAGACATCTCACTCAATGAGGCCTATGGTGAGTCTGTGGACATTGGGGGGGGGGGGGGGGCGTCCTACAGATGTGAGTAGCGTGGTTTCTATGGTGAACACGTATGTTCCAGACGAGTGGCTCCGCTGTGCCGGCCTCCTGGGGGATCATTAAAACGTATCCGTTGACAATGAGCTCTAGATTTGTGTGCCGATGAAATTGATTCTTAGTGGTCGGCTAATACCAATAATCGACGGCCTGCTTTGTTCCAGGGAAAAGTGTCCCAATTGCCAAATAGTGTGTGTGTGTGTGTGTGTGTGTGTGTGTGTGTGTGTGTGTGTGTGTGTGTGTGTGTGTGTGTGTGTGTGTGTGTGTGTGTGTGTGTGTGTGTGTGTGTGTGTGTGTGTGTGTGTGTGTGTGTGAGAAGACTATCTGCGTGTGCATGCATGTGAGTATGCGCCTGGTGTACTTGCACGTGTCGGGGGGGGGGAGGACGACGAGCATCCCAGTTCGAAGTCACACACACAAGTCCTTATGTGTGGGAAACAAAGGCACACCTTCCCCGCTTTCTCCTCAACGGCCGGCCAAGGCTTTTGAGGAGAGAGTTCACCGCAAGGTCACCCCGCAAATCGGATTACACCCACATGAGGGAGCCCCGAATGGTGTCGCGGCGGGAGAGATAAGCGCTAATCCGAGGTTCATGTAAAGTGACATCACCAGCAGCGATACACCGCTGTCATCTTATTCTTTGATGGAAGATCTTTCATTTTCTCGGCCACTAATGGGAATTCTCACACGGGGCTGCGAAGCTTTTCATTTTCTCTCTCCTCCTCCTGCCTTTTCCTTTTTTTCCATACATCCGATGGGTTCTTTGGGGCACCGATAATGAAATGTTTGCCAAAAAGGTTTTTTTTTACATTTTTTCCTTCAGGATTTTTTAACGAAAATTGCAGTCATCCATCTTGTTTAACTTTACTAAATGAATTATGTTCTATCAGGCGCGAGGTTGAGGAAGCCCCACAGACACACGCACGCACACACACACACACACACGCACGCACGCACGCACGCACGCACGCACGCACGCACGCACGCACACACACACACACACACACATTGAATGGAGGATATTCGTACGGTTTCTGACCTGTGTGACCCCTTCAGACACGCGGTTATGTCCACGGTGTGGATGGGTGTCGCGACTCTCAGCCGATCGGTCACATCATCTGATGGGAAGCCATGCCACCCTGGGCGAGTTGACTTCAAACAACGCTGTACGTGTAACGCCTCCAATGTGAAGCAGTGAGTTAATTACATTTACATGACGTGTGAAGTGGCGCACCTTTTCGCGAGGCCTTCGCAGAACCGCAGAGCCTTTTGAACACTTTCCTTTTTTCCCCTTTTAAAAAAAACAACAAACTCAGTGAGCAGAGTGCACGGCAGGTTCAAAGTCCGGATTTGGTTAGCGGAAGGGGGGGGGGGGCCCTAATGAATTTCAATGTGACAGGACTTTGGATGTGACTTTTACTCAATCAGGCAAGAGCCAATGACACGTGGACCTTGGAAGGGCCAGCCTGGCTAACGGACTGATCACACGGCACCATCCATCCTCACTTATAGAGAGGCCTTCATTCTGGTGTCACTGGGAGAGCTCGCTATACCTTAAAGCTCACGCTCTCTTCCATACATTACCCTGAGTAGAGTGTGTGTGTGTGTGTGTGTGTGTGTGTGTGTGTGTGTGTGTGTGTGTGTTCTCATACATAGTCTATCAGTTAGCTTCTTTTTAGCATTGTTAACAATTAGAAAGAGCATCCAAGTGTAACACTATGAAGCCAATTTTGCAGAATTTCTCAGTAAGGCTATTGGCTATTGTTGACTGGTGCCAATAGTTTTTGGCAGATGTATTCATTTGTTGTCATGTACGTTTATATACATATATACAGTATATATGTATTTAAATATGTATATATATATATACAAGGAAGATGTGTTTCCATAAACAATGCATGCGTACAGGTCCAAGAGGGGCCCAACCTTATTATAGCAAACGCCACAATTCATTTAGAGCCCCTTATCTGTTCAATTATGCTTTCTCTGTTCGGGAAAATCCAGGTGCAATCACTAAAGGGGGTGGGAGTGAATGTGTCTCTTTATTTATTTATGTTAACTTGGCCTCGCTCCAGTTGCAGCCCCTGATTTCATTTGTCTGAGCCGAGTGCCGGATTTAATAGGATTACAATCTGCTGCCCGTCAGAAATTTCGTCCACGTACACCTCAGTGCGGTGGAGGGGCAGAGCGGCTCTATTAGCGTGTGACGGCATTCGCGGTTCAATGCGCTTTTGAGGGAAAACCCGTGCGCGTCTGCAAATAGCCCATGATTTGCTATCAAATGCGTTTATTCCGTTTTACGCTGGTTTTCTGACCTAGTTCGCCGCCGTCATGCGGCAACAGAGAAGTGGCGGTGCGTTGCGCACATATACTCTGTAGTTGTTGTTGCATCGAGGTAGGTCAACTAGAGACTGAACTTGTCATGTCGCTTTAAGCTTGTTAAGGCCCTTGCACCGAACACTGTTTAACCTCAGTACACGCACACACACACACACAGGCGCACACACACACACACACACACACACACACACACACACACACACACACACACACACACACACACACACACACACACACACACACACACGCACACACACAGGCGCACACACACGCATACACACACACACACACAGGCGCACACACACACACACATACACGCACACACACAGGCACACACACACACACACACACAGTGTGCACAAAACAAAAATCAATGCATAAGGAATATAACAATACAAAGGTAGGGGAAAGAAAATGAAGGGTACGCTAGGAAAGTGCATACCGGATGGCAGCAGTTCTCAGTTCTCATTAAAGTTTCCGGTGAGGTGTATACTGTGTATGACTGTCCCCCACACACACACACACACACACCACACCACACCCACACACACACACACACACCACACACGTACACACCAGATGTGCTTAGAACACATCCACAGTATTCCAACACAATACAATCTTGTACTTGTAGAACATCTTAGAGAATCTAGGGCGCCCAGCTTATTGTACGTTTACCCGAGCACTGGTTCTCCTCTTGGAGGCTTGTTAGGAAGGAAGTGCTCTTATGAATTCTGGTGACTGGTAGTTCTCTTGGCTACCTATGTTGAATTCACTTATGAAGACAACATGAAAAAGATTTCCTATTGCTTCATACTGTGATAGGAAAGTAAAACAGGTAATTAGTGTGTGTGTGTGTGTGGGGGGGGGGGGTGGGGGGTGGTGGTGATGTAATCCTTGAGGATTTGATTGGATTGCGCAAAAGTGACAAAACAAAGCAGACAGCTGTGTTAGCTTGTCGCCCCGGCTTTGAAAAATTGGTGCCTTTTTATTTTTTTGGTTGGCACATTGTGCCAAGGAACAGGTGAGTAACGCGACACGCAAATGAGATGACATGGGGCCGCAAGTCGTGAATAAATACGATGCGACACGAACATGGCGTTTACTCCTGGAGACTGATAACAAAACGTCTCTTCTCATATGCTCAGCGTTAGAAAGGAAATGTATGACTGTTGCATGTTAACAGGGTCTCTCCTTGCTGAACTATTTGCGGATAAAGGTTGACACAACTTCCAACGCCACCCCCCCCCCCCCCTTCCCTCTCTGCCGTGCCCTCACAGCATGGGCCTATAAGCGCGGTAGCTGTGCTAATAACCAGGAGAGGAATACATACACAAGGCAGAGAGAAAGAGAGGAATTCATGGTAAAACTAAGCACTGCTGTCAGTGTACCAGCGCACCACACACACGCACGCACGCACGCACGCACACACACACACACACACACACACACACACATACACACACACACACACACACACACACACACACACACACACACACACACACACACACACACACACCCGCGCAGCAGTAGCAGCAGCGGCGGTGTGTGACGCATGATGCTCCCGGAGTACAGACGGAAAGACGGAGAGATTTGCGGTCCTCTCGGCCAGCCGGGGCGCTGAGCCGCTGCTCAAACACACCCAGACTGAGACTCTCACGCAGGGCCAGGAGCTGGGTGAGCCGTGATGGCAGAGACATGATACAGGAGGAAGAGGGTGACGATGATGTGATGTGATCGATGTGCTAAGATCCCGAATGAGAAAGTGTCTGTGTGTATATATATACGTGTGTGTCTAAGTGTGTGTGTGTGCAGGTGTGTGTGGGTGTCTGTGTGTATGTGTGTTTATACCTGTGTGTATTTACATACGTGTGTGCATTCATGTGTGTGTGTATGTGTGTTTCTATGTGTGTGTGTGTCCATGTAGTATCTGTGTGTGTGGGTGTCTGCGTGTATTTGGGTTTATACCTGTTTGTATTTGCATAGGTGTGTGTGTGTGTGGGTGTGTGGGTGTATGTGTATATACGTGTGTGTCTATGTGTGTGTGTGTGTGTGCCGGTGTGCGTGTGTGTGTGTGCGGGTGTCTGCGTGTATCTATGTTTATACCTGTGTGTATTTGCATAGGTGTGTGCAAGCATGTGTGTGTGTGTGTGTGTGTATACATGTGTGTCTGTGTGTCTATGTGTGTGCCTGCGCACATGCGTGTGTGTGTGTGTGTGCAGGTATCTGTGTGTGCGGGTGTGTGTATATATCTGCGTGTAGTTGCATGAGTCTGTGTGTGCCTGTGTGTGCCTGTGTGTGTGTGTGCCTGTGTGTATGTGTGCACATGTGTGTGTGTGCAGGTGTGTGTGTGTGTGTGTATATCTGTGTGTAGTTTCATGCGTGTGCATGCATGTGTGTGTGTGTACACGTGTATGTCTGTGTGTGTATATACGTGTTTATGAGCGTGTGTGTGTGTGTGTGTGTGTATGTGTGTGTATGTGTGCCCAGGTGTCTGTGTGTGTCTATGTGTGTGTATATGTGTGTGTGTGTGTTGTGTGTGTGTGTGTGTATGTGTGTGCACGCTGCATGCTGGAGCAATGCTTAATCCGTGGTTATAGTAGACTCCCTATACTAGAAAGTGATTCCTAACCATAAAACTCGATGCTATTTCAATCCGGTCACAGCGACTCCCGGATGTCACCGGCACATCCAACTCTTATTAGCTGGGGCTTTGGGTGTGGGCAGCGGGCAGGCCGATGGCAGCTCGCAGGTTTGTTCTTTGACTTAAGTCCTGAACACCTACACACGCACGTTTCGCATGGCACTCTGTTTCAATATATGCATGTGCCGAAGGTTGTCGGTGCGTATTTGGATATATTCAGATCTGTTTTACGCAATATATGTATATGCTGTGAATGGGACTATGCAGGCAACATATATAGTTGCTATAAGCCAAAATAATATGTCTCATACATAAGGGAATCTTGATAATTATTTGACACTGTAAAAACAGAATGGTTCGTAAATGAACTGCTCTTTTATTACAAAGCTTTATGCTGCAAAAAAGCTTTTTTCGATTGTTTTCCAGGGAATACGTTCCCTTTAAAAGCTGCATTTAGAGGAGAAAAGCCCGCTATATGAAAGCACTCAGATTCACGATTAAACCATCAGAAAATGGCTTGCGATGGAACACTTAAAAATAAAAGGCTGTAAAAATAAAGTTCACCCTTTATGGTATTTGTCAGCTCTTTTTTTCTTCCCCCCCAAGAGAGAGTAGGACGTAAGACACGGTGGACACCGTTAATGTGGTCCTTTAGTGCATGGCTGCCAGTGATGGCTTTTCAATTAATACACCAAATATGCTCAATCAAGTTTTAATGCGTTCTGTTCTCCGACGCACGCCGGGCAAGGGGTTGTATCAGTTGCCAACTTAATCCAACGTTTCAATTTGCGGTGACAGCACGCAGAAGAAGCTCATATCCCCCCCCCCCCCCCCCCCCAGACGAACACGAAGGTGTTAACTTTCTCTTAACTTTCTGTTAAACCACCACGGATGGAAGATAGATTGTCGTCTGAATAGGAGCTACTGTTGTCGTCGTCGTCGTCTCCCCACCCCTTCCCCTCAGGGGGCTCCACAGTGGAAGTCACCAGAGAGAACGACACCACACACTGCCTGCTGAAAAAGTGGGTGGGGATACGGGGTGGGGAAGTGGATCATCGCGCCTGTGTGCGCGCGCTAAAAACTCTCTAACTCACTAATACCCACAAAGGCGAGAGGAACAGATGTGAACACACTGGTAAATATCACACACTGACAGCCTGCACATGCCCTCTGGGAGCCCCCCCCTTACCCTCCAGGGGTTTGGGCTACGATTGGGGATGTGGAACATGGCGTGCTTCCATGCATAGTTCTCCTAAGCTGAGTTAATTCCCGCTCTTTACATCTTCCTGGCGTCGGCGGCCTGTGCCAGGGTCCGAGGGGAATTCAGATGGATTCGGGGGGGGGGGGGGGGGGGGCTGCGGACGCAGAGGCTGTGATGCGGTGGCAGTGATTTCAATTGACTTTCCCCCCACCTCCCATATCTCCCCCCCCCCCCCCCCCCGTCATGTGTGGACACAGCGCCGCCTTCGGTTCATACAGAGCAAGAGACCGGAGGTTTAGACGACTTTGTGAGCCCCGCTTAATCCTCCCAGCCTGGCTCCAGGCGGATTAGACTTTGCTCGCTAACGGGCGTGCCTCGCCTCGCCTCGGACACACAATATTTATTTCAGGCCTCAAAACACGGACAGCTTAGACGCAGGGAGCGGTTGTACCGCAGTCGCGGAGAATAACACACACACACACACATACACACACACATTCTATTCTCCCCCTGGCGCGTCTTCTGAATCAAAGTGTTATTGGGGATGATGAAATGTCTTCTTCGCGTTACTTCCAGACACTTGGTCCCGGCTGTTTAGATTCACGCTGACAAGGTGTGCACGCAAACATCTGTGTGTGTGTGTGTGTGTGTGTGTGTGTGGTTGTGTGTGTGTGTGTGTGTGTGTGTGTGTGTGTGTTTGTGTGTGCACGTGCACAGGTGTGCATGTATGCGTGAATGTAATGTGCGTGCGCCCACATGTATGTGTGCACACATCCGGCCATGAGAAGGCATCTCCCACCGCTGTTCGCCTGAGCAGCAGCTCATCAGCAGCAGGTGTGAGATTACAGCGTGTGCTCCATTCAAGGTGAGCAGATGCAGGGCCCCCCCCCCACCTCAGCCTCACGGGCCCCACATGAAAGCTGCTCTTTTGTGTCACGTCACATAGTTTCTCTCATCATCCAACCCGGGAGCCAGTCGACTTGTGTGATGAACATGTCATCCATAGAGCAGGTATATACACATGGGAGGGTTGAGCACAGACTGGCAGGCATGTGTGTGAGAGACTGACTTTTATTACTATACTAGTAATTATCACATTCGAGAAGGACGAATTGGGAATGACATGTACTCCCTCTCTGTCCCCCTCTCTCTGTCCCCTCTCTCCCCCCCCCTCTCTCACTCTCCCTCTCCCCTCTCTCTCTCTCTCTCTCTCTCTCTCTCTCTCTCTCTCTCTCTCTCTCTCTCTCTCTCTCTCTCTCTCTCTCTCTCTCTCTCTCTCTCTCTCTCTCTCTCTCTCCATCTGTCTCATCTCTCTCTCTCTCTTGCTCTCTCGCTCTCTGTCTCTCTCTCTTTCCCCCCTCGCTCTCTTTCTCTCTGTCTCCCCCCCCCTTTCTCGCTCTCTCCTGCCCTCTCTCTCCCCTCTCTCTCCCTCCCCCTTTCTCTGTCTCTCTCCCCCCTCTCTTTCCCCCTGATCTCTCTGTCTCTCTCCCCGCCTCTCTCTTTGTCTCTCTCTCCCCCCCTCTTTCTCGCTCTCCCCTCCCTCTCTCCAACTGTCTTTGTTTTGATTATCATACATGTTTCTTTTCTCCAAGGACATGGAGAGAGAGAGAGAGAGAGAGAGAGAGAGAGAGAGAGAGAGAGAGAGAGAGAGAGAGAGAGAGAGAGAGAGAGAGAGAGAGAGAGAGAGAGAGAGAGAGAGAGAGAGAGGAGAGAGAGAGAGAGAGAGAGAGAGAGAGAGAGAGAGAGAGAGAGAGAGAGAGAGAGAGAGAGAGAGCGCGTAACGTACGTATTTCCTACGTACGTGCGGCACTCAGGAGCTGAGCAGTTGGCAAGAGGCTGGGGCGCGATGTTCTGGTTATTAGTTCAACGCCATTGAC
This sequence comes from Muraenolepis orangiensis, assembly GCA_027704905.1. Classification (NCBI taxonomy): domain Eukaryota; kingdom Metazoa; phylum Chordata; class Actinopteri; order Gadiformes; family Muraenolepididae; genus Muraenolepis; species Muraenolepis orangiensis. The sequence continues at coordinate 11,165,885 of CM051017.1, read as the reverse complement.
TTGATAACGCCGCCTGAGACGCACAGGTAATGATTCTTATTGGCAGAATTATGGCCGTGCCCACCGCCGGTTATGAATACGTGTCACGTGTGTAAGGTCCGCCCACACGTTTCTCTTAATCCCTGTTTGAATTTGACTTGGTTCTGTGGTTGTTATGGAAACCAGACCCCCCTATATCTGCCCTCCTAAGAAGGCCATCATCCCATAAGGACACAACACATCACAGCAGATGTCTGAAGATATTTAAAGTTTCGGTCGGTGTCTCGGAGGTGAAATGTATACGTCTATATAGCGCTCTCGCAGCAGCATGCAATAAAACGTAGTTTACTGTCAACAGCTGGTGCTTTCACGCCTCAATTCACTAAACGCTATTTGCTTTCCAACTGTTTTCCAACTTTTGTTTCAGCAAGCCCAGCAGGAAATAATATTTAACATACGCTAACTATCAAAGAGTGTAGAGCTCTCTAGGATAATGACGTAAAATGCCGCAATGGAGGCACTGATTGTTGTACTTGATTTTGCATTATTGACAGTGATTTCCAACGATTAACCTCCCCAATAATCAATGCAACACATTTTCTGTTTCTGCCAACGTGACGGAATTCTCAGACAGTTTGGGCGTCCTACATTTCCACGTTTCAAATGGAATATTTAGAAGTTGATTGATTCCTGACCCGATCTATCTCCGTACCTGTACACGAGGCACCTCCATCAACTTGGCAGAAACGCAACGAGAGAGCGCTATTGATTTTCCAACCCCGAAAACCATTTGGAAGTGGGTGTACACTTTGCTCTGCACTGTACCAAAAATATAATTGTATTTCTCCCTTATATTTCTTCGGTTGCGCCAAAGCCATTTAATTCAAGGGTACATTACAGTGGGATGGAAACTTAGAACGTAGAAAGGACCACAGGAACAGAAGACAGAACCCCCCCCCCACTCTGCGTCTACGTGTACTGCGTGGGACTGCCCGGTACTGTGCTGATTACCCAAACGGTGATGTATGGTCTGTATCATCTGCAGGTATTCAATTGTTCATCATTAGAGCATATTAGGAGAAAAGTAGGGCCGAAGGTCACGTGATACATTCTGGATGTGCATAAATGCTGTTTATAAAAGCTTATATGGTAAAAAATTGCCGCAATCCATCAAAGCATTCTTGAGCACAGCACCTGCTTGTTGCTACCATGGGCCCTGCAAACAAACTCAAGGCCAGTGGCCATCTTGGTGGTTCATTTGTTCCATTAATAACTGTCAATGGAAAATGTATTATTATTTATTATTATTTTAAATTATTATTATTATTATTCAAATGTTGGCTTTAATTTCCATTCTTCTTCTACTTTTGTTGGACGCAGCTAATTCATTTAGCAGCAGTGTGATCACTAATGATATACGGCTGATTACAGATATGTAATTATTGTCTGCGTGTACTGATTATGGATATCTAATTAGCGTCTACACGTGTTGCTTTAAACTCTCCCTTCTTCTTGTCGCTGTGTTGCTTTAACGGCACCACGGCATCAATAAGTTATTTCTAGTCCACCAAAAGCTCCAATTCCTTTATTTGTATCTTTTGGCCCGAAAAACCACACCGAATGTTACTTTCAAGTCTCCCACAGATGGAGCGCTTCTCGCTGTTATTTGAGGTTGTCATCTCTGTGAAGACTGTGAAGGCAAATACGAAAAAATAAACAAGCAGAAAAAAGGCAACCCTCCTTCTCCTCCGCCCCCCCCCCCCCCCTAATGTCACCTTTAGTGTCACCATACTGCCAGGTATTAGGCATTTTTAATCTCACTTAATCTCCCCTCGAGTTTCATCCAACCTTCTCCTTTCAAGCAGTTAAAACTTTATGATTTGTGAGATTCACATTTATGAGGCTCCTCTCTCTCTCTCTCTCTCTCTCTCTCTCTCTCTCTCTCTCTCTCTCTCTCTCTCTCTCTCTCTCTCTCTCTCTCTCTCTCTCTCTCTCTCTCTCTCTCTCTCTCTCTCTCTCTCACGTCCCCCTTGATCCCCACCCAGCCCTCCCTGTCTTTACTCTGACATGGAGTGACCTAGCTGCTCTCACCCTTTATCCCCCCCCCCCCACCCCCACCTCCTCTCTCTCTCATGACAGATCTACCGGGGGGTAGGGGGGAAATGGGAAGCGGTGAAGGGTGAGGGGTGACGAGTGGGGGGGGGGGGGCGGTACAGAGAGAAATTGTGCTGGCAACAGACGCGTAAATAACCCTGTGTCGTGTTGCAGTTAAGTGGCGATGGTGTTGTGTACGCGTGTTGTGTCATGTACCCCTGCTATCAAACAATAGCAGTCGGTGACACAGAATCATTGAAAGTACGTCTAATTGTCTCTACAACAAACAACGATGATGATGATGATGATGATGATGATGATGATGAGGATGTGCTCTTCCTGGTGTTTTATTTTTATTTTTAGGAGATATGCCCTGCACAAAGCCTTCTCTCCTCACCTCAGATGATACTCTGTTGTTGAGCTCGGCCTCACCCCTCATGTGTGCTTCCAAAACACTGCTGTTTCTGACCGATTTCCACAGAAGGAGTCATTGTAAATCCCTTTGACCCCTTGTGTATAATGTGTGACACACAGCATGCTAGGGCTCTGCATATGAGATATTGTCAATTATTTTTTTCTTTTCTTGCACAAGCAAAAAAACGTGACAGCACATGATTTCCTCTGCTAAATTGGTTGGTACGAAACATCAGCGTTGCCACCTCGCTGAAACCGAAAGCCGGGTTGTCAGCTAAATTGAATTCACAAAAGAAATTTAACAATTGACAATCACAACGTGTGGAGCGACGGCGCCGAGGAAACACGTGAGGACCAACAACCGTGTGTGTGATGTGTCTTGTCTTGTTTGTCTCAGTCGGTCATCTTGTTACAGAAAGCAGCTGTAATGCTGCGGTGTGCCCAAGTACACGGCTTCTGAAGCCCTGCTGTGGATAATTGCAAAGGATGTGCAAGACTACAAGAGGAGTTGCGTTGGTGACAGTGATGCGGTGTGTGTGTGTGTGTGTGTGTGTGTGTGTGTGTGTGTGTGTGTGTGTGTGTGTGTGTGTGTGTGTATGTGTGTGTGAGTGGGCCCACAGTATATGCAATTTTATCATTTGTTTATGATTGTGAATTTGTATGTCTTTATACTACTATGACTACCAGAAGAAAATATGTATGTGAGTGTGTCTGTGTCTCTGCGTGTCTGCGTATGTCTGCATGTGTGTCTCTGTGTGTGTGTGTGTGTGTGTGTGTGTCTGTGTGTGTGTGTGTGTGTGTGTCTGTGTGTGTCAGAAAAGGAGAGAGAGACACATATGGCAGACAAAGGCAAGAGGAAGTGGTTCTATCCGCTGGTAATATCATGTGACGTCACTTGGGGGTCAGACAATCAGACACTTCTCTGCTGTTAATAGGTGTAAGGGGGGGGGGGGGGGGGCCGTACCTGCTGCGGATGACGCACAGGTACATTGTTAATACCGTAAGCGCACTAACAATATCTGGGGATGAGTGACAGGCCGCCTTGCTTTATCTTTTATCACTTTCACAGGCACGAAGATGAAAACAATTTCGTCCGAGACACTTAAGGCAAGAGAATTCTGCGATCTTAAGGTGAGACTGCGGTTGCATTTGACAGGAAAAAAGGTGTTTCATCGATTAGTCCGAACAGCATGCGAGCGAGGCCGACTGCCCTTTTCTCTCTTGCTCCCTCACCGGTGTGGAGAAACGGTGTGTTTTTAAATGTCCCCCATGGCTTCCGCTTCCGCTCCCCCCCATCGTAAGAGAGTGAGAGAATCATTCACGATGAGAAACCGACCGCACGGAGGCCGGCCTCCAAAGACGTTTTTAATGCTTTTGTTTTGAATGTTTTTAGTTTTTAATGTTTGTTGCACCATTAAAACGCTACGTGGGAGAGCGGCTGATTATGATCCGACTGGACGCATCGGTGCGTACAGATGTATCGCCCCGGTGTGGGACCCTTAACAAGAAATGAGACTGCCCATTTGCAATTAAAACGTCCATTATAAAGAAGTATACGGGGTAACTAAGTTAGTAAACCATTAACGGCGCAGCTGTGTGTGTTACTCACAGGGAGCGGTAGGGCTATGCCAAGTCATATGATTAACTCGATTTACGGCGGCCAGGTCTCATAAAGCCAGCAAGCAGAAGTGATCATAAATCGCCCGTAGAGATAGCATTAATCAGGTCAGGATTTAGACCCAAACAACAGGTGGAAGAAGACGAGAATCGCAGAGGTAATTTACAGAACCGGGGGGGAAAAATGAGCTGTCGCCACACAGAAAGGTAAGATGGGTGTGTGTGAGGTGGCGGTGCTGAGAGGTTATTTTAAAACAGTGTGCCGTATATAATAATATGAGTGGAAATCCCGTTTGAATGGGATTGGGGCGTGGACAGCGGTCAGCTGACGTGTTGATGAGTGAAATGCTGGTGCCCATGGGTCAGTGGAAGAGGGCACTGTAACAGCTGATGCTCCTCAACAGAGGTGGTCATGGAACAGCTGATAGAGCCACCCATCCATCCTGTTCAAATGGGAAGACTATGGGCAATAAAGACTGTTATATGTGACGAGAGAACTTATTGTACTTTTACCTGAGCACTGGTTCTGCTATTGGAAGCTTGTAAGGAAGGAAATGCACGTATGACCCGTAGTTAACTTGCCTACTTATGTTGAATGCACTTATTGTAAGTCACTTTGGACTTAAGTGTCTGCTAAATCACTGTAATGTAATGTAATGTAATGTAGTGTATATTCCCAATCATTTCTTGAAGTCCCTATAAAGCAAATTCTGACATTTGGTCACCAGCGGGAGGGAATGGGGAGTAGCATTCCATTGTACTTGTTGCAATTGGCCAATACAAATTGTATATCTTGTATCTTGTATCTTGTACCATTACACATATTAGATATGACTTGCTAAAAACATGTGAAAAGACTTGGAACCATTGTGGAGTTAGTGTTTGGATTATTAGCATATTCGTGTGACACCGGCTCTCCCGCTTAATCGCGAGTTATTACTACACAAACAGCTACTAAGTGACCGCTACAGCCTACTGTTTGCTAGCTAGCTACGCCTTCATCCCGCAAATGCCTTCTTGCCTGGATGCCAGAATGTGCCAGAAGAACAGCTCGGTCACCTTATTTAGAAGAAGAACAAATCGATTTATTTTTCGTCAAGTGTCACGTCGATGGTGAGCTCGAGGATCAACCACCGAAGCCCACCAAGTCCCGCCAAGTCCCGACTTGACAAGAGGATTAGGATTCATGGATGAAGCCGCAGTTACCGGTGGCCGAATCGACCATCTCCCGTCCTCCCGTCCCGCCAATATTTGGCGGTATCGCCGCTAGTATGTGACCGGCAGCGTGCTGCTATAATTAATAGCAACATTAGGCTGTGTGCTGGGAATCCATAGGACATTACACCGCTGATCTACAAAAGACGGTCCATCTTTTAGGTACATCAATAATGTTCACCACGTTCGCTGTGACAAGGCGAGACTGGGGTTTTTACGTTTTAAGGATAGAGGGTAACATGGGGTAGTATTTTTTAGCTTTGGCTTGGTAGATTCAAATAGGGTCCATACTTACCTTACCTGAGAATAACTGTGACCACTGTGAGTGGTCTTACTGAGGTAACGTTAGCTTACATTGCTGGTTATGTAAATTGAGACACAGAGACGGGAAGACATCCAAACCAAAAAGACAGCGAGAGAGAGAGAGAGAGAGAGAGAGAGAGAGAGAGAGAGAGAGAGAGAGAGAGAGAGAGAGAGAGAGAGAGAGAGAGAGAGAGAGAAGACTGAGAGGAGCGAGGATTATCGAGTAAGTCAGTATCCCCTGGCTCTGAATTTGTTTCTGGCTCTGGTGGTTCAAACATGTACGGCTGTACCAGTCCGATAGCTAGCATGCATTTTTCAGGTTGAGGTGGTATTTGACAGGTGGTGGGGGCGTGGCTTCAGCGTCTGCAGAAGACACGCCCCTGCACTCTCAGAGCAGAGAGTACTGCTTATTATTTCACGATTTTTAACCTTAATTTAACGTATAATATACATTTGAATCACTCAAATTTGGCTGGGTGGTTAATAACACAGGTTTCTATGGTGTGACAAACTTAAAACAAATATTTCCTTTCACTTTATAGGAACTTGAAACCTTCCATCAGTCCTCAGTTTAAGGTTTTGCTAGAGGAATGGTCTTTGTTGGGCCCAGGGTGTTGGAGCACCGATACCTTTGCAACAACTCTGTCCTATATAATATACCTATATATATGTTCTGTGTATATTATATTATATTATGTGTTATGCCATCTGAAGCAGAGGCCTTTGGGGTATTTTCAAACTAGCTTTTAACTTTTCACTGCTAACTTTTGTGAAAGGGCGGGCGCAGAGACTCAATTCTAAACTTGAATTTGGGGAACTGCTTGGGGAATCCAGGAGAGCATGCAACAGTATCTTCTTCAACATTTGATATGTTTAAAGATAACATTTTAGCGATACGAACAACTTTGTTTTATAATATGCCACACTTAGCATTGATAATGATCTCATTAAAGCAAATATGATGATATAAGGCAGTGAGTACCGTGCGACGGCACTGGTGGCAATCAGCAGTGATGTGCAACAGCTGGTGTCAATCAGTACCGAGCAAGAACTCCCCAGCTGAAGCCAATCAATGGAGATGAAGCAAGACAGCCAACAACAGAACAGTTCTTCAGGCCCACGTATGGACTGCATTTATATCCGGCTTTCATTCAAAACGCTTCACAATGATTGCCTCATATTTACCCATTCATACACCGATGGCGATGTCGGCCAAGCATTAGGGTTAGGGTGCCTTGCTCAGGGGACACCTGGACACTTGGCTAGGAGGAGTCAGAGGATCGAACCGGCAACCTCCAGTTGCCAGACAAACTGCTTTGCCTCCTGAGCCTCTGCCGGCCACTTAACACAACACGCTCCGACCTGTTTAATATTCAAGCATCTCGAAGACGGATTTGATTGGAAGCGACTTAACTCTGCGGAAGGACTGCAGACCTCCAGGGATCGAACCCGTACCCTTTTGACTGGAAGTCAAACGGGTCGAGACACACGAGACTATCCTGACCTCAATAAAAGAGAGAACACTCTTGCTACTCTTTACACTGGCAGACCTCATTTCCTGAAGGTCTGCCAGTCTGCTCACAAAACATTTTTATTTCATGCAGCATTCCTAATGTGCTCGTCGTTTCAAACAATGCCGTGTTTATTTGCGCCGTCTATTTGGGTGGAATCGGATTTAGCCCGTTTGCACATTTGAACATGAAGCACAAACATGCGAGCATCATTTTGGTCTATATATTTAGTCTAATTAATATAATACATCATGAACGTACGGATGCAGGGCTGATGCCTCCAGATGGAGTTCATTTTGTTCATTTAGTCGGATGCCCTTTTGTGCGACTAACCAAATCACATATGTGAATTCAGAACATGGAAATCACACTGTGCTGGTTTCCCCCATGACAATATTAACCTTTGAACGTGAACATTTTTCCATAAGCCCCCTGGTGTGTCGTTGCCTTTGACTGAGGATTACCCCACAGACATTGTTCTCAACGCCCGTGTCCTCGGATCCAATACAAGTACACAACATCAACAACTACATCAACAACAACAACAACAATAACAACCACCACGACAAAACACATAGCGCTGGCATCCATTAGCGGCAAATGATTTTTAAATGAAAGAATAAATTGAAGCTCAGTGTTTAATTAAACCAATTTATTCATGTTTTTTTTTCAGTTTGATCCGGTGGTGGGCAAAAACAACACCTGATTGGTGTGTTGAGTGTGGATAGAGGTGTGTGTGTGTGTGTGTGTGTGTGTGTGTGTGTGTGTGTGTGTGTGTGTGTGTGTGTGTGTGTGTGTGGTCCACGTGTGTCTGTATGTGTGTGTGTGTGTGTGTGTGTGTGTGTGTGTGTGTGTGTGTGTGTGTGTGTGTGGCTGTACGTCTTGGGAATCATGGGGGCGTGCAATGCAATCGTTACTTTTTCACTTCTTAGCTTGAGGTGATTCTGAATGTGGTGGCCCACGTCTACAAGAGTCAACGGTCCTAATACCATACGATGGGACATATTTGAGGCTGTTGCCAGGCAAACAATTAAATAAATCAGTCTAGCGCGGCACACGTGAAAGCCCTTGAGCCTTCCACACAAACAACACACTGCCACATCCCGGGCATTCCTGAGCAGCTTGCATTTCAAATGACTATTTCTAATCGGAGAGCCATGCGTAAACATTTGAAGTTATTTTGTATGTCAGTTTTTAAGTACATCATCGTTTCCATGAATTATAGCTTCGCTAGTCCCTTGATGGGCCTGTAGCTTTATGGTGTGTAAATGAAAGGAACACTAAATATGGGATAGTTACCTCTACGCTGTCATGTCACTTGCAAGAGAGGTGCCAAGAGAGCGTCTTCCTGGCACATTTTGAGCCGGCCCATCGCTCAGAAAGGGGCTTAGAGGTCACACAACAACAAAAAACATTTTTGACATTTTTGCAGAATCTGCGAAAAATAGTCACCCAATATAGACGGAGGCTCCTCCTCCCTAATGGATGTTCTCCCATGCCGGCCGCTGAGAGAGAGAGAGAGAGAGAGAGAGAGAGAGAGAGAGAGAGAGAGAGAGAGAGAGAGAGAGAGAGAGAGAGAGAGAGAGAGAGAGAGAGAGAGAGAGAGAGAGAGAGAGCGAGCGAGCCACTGAGAGAGGAGAGAGGACAAAGGGGCCGGGACTCCCTCCTGCAGCCTTCCTGGAGTGACATTCATCAGCACTGCCGGTGTGACAACAGCACTGGGTGTGTGTCCCTCGCCACCACCACCCCCACATCATCATCATCATCATCATCATCATCATCCTCCTTATCCTCATCCTCATCATCATCCTGATCGTGTGCTTTTGCCCCACAATCAAAATTCACTCTCACTTCCACTCTCCTTCTTGTTGTTTGTTGATATCCTTGGGTGTCAGGGAAGAGAAAAGCATTTGTGTGTGTGTGTGTGTGTGTGTGTGTGTGTGTCTTCTGTGGTGCCTTGGTGCTTTCTTTCTTTCTTTGCCAGATGGACGAGTAGGGTGCTAGACGCTGCTCAACAAGCGGGTAACGCTCTGAGATAGTAGATATTAGCATAGCATCAGATGCTATTGTTGTTGTCTGGCGCTAATATCACACTAGACTGTATCCGATAACTATGAAGACATAAGGTGTGTTTGCACGTGTGCGTTGTAATGTGTGTGTGTGTGTATAGATGACAGGGGGATGTGGGATAGGTGCAATAAAACACAAATTATATTATAAGTACCCCCACACACACACACACACACACACACACACACACACACACACACACACACACACACACACACACACACACACACACACACACTGGTAATAGGTGATGGGTGACGAGTGTGTACCTGGTTTGATACAGGGGGAGGGCTGGGGGGGGCTGGGGGGGGGGGGGGGGAATTGTGTGGGACACAATCCAGGAAATCCACAAGTCATGAATCGCCTTTTGTTAGGGGAATGTAAATCACTGCAGGGAGCTTGAATTGATGGGGGCTCTGGTGGCGCCGCACCGTTCTATTCCTGGCTCCGTGGAGAACACACCTCGTCCTCGAATTATACAACGGCAAGAAGAAGAAGAAGGAGGAGAAAGAAATAAAAAGAATGGGCCACAAATGGAATTATAAACAATTTGATGCCGGCGCTCGGTGACACACACACACACACACACACACACCTGTGATCAAACGGCAGGGCTTCTTAAACAATTATGGAGAGAAATCAGAGGCCCTTGTGGCGTTGTGGTCCCCCAGTGACCGAGAGATTCTGTTGACCTAATAGAGCTATACAGTCCAAGGATACCTGCTGTGGCTCTGTACCGTTAGCTGCTCCAGTGCCAGGCTCATTGGAATGCACAGGCGGAGTGCTGGCAGGGAGGCTGAGCTCTGGGTGGTGGTGGTGGTGATGGAGGTGGTGGGGCTGGAGGTGGTGGGGCTGGAGGTGGTGGTGCTGGAGGTGGTGGTGCTGGAGGTGGTGGAGGAGGTGGTTGTGCAGCTACTCTGCCACTGCTGCTGCTGCTGCTGCTGCCGCTGCTGCTACTGGAACATGATAGCCACAATCTTCCCAGCCATAAATCCACCTCCCTCCCTCCCTCCTTCCCTCCCTCACTGCCTTCCCCTTTTCCCCCCTTCCCTTCCCTCCCCTGCCTCCTCTCCCTCCGCTGTCTCCCCTCCCTTCCTCTGCCTCCGCTTTCTCCATACACACACACATACACACACACACACACACACGCACACACACGCACACACACGCACACACACACACACACACACACACACACACACATACACACACACACGCCCACACACACACCCACACTTCACTCCACAGGGCAAACAGACACACCTGGGTATCAACTTGAAAGACAGCTAAATCCAATCTCTGTCCTGGGTGACAGCGGTGGCACCGCAACGGGGCTCATGACTTTGTTGTCTTTTATTTATTTTACCCCTTTATTAAATGGAGTGAAACAAATTTATGCCCGCCTCTGTCTCTTTGGATCGTCGTTTGTTCTGGAAAGCCAAATGGAATGTGACCGCTTTGTGGCAGTAACGGATGACGTTCATAATTTGGTACTGCTGCCAGGGGTAAGGTCGCAGGCCCCGGCCACTTGTGCATCTTCCCCCTTTTGTTTTCTCCAAGATCCTCCAGCGTCTCCCGTGCGGCGTCTGTCGATCCACAGTTTTACCTAGCAACGGCTCATTCTGTGTCCTCTCCACATCGCTCACAGACCCTTTTCTTAGATCCCTTGATTGCCTAGCAACCTTTTTCTTCAGCACACACACACGAGTACAATTGGTGATGGGGGGGGGGGGGGGGGGCGCCATGCGGGCAGACGTGACAGCCGAAAAGCAATTGCTTTTGTGCATTTTTTTTGACGATCTCTCTCTCTCTCGCTTCGACTTATATAAACACTTACGTCGCGAGGTCACTTACCTCTCTATGTACAATTACCGTCTCAGACGACATGTGTTTGGGGGTGCGTGCATGTTTGTATGTGTGTGTGTGTGTGTGTGTGTGTGTGTGTGTGGTGTGTGTGTGTGTGTGTGTGTTTTATATTGTATTGTACTGACCATCTACTTTTGCTGGGTTTCCTTAGGGTACATATATACAGGGTACATTATTAATTTGCTAGGTGGGGGTGCATGTGTGTGTGTGTGTGTGTGTGGGGGTAAGGGTTAGAGTGTTGTATGTGTAGGGTGAGGTATGTGTGGGTGTGCACGTGTGGGTGTGTGTTTGTGTGCGTGTTTGGGGGGTGGAGAGTGTTGTGTGTGTGTGTTTGGGGTATGTGTGTGTGAGTGTGTGTGTTTGGGGTATGTGTGTGTGAGTGTGTGTGTGTACGTATGTGTGTGTGTGTGTGTGTGTGTGTGTGTGTGTGTGTGTGTGTGTGTGTGTGTGTGGTGTGTGTGTGTGTGTGTGTGTGTGTGTTGTCGTGTGTGTGGTGTGAGTGTGTGTGTGTGTGTGTGTGTGTGTGTGTGTGTGTGTGTGTGTGTGTGTGTGTGTGTGTGTGTGTGTGTGTGTCGTGTGTGTGTGTGTGTGTGTGTTTTGGGAGCATGTGTGTGTGTGTGTGTGGTGTGTGTGTGTGCTGTGTGTGTGGTGTGTGTGTGTGTGTGTGTGCGTGTGTGTGTGCGTGTGCGTGTGTGTGTGTGTGTGCAGGAGTTGGTGGCTGGTGTACTATTAAGCCGTGATAAAATATGTATTTGAGAAACCACTTTGGCTGCTTTCACCTCATCCGGCGGTGGATTTAGCTCATTTATGTTCAATGCCATGATGGAAACGTTTCATATTGGACAGCATCACAATGACACGCCTGTAATCCCACCGCTGGCATGTTTATTGAGGAGGAGAAACATTGACATGATTCTAACAAGCCTGTACATGGGGGCCCCGCTGCAGCCTCGCTCACTATTATGCTGTAATTTCCGATGTTTGAAAGCTGATAGCGAGAGAGATAGACACCAACATTGTTCGAAATAATCATTAAGCGCTCGCTGCTTTAGCTCCGTTGGCATGAGCAGCAGAAACACCATATATATATATATATCGGCTTAAGCCCCAGTCTGTAATTTTCAATTTAATTTAATTAAATGATTTGCAGACATTTCCCAGAGCGGGAACTCATTTATCGCTATTGGCCACCATAATCAAAGGGCACCTGCAATCGTTCCATCGGAAAAAGCCTTCTCTTTCTAAGGTCGAGGTGTGTGTTCTCCTCATACTTTTTTTTAAAACAAACTTTGTGTGACTGTTCTGTGCCACTGTTCTGCGAAACAACGGGAGATCTGGCAGTCTAGACCCCGTTTTGGATTTAGAGACGTAATGTTCCCCACACTTGACAATAAAGACGTCTTTATGACCGCGACAGCGCCGGCCTTGTGGGGGAATCGAGTATTTAGATTACACTTATATTCTATTTTTATTCCATAATCGGGATTTAACTCACGCTACTCCAGACACTCGGAAGGTCGGATTATCCGTATAACGGCCCCTTCCTCGCCACACCGCACCGCCCCCTGCTGCTGTCTTCTAAAAGCAGTAAGTAGTAAAGACAGAGGAAGAGACGGTGTTATCTAAGGAATACCACAGAGGGACGGCTGAACTGTAGAGAAGCCCCTTGACAGGCCCCGTTTGACACACCGTTTGCCGTGCTGCAACTCTGTGCAATACCCATGTGGGGGGGGAAAAACTGTCTAAACGTATTCCACTGATGCTGCTTGCCGAGTCCAGCCCCCAGCCCCCCCCCCCCCCCCCCCCCCCCGACCCCCCCCGCCCTCCCAAAACGGCGTAGACCTGTGAAGAAGTGGCCTTCCCCTACGATGGGAGGGCCCGCCAGCTAAGGCCTCGGCAACAGTGTGAGAATGAGAATATATTAGCGTGCTGCTGTACAGGAGGCGGGAGGTAAAGGTAATCTAGAAGTGTTGGCATAGAATGGCCATCACTCCCGGGGGAAATCAGCAGCTTTCCCTCCACCACCGCTGCCGTCACTGCCCGGCCCTGCCTGCCTGCCTGCCTGCCTGCCTTCCTTCCCTGACTGCCTGCCTGCTGCTTGTTGCCTGCCTGCCTGCTGCTGCAACCAAAAATAACACAGCAAAGAACACTCGGGGAGCAGGAGATGGAGAACAGAGTTGTGAGGAGAACCGAATCAAAACACCTTCCTTCTCCCATCCACCCCTGGGGCAAGGGTGCTGCACGGTTTAAATTTAATATTTGGCAGTTCGGGGTGAGACTGAATATTAAATATGACAATATTTGAGATTAGTCTTTTCGTACGCTGCCGCTTTGATCAGAAATATCAGTTGGCCCCTGCCTGGAGTTTGTGTGAAGAAAAAAATCCCTGTATCTGTTTAATTTGCACTTTGTCAATTGCGCTCCATCTCGACGAGTGGTAAATATTTGCTCAGGCTGTAACAAGATCAAGACCAACCAGTCCACCCCATTTCGCTAATTATGTGTATTTATTCCACACGTGGGCCACAAGGTGCACGGTAACTCAAATAAATGAGCCATCGTGTCTTCGAGAGGGAGAGAGAGAGAGAGAGAGAGAGAGAGAGAGAGAGAGAGAGAGAGAGAGAGAGAGAGAGAGAGAGAGAGAGAGAGAGAGAGAGAGAGAGAGAGAGAGAGAGAGAGAGAGAGAGAGAGAGAGTGAGAGAGCGAGACAGAGCAAGACATCTTCCTCCTGTTTATTGTGCTTTCATCGCAGTATTGAGGCAAAATCTCATCAGTCTCATTAATGACGATAGACCTGCCGCCCTGTGTCTTACTTAAGTGAGGCCGACAGAAAGAAATCAATGGAGCGGACGGCAGTGAGGGATAACGTGGGCTTAAGCCTGCATCTTATCAAGCGCCAGACCGGTCCGACTTTACCCTGCCAGACCCCGAAGACGCCGCTAATAAGACTCCCTTGCTTTCCAAGAGTCAGCAACAAGAGCGATAGGTTCCTCCGAATAAAAATGTCAACTTGCAATAGCAATAAAAAACATTTTGTGTGTGTGTGTGTCTTCCATTTGTTTTCTTTCCCCAGACAAACATGTAAATACATGGCAAAAGCTTGTTATATCGCTACACGGTGTGGAAGGAGTGAGCGGTTGTCGCTTGGTGCACATTTTTTAATTGCGCACGGCGCGTCCCAACGTGTCGCACATGAAGCCCTAACGAGGCGTGATGAAATCAAATCAAATCAAAAACACAAAATACCAAAAGGTATGATACGAGAATCACGGCGACGACACAACACTCCACGTATGATGATAATGATGATAATGATAATGATGATAATGATGATAATGGTGATAATGATGATAATGATGATAATGATGATAATGATGATAATGGTGATAATGATGATGATGATGGTGATGATGATGGTGATGATGATGATGATGATGCTGACGATCAGAAGAGGAGCCAGAATGAAAACCGAATGTTCCACAGCAGCTGAAGCACCACGGGACGTAGGTAAACGTTTTGTTAGCCTGTCGAACGCATGACAACGAATTAAAGTAACGGCCCTCCAGCCCCACAGACCCAACCAAATTAAATAATAATTCAACTAAAATAAATGGAATTATTTAGGAATTTGAGTTGTAGCCTACGGAAGAAAGACAACAATGCACATGTGACATAGGACCGCCTGGTACAATATAACAGCAATATGGAGAGTTATAACAGAAGTAATAATAACAACAATATCAGTAGTTCTAAGACATACACCTTATTTGGACTTACCTGTGTTTACGCCGTTGGCTCAGCCTGAAGCGCTGCTATTGTTTCGGTAGAGTTCAACGATTGAAATGCAGTTTGACCAATGTTGGTGTGAAGGGCATAAGTTGTAGCCTGTACATGAACAACCAATGGTGACAGAAGGTGGGACATAATGAGAAATCTCAAAGTAATGTACACTTGTAAAGTAATGCGACTGTAGTAAGCCAAAGCCGAATCCCGGGCATTTTTGGCAATTTAGAAAATCCCGGCCGGACACATTTTTTAGATCTCAAAAAGAGGACATGTCCCGGAAAAAGACTCTGGACTCTGAAAAGAACGTCTGGTGACCCAAACCAAGGTCAAGGATATCAGCGGCAGTAAAGCTCAGGAGGTAGAGCGGTCGCCTCACAACCGGAAGGTTGCTAGCTCCTCCTAGCAAAAACTGTCGCGGTGTCCTTGAGCAAGCAACCCTAACTGCTCCTGACGTGCTGGCTGTCTCCTTGCATGGCTGACTCCGCCGTTGGTTGAATATGAGGCATGACTTGTAAAGCGCTTTAGATAAAAGCGCTATATAAAAAAGCATCCATTACCATTACATCTAATACATTTGTGTTCCGTTTCTTTACATTTCACGCTACCCACCTTGTCGAGGCAGTTTGATCGGTCATGCGATGCGTGCCGGATGCTGATGCCGTTCGGGGAAAGCGCTAGTTAACGGAAAGCGATAATGGATGCTAGCCGGTGGTGCTTTGCGGTGAAGTAAACCTTACAGATTTGATGAGAGGGCTCCAGTCTACCCCTCCCCCAGCTCTTCTACCATCTTCCCCCTTCAACCTTCCAGCCCTGCTGTCCCCCCTCCCCCACCGACCCTCTCCAGCAACACCTTACCTGCTCTCCCTCCAACCTCAACCAGCGGGTTGAGCAGTGGGTCCCGACGGCGTCTGCCCGAGGGTACTCAAAACATGTGCTGCCCAGCTGAGTGGGGTCCTCCAGTACATCTTTAACCTGAGTCTGGAGAAGGTCCCTGTGCAGTGGAAGACATCCTGCCTGGTTCCTGTACCGATGAAGGCACGCCCCAGTGCCTCCAACAATTACAGCCGCTCCAGTCAGTGCCGCTGACTTCCCACCTGATGAGGCTGGTGCTGTCACACCTCGGCCCCTCGTCAAAACATCACTAGACCCCCTTCAGTTTGCCTACTAGCCAAATCTAGGGGTAGAAGATGCCATCATCTTCCTGCTTCACCGTGCCTACGCTCACAGACCAGAGAGTACGGTGAGAGTCATGTTCTTTGACTCCTCCAGTGCGTTCAACCCCATCCGGCTGCCGTGCTGGGGAGTAAACTGCCGGCGATGCAGGTGGACTCTCCCCTGGTGTCCTGGATTAGGGATTATTTGACTGCTAGGCCACAGTACATTAGACTGCAGGGCTGTGTGTCTGACACTGTGGTGAGCAACACGGGGGGCCCCCACAGGGAACTGTTCTGTCGCCATTTCTGTTTACTCTGTACACCTCAGACTTTAAATACAGATTTAAATACATTTCAGATTCCTCTCACCTGCAGAAGTTCTCAGACGACTCCGCGATTGTTGGCTGCATCAGTGAAGGGTGGGACGCCGAGTACAGGGGCGTCGTGGACTCCTTCGTTGAGTGGTGTGACCTAAACCACCTGCAGCTTGACACCAGCAAGACGAAGGAGCTGGTGGTGGACTTCAGCAGGTGGAAAACACCCCCCACAAGGATTTCCATCAGTGGGGTGGCAGTGGACACTGTTCAGGACTACAAATACCTCGGAGTTCACCTGGATTATAAAATGGACTGGGCAAGAAGTACAAGAAGGGCCAGAGCCCACTCTACTTCCTGAGGAGGCTCCGGTCCTTGCGGTCCTATGTCTGCAGATGTTCTACCAGTCTGTGGTAGCCAGTGCCATCTTTTTTGCGGTCGTGTGCGTGGCAGCAGGTTGAGGGCAGTCGACACCAACAAAATCAATAAAATCATCAGGAAGGCGGGTTCTGTCCTGGGGGTGGAACTTGATTGGTCGGTGGTGGTGTCAGAGAGGAGGATGCTGTTCAAGCTGCGGAGCATCATGGACAGTGACTCTCACCCTCTCTGCTGTCCTCATACAGGAGCAGCTTCAGCAACAGACTGTTAGCACCAAGATGCACTACGGAATTACTACGGATTACTTGATGAACATTGCACTTTATCTGTAATACGCCTCATTCCATCTTATTTTTATCTTATTATTTTTAAATTTCCTCTATGTTGTATGTATGGCGACAGTTGCACAACAATTTCCCTTGTGATAAATAAAGTCAAGAGGGTCGCGAGGACAGTAAAAAAGATCATCGGGTGTGCACTTCAATGCATTGAGGAGATCTTTAGGACCAGGTGTCGGAAGAAGGCCATCTCCATCTCTTAGGACCGCAACCACCCTGGGCACCATCTCTTCTCCCCCCTACTGCCCGGTCGCTGGTTCCGCAGCATCCATACAAGGACTAGCAGGTTCAAGGATAGTTTTTATCCACAGGCTATGCCTGTGGGGCCTGTGGGGCCTGTGGGGCCTGTGGGGCCTGTGGGGCCTGTGGGGCCTACTGAACTGCTAGGAGTTCTGCCATTATCAGAACATTGTCATTAACATTACACTTTCATACTTTGCTGGACTTTTCGGACTCATTACAGTTACTGCACTGTATTCATGATGCTGCTGCACTACTGGCACTTTAAATACTTTTAAATCTTTTTGCACAATTCAACACGTCTACATATCATCCACCAGTCACTTTGTGGTTCTTTTTGTGTTCATTTTTATTGTATATAGTATTTTTATGGTGTTGTTTTGGAGATTCATACTGCAGGAGGGAATGGGGAGTAAGCATTCCAATGTACTTGTTGCAAATGGCCAATAAATATCTTGTATCTTGTATCTTGTGCCGGGAACCATGAGTTCTATGTGTTGTAGAACGGCGTTCTGCCTGGCCGTGATGTACACCGTTAGTTTATGTGGTTTTATGTAGTTATACGTCCCACTGTACACGCTGTTCTCGCAATTGTAGCCCGGCAGTAGCTCGGTGTTACCGTCAGCGATGCCTCTTTATTCTATATATTTTTACGCCCAGAGAGGAGAATAACAGGTAAATAAGGTCACCGTGGCGACGGAAGATAGCGAGAGGAAGGGCCGCTGTCGTCGTGGCGCTCCGTTGCTCGGCGACCAGCAGGCCGCGGGTGATTGGTCTAACGACCACCATTCATCCATTCATTAAGACGCTGTGCGGGCCGCCAGTCGTTTAACACACTTTTATTTCATATCCATAAGTATCACCTTTAAAAAAAAAAAGGACAGGAAAACACACACACACACACATACACACACGCACACACACACACACACACACGCACGCACACGCACACACACACACACACACACACAGATGTACGAGTGTGACCGCAAAGCACACAATGGTGTTAAGAAATCAAATTACTTTTTTCTTTTTTTTAAAAACATACTTTTTATCATTGATATGTCATGACTCACCGGCAATAGGGCGGACTATAATACAAGAGAGAAAGAGTCACCTTATGTTACAACGAATGTAGTGTCGTCCTCGAAGCTCTTCTTCAACGTCGTCTAACTACTAAAATAATCCCTAAAACCCAAACGAGGAGACACTGTGGAGTCTGTTGGCAGGATGTGTGTGTGGGCTGTACAGGTGGTGACCGCCTGTTACTCTGCCGCCATTCTCTGTCTTGTTTTGCTCACCTTGGGAAATTCTATTTAAGTTTTCAGTTTTATTGAAATAAAAATGGGGGGGCCGAGGGAGAGAGAGAGAGAGAGAGAGAGAGAGAGAGAGAGAGAGAGAGAGAGAGAGAGAGAGAGAGAGAGAGAGAGAGAGAGAGAGAGAGAGGAGAGAGAGAGAGAGAGACCTCTGACTGAGACGCGCACATTAAAAAACAAATCCAGCAACCGTAAATTGACAAATAAGGTTGAGGCAAAAAAAAATTCAACTCAAAGGTCAGAGAAAAAATCCAGGTCCGAATAAGCAGGTAAGAGGAGCCACGTTAATCATAATTACAAATCATTACATTAAAAACAAACTAAACAAAAATAACAAATGCTGAGACCCAGAGAAGCGGTTTGGTCCGGACATGGGGAGCCACCGCGCTCGTCATCCGTTGGACTGGAAGAGGATAGGGAAGGATAGTCTGTGGGGGGAGAGAGGACCCATCATCATCATATATCCCTCATGTTTGTCTTTATTAACCACGGAGAGAAAGCTTCTCAGTTCCATTAACGCCGCCTACGCCAGCAGTCCCGCACTGAGTCCACTGTCTCGTGTGCCGCTGCCCCGAACACCTCGCCGGTCCGGTCTCGCCGCTCCGTGATGGCCACGTGAGTTCTGATCACAGACCCCCTGTCGACGCCACCACCAGCACCAGCACCACCCTCCAACCCCCCCCCCCCCCCCACCCCCCATCCGCAACACGTGTCTGGAGGTGCGGGTCATGGGTCCCCTTGGTGCTTCTTCCGTGTCCACCTGTGGCTGATTCCTGGGGTGGGGCAGGTGGGGGGGGGCTCTGGGAGTAAGGAGGTAAAGGGTGTTCCTCTGGGAAGGGTGGGTGGTAGGGGGGTGCCTGGTGGGGTCCAGGAGAGGGCCCGGGAGGGGGGGGGGGGGATAATGGGGAGGCAGCAGGGCGGCCGGGGCAATGGTCCAGAGGAGCGGCCAGTGGCATTCCTGTAGGTCAGAGCACCCAGCGGCTGTGTTGTCTAGGGAGAAAGAGAAAGGGAGGGAGGGAGGCAGGGAGGGAGAGATAGGGGAGGGAGGCAGGGAGGAAGAGAGAGGGAGGAGGAGAGAGAGAGAGAGGGAGAGGAAGGAGGGAGGGAGGGGGAGAAAGGGAGGGAGGGAGAGAGGGGGTGAGGGAGGGAGACATAGTCGAGTGATGAGGAGAGAGAGAGGAGGGAGGGAGGGAGGGAAGGGAGGGCGGGAGAGAGAGAGAAAGAGGGGGAGAGGGAGGGGAGGAAGAGAGGGAGGAGAGGGAGGGGGGGGGAAGAGAGGTAGGAGAGGGAGGGGGGAAAGAGAGGTAGGAGAGGGAGGAGGGGAGGAAGGGAGAGAGGGAGGGAGGCAAGAGAGTTAATAATAGGGAGGACTGAGAGGGAGGGGAGGGAGAGAGGGATGGCAGGGAGGGAAGGAGAGAGGGAGGGGAGGGAGAGAGGGGGGGGAGAATGAGAGAGAGAGAGAGAGAGAGAGAGAGAGAGAGAGAGAGAGAGAGAGAGAGAGAGAGAGAGAGAGAGAGAGAGAGAGAGAGAGAGAGAGAGAGAGAGAGAGAGAGGAGGGAGGGAGAGAGAGAGGGGGGGGAGAATGAGAGAGAGAGAGAGAGAGAGAGAGAGAGAGAGAGAGAGAGAGAGAGAGAGAGAGAGAGAGAGAGAGAGAGAGAGAGGGAGGGAGGGGAGGAGGAGGCAGGAAGAAAGGAAGAAAGCACCACAACACTGGTGAGGTAGTGGATCAGAGGCAGATGGATACAGCTCTAGTGTCGCCCCCCCCCGGAAGCCACTTAATTCAGACGTGACATTTCATCCAACTCAAAGAATATCTGGAGCAGTTTTTCATTAGGCACATGCACCGGTGGCAGACGACTGGCATTAATGTGGCTTGCGGACGGTGATGCAGTTCACGCCCCGAGACCTGAAAAAGTGTGATCTAACACCCGCTTTCAGCCACACTGATTTATATGCAAGATGAAAGCCTTAAGCAAGAGTGCATGCATATATTTTTTTTCGCCCCTCTTTTAAACGGAGTCAAGGCTCCATTTAGCAGAGAGTGCTTATTACATTACAAGCACTTTGCTGATTCAAAGCACCCCCTTCACTCTGCGTTTTATGTGCCACTGTGCACTGAATTATGTCAATTAAACCCAATAAAGTTGCATCCAGCCCCATGTGATGCCGCCGAACAAGTGTCGCTTAATGCCTGATCACGAAAACACAAAAAAACATACCACAAGTTCAAGAAGGAAAAAATAATAATCAGGGAGAACAGGCGGCACGGCATGCATAAATGCATACAGCAGTCACAACACACACACGCGCGCCGACACAACGTGTGAACACATGCGCCGCGCAACTCATCACACACATCTCAAGTGGAAGAAGAGCTGTGGAGGGCAGGATTGCATCAGGACGGGTTGGCACACATTTTATTGCATGGCCCCCGATTCTTTGAATTGAAGAGCAGGGCGTTCAAACTGCAGGCCATTCATCTATCAGGCGGTCTTGTCTATCCGTCTGTCTCTCTGTCTATCTGTCGGTCTTGCTATTGTTATATCTGTCTATCTGTTAATCGATCTAGCTGTCTGTCTGTCTGTTGTTCTATCTATCTATCTATCTGATATCTATCTTTCTATATCCATCCATCTATGTATGTATGTATCCATCCATCCCCCTTGCTCTCTCTCTCTCTCTCTCTCTCTCTCTCTCTCTCTCTCTCTCTCTCTCTCTCTCTCTCTCTCTCTCTCTCTCTCTCTCTCTATCTATCTGTCGTTCTATATGTCTATCGGTCTGTCACCATGGTTCCCTGCATCCAAGGTCTAAGCATGTGTGTTGCGTTTCCAGAATAAACCCCTGCTGTCTGTTTCATACATGTGTGTTTAATATGGAGACCAATGGTTTTCTGTGAAATGGAGACTAGTTCCATCTTAAAAGGCACAAAGAAAACGATTCAACGTGAAGAAACTCCACTGCCTGCAACACAACTAAATTGGGTCCTGGTTATGAAAGTAAACCTACACAGACCCACACAACAGAGAGTCAAGTATCTGAGAGGTTTTATGATGCACACAAAAGGGACACACACACACGAGCACCCACGCATTGCACACACACACGTGTGCACACACATACACACTCGCACGCACGCCCATGCACGCAAGCACACACCCACGCCCATGCACACACACACACACACACACACACACACACACACATGCGCGCCCGCCCACACACACACACACATGCACCCACGCACACACACATGTACACACACACGCATACGCACGCACGCCCATGCACGCACGCACACACCCACGCATGCATGCACGCACGCACACACCCACGCATGCATGCACGCACACACAC
Source organism: Muraenolepis orangiensis (assembly GCA_027704905.1). Lineage (NCBI taxonomy): Eukaryota > Metazoa > Chordata > Actinopteri > Gadiformes > Muraenolepididae > Muraenolepis > Muraenolepis orangiensis. The sequence goes on along the minus strand of CM051017.1, from coordinate 11,143,936 downwards.
ACACACAGATGCACGCATACACACACACACACACACACACACACACACACACACACACACACACACACACACACACACACACACACTACTGTATGTTAGCAGTCATATGTGATTATGCCTTCACTTTATGTTGGCACCTCCTCAAACCGTAATCAGTTTGCAGCTTCAATCATCACACCACTAGAGGGCTGATCTAGAGAGCCGAGAACACACTTAGAACCACTGTATTATTGAATAAAAGCTCCCACTGTGCCATTCGCTGTGAAAAGATTCTAATAAGAGTCCAAGTGTTTCAACGTTGTCGGTGGTCTCCGTCGTAGGGTGTTCAAAGACAACATCATTTTAATGTTGGGAATAATTATTGCAGAGGCGTGTATTCGTGTGTAAGACTGTTGATTATCTTAAATAGATAACATTGTGATCTGGAATGCACGAGACCGTTTTTACTGTGACAGATGTTTCAAAGGTGTTGACTACGTACGGGCTTCCCGGTAACACGGCGGCGGACAAGCGTCCGCCGCGAGGTCGGAGCCCGACGCCGTCGTGACGACACCAATGGAAGGTTTCCCCCGCGAAACCAGGAGCGTGTGTTCAAAGCCGGCCGCTCTTTGACTCAACAGCGCCTGTGACGGGCAGCTGGGGCCGAGGTGCGTCCCTCAGCGCCACCTTTCATCCTCCTGAGCTGATTCCCTGATGGATTTCAGGTGGGGTTTCATACGCCATAAGGCGTTAAAATGCAAAAAGGGACGCCAGCCAATCGATTCCTGGCACCTTTGAATACGCGGGGCTTGTTTTATGTGTGCGGCGAATGACCAATTAATAAAATGTATTATTTAGGCACGGATGCTTTTATCCGAGTGGGATTCGAGTGAATAAAGAGAAAGGCCTTGAAGGTAGTGTGTGTGTGTGTGTGTGTGTGTGTGTAGGGGGGGGGGGGGGGGGGGGGGGGGGGCTTAAAGATGCTTCCAGGTAGATCGACGACACAACCTTACTGGGGGAGGAGTCAAACCTAGGAGTCTAGCTACCTAGCTAGCTCTGGGACCAGCCCATGACCGACATTGTCCCTGTTAAATAGACAAATAAATATACAAATACAAATAAAAAACTGCTGGATTGTATACCTAGGACTGGGCGATATGGAAAATATATATATACTGTATGCTATCATAACATTGTCATTAACATTACACTGTCATACTTTGCTGGACTGCACTGCTATGCACTGTACTGCACTCAATGTAATGTACATGTCATCCATCAATCACTTTATTGGTCTTTTTATGTTCATATTTTATTTTATTGTGTATAGTAGTCTCATAGTATTGTGTTCTACAATTTCATACTGCGGGAGGGAATGGGGAGTAAGCATTCCATTGTATAATGTCGATAAATCACATTACATAACATTATAGTCATTTAGCAGACGGTTTTGTCCAAAGCGACTTACAACAAGGTCATTCAAAATTCAGCAGGTCGGCAAGAGAACTAGGAGTCACCAGAAGTCCTAAGTCCCTCCTAACAAGCCTCCAAGAGCAGAACCAGGTGAAAGTACAATGTTGGCTCCAGAGATTAGACACAATAAGAACATCAAACAGGGGCTACAAAGACAAATAGCGAAGCCAAGAGACACACAGCTAATAAGGAAAAGCTAATAAACAAGCGCTGGCAAACAGTCAAAATAACAGGACGTTTTTTCTGTAAAACCAGGTATCACGATAAGTCGATTACTTCATTTCATGACGATACAATACCATTCAAAGACAATAAAGTATGATATTGAATGATTGCCTAGCACTACGTATACCACACACAAAATACACTATGTACCTCACTCTCACACACACACACACACACACACACACACACATACACATACACACACACAGATACACGCACACACACACACACACACATACACACACAGATACATGCACGCACACACACACACACACACATACACATACACATACACACATACACACACACACATACACATACACATACACACACACACACACATACACATACACATACACACACAGATACACACGCACTCACACACACACACGCACACACACACACACACGCATGCACACACACACACACACACACACTCTTCATTAATCAGCCCCCGAAGCCAATTCATCTCTGTAGAAAGAGCAAAAGTGTGTGTGCCAGGCAAACAGAACAAGCATGCAGTTTTTCTAATCAGGAATATTTGGAGGCTCGCTTGTTGTGGGAGCTGTGGCTCTAAGAGAAGTGACTTGTTGGCTAGGCAGCCTGGGCAGCGGCCAGCAAGCCGATGCTTCAGGGGATGAATACTGCTAACGCCACCATCTTCTCCCCCCTATCTCCCATCTCTCCCTCTGCCTCAATTATGGAAGCTGAGGACGTCCTCTTCCTATCTAGATCTAAACTACACAAGAAGCCCGATGATGAAACAAAGTCATCGGTGGCTGTGAATGGACGCCCCATCCCCATCATCCTGCCCAGTCATTACTTGGTGTCGTCTTAAAGAAAGATAAAGCTGCCTTAATAATGATGGGAATCCGGCTTTAACTTTGCTTTGTGTACGCTGTTTACAAACTTACAACACAGACCTGTAGCTTAACCCGATCGACCCTCACGCTGCCTACTTGGGGATTCAAGTCAACAGCCGACCACACCTGCACATAAATTTGCATGTCCTGCATCGGTTTGCAATACATCTTTATGGGAAGTTTTGCTCGCCTAGGTTAGCTGATGCAGGGAAGCATGAGGTGCATGCCCATGTGTGTGTGCGTGTGTGTGTGTGTGCGTGTGGGCTCATGCATGGGTGCGTGTGTGTGTGTATGTGTGTGTGTGTGGGCTCATGCGTGTGTGTGTGTGCGTGTGCGTGTCTGTTGTCGAAAATGGGATTGCTTCACCTTTTGCAACACTTTTTTGAACTCAATTATCTTTTAAGGCTCCGGGCAAGATAATCATTTATAGAGAGAAGCAGCAATATATATCAGCTATAAATATATATATATATATATAAAGAGAGAGAGAATGTATATTATATACAGCCCTATTACTGGCTAATATAAAACAATACGGGACGATGACAGAACAAGGTAGCGATCCTAACAAGCATGTGTAGCGGCCGCTTAAAAGGCGACACTTTGGCGATAACCGCTTGGTGAGTGACGGTGCATCGAGTCATCCCTGTAATGATCTTCTTCTGTCGCAGGAGCGGCTACACAGGAGCGGCTACACGGGAGCGGCTACACGGGAGCGGCTACACAGTGTGTTCTGTCCTCCCATTAATAGCAACTCGCCGCCTGCAGCGGAACTTGTGTGCCGGGCTGGTCGGCCTTGGGCTCAGAGTCCCCCGTCATTGTAGCGCCTGCGGCCATGTTGCGATTTATATATACACACACACGCCGCCTTCACCTCTTGTGATTTATTTCCTATTCCTAGCAAGAGGAGAAAAAGCTTTCCGTTATATAAAAAAAAATAAACAGGGGGAATAAACACAGGATGGATAACCTTTGTGACGGACTTGCCGTTTGACCCCTTCGACTCATTACAAAATGGCCCCCCTTTTGCCCGGCGGAGAGTTCACAATTCATGGCGTCGTGCGATAGCGGGGAAAAAAAACCCCTCTGTTTTGTGTCCCCTTTTCGCCGGGGTTCCTTTTATCTTTTATCACACGACGACGCCATACATTTTCATCACAGACTCGGCTTAAGCAGCCCCAGTAAAGAAGGTACACCGCGGCCGCCGCCGCGGTGGAGCGGTGGCGGCGGGCGGGGGGGGGGGGGGGCAAGAAATAAACCCCCCGTTATGACGGCGAGCGGCGCGGCCATTCATTCAATTTCTCACGCCGTTAGCTCCTTTATTGCGCCGCCATAAAGGTATTTCACCTTAAAGTCGTTCTCTTATGAACTGCTGGGGAGAATTTAGGTCAAAAGGAGCATTTCTCAGCAACCCATGTGTGTGTGTGTGTGTGTGTGTGTGTGTGTGTGTGTGTGTGTGTGTGTGTGTGTGTGTGTGTGTGTGTGTGTGTGTGTGTGTGTGTGTGTGTGTGTGTGTGTGTGTGTGTGTGTGTGTGTAAAAGAGGGGACAGCACACACACACACACACACACACACACACACACACACACAGGGGAGGGGGGGGGGTGTGGGTGGCAGGGAAATGAACACCCATTGGCATATTAACATTGCCCCCCCCCCCCCAGTGCTGCTGCTGCTCCCCGTCAGCTGGGTCATTCACTGGGTGGTCAACACACACTGCAGGGGGGAGAGAGAGAGGAAGAAGGAGTGAGAGAGAGAGAGAGAGAGAGAGAGAGAGAGAGAGAGAGAGAGAGAGAGAGAGAGAGAGAGAGAGAGAGAGAGAGAGAGAGAGAGAGAGAGAGAGGCGGGGAGGCTGTGAGGGAGAGGGAGAGGGAAAGAAAGAGGGAGGGAAAGCGAGAGGGAGAGAGATGGAGAGACAGAGAGAGGGAGGTAGAGAGACGGAGAGAGAAAGAGAGAGAGAGGTGGGTGAGACAGAGAAAGAGTGAGAGAGAGAGAGAGAGAGAGAGAGAGAGAGAGAGAGAGAGAGAGAGAGAGAGAGAGAGAGAGAGAGAGAGAGAGAGAGAGAGAGAGAGAGAGAGAGAGAGAGAGAGAGAGAGAACGAAAGAGAGAGAGAGAGAGAGAGAGTGAACGAAAGAGAGAGAGAGAGAGGGGGAGAGAGAGAGGGGGAGAGAGAGAGAGAGAGAGAGAGAGAGAGGGGGAGAGAGAGAGGGGGAGAGAGAGAGGGGGAGAGGGGGAGAAGACAGACCTCTATTATCACTGTCTATTAGGGCTGCCGGTACACGCCTATGGGCCCCTGAATAGCATGCTAATGGCCACCAGCTCAATACCACGCTGCGAGACGTCCCTCAGCCTACATCTTTGCGGTTGCGCGGATACACTAGCACTGATTGAGCAGCTTGAGGTGGCGTGGGGGGGGGGGTAAAGCGACATTGTGTTGATGGAAGCTGGTTATTCGACCTAATCAAGCATCTCAGAATTGCCCAAAACATGGTCAGCGCTGTGTTTGTGTGTGTGTGTAAGATTTCATGTAAAAGCTGTGAATTAATCGTATTCTTGTGATCTCTATTTCTAGGTTTGCTGGTGCTTGTTTATTAGCTTTTGATTTTTAGCTGTGTGTGTGTGTGTGTGTGTCTATCTATCGGCTTCACTATTTGTCGTTGGAGCCCCTGTTTGATGTTCTTATTGCGTCAAATCTAGGGAGCAAACTTGTTTGCTTGTTGTACTTTTACCTGAGCCCTGGTGTTGGCTCTTGGGAGGCTTGTGAGGAAGGAAAGGCACATATGACCTCTGGTGACTCGTAGTTATATTACTATCCCACCTACTCATGTACTCACTGTCCCTCACTGTATGTTCACTCACTAGTCGGAACTATAAACAATTTCCTATACTCTATAAATATATATATATATATATATATTTAAATAAGTGTACAGTAGAACGGATATCAATTTAGAACCTTTGAATGATTTAACGACAACCAGAGATGGTCTTCTGTTCTCTCTCTCTCTTGGTTGGTGACCAGAAAAAGAAAACCCATGCCCACAGATCTGAGGAGGGAGAGGAGGGAGTAACGCATGCTTACACAAGACCTCACACGCTCCAGCAAATCCATCCAAGCATTAGCAGATGATCTGCTGTTTTTCTTTCTTTTTTCTTTTTTTTACATCCAAGCTGGACCAGAGGTTATGTTTGTGCCCCTGTCTGTCTGTCTCTCTGTCTGTCTGTCTCTCTGTCTGTCTGTCTGTCTTTCGGTTTGTTTGTCTCTCTGTCTGTCTGTCTGTCTGTCTGTCTGTCTGTCTGTCTGTCTGTCTCTCTGTCTGTCTGTCTGTCTCTCTGTCTGTCTGTCTGTCTGTCTTTCGGTTTGTTTGTCTCTCTGTCTGTCTGTCTGTCTGTTTGTTTGTTTGTCTTTTAGCGAGATAACTGAAAAAGTTATGAACGGAAATGGACAAAACTTGGTGGTGAGATCACTTATGGGCCAAGGAACAGTTGATTCGATTTAGGATTTTCCAAATCAGGGTCCAGGGGACGTTTTTGGTGAGGCGGGGGTATGCTCTCTACTGAGTGCCCTCTAGTTTTGCTGTGTGCTGATTTTAACCCCCCCACCCCCACACACACACACACTGTGTGATGAAAATAATAATAATAATAATGTGCATGGCTCATCCCATGTTCTAGTCATCAGTGTTGCCAGATTGACCGGTTTGTGTACCGGACAGGAGAGCTTCACTGATATATGGTGGATACCGACAGCTAGAATATGGATGGTGCAGGAGGAGGGGGAGGGGGTGTGATTGATGAAGCATGAAGGTCTGATCCACTTGTCTGTATAGGAACACTAGGTAACAATCTCTGTCTATCTCTCTCTCTCTCTTTCTCTCTCTCTCTCTCTCTCTCTCTCTCTTTCTCTCTCTCTCTCTCTCTCTCTCTCTCTCTCTCTCTCTCTCTCTCTCTCTCTCTCTCTCTCTCTCTCTCTCTCTCTGTCTCTCTATCTCTCTTCTCTCTATCTCTCTCGCACTCTTTCTCTCTCGCTCTCTCTCTTGCTCGCTCTCTTTCTCCCCGCTACTCACTCACTCTCTCTCTCTCTCTCTCTCTCTCTCTCTCTCTCTCTCTCTCTCTCTCTCTCTCTCTCTCTCTCTCTCTCTCTCTCTCTCTCTCTCTCTCTCTCTCTCATGCTATTTTTTCCCCTGCTCTGACCCGCCTCTTCTTCTTCTTCTTCTTGGTCTTCTTCTTCTTCTTTTAGTTTTTTTCCCTCCACCGCCGCTTCGTACGCCCACGCGTATGCGGACACAGCAACGACGAGCAGCGATGCGCTCGGCTGTTCTGCGTCAAAGTGACCGGAAAAGAACCAAAACAAAAACATCCACGCAAAAAGGAAATCCGATTCGCTGTTGTTGTTGTTGTTGATGTTGTTGTGGTTGATGTTGTTGTTGTTGATTCAACACATACATAAAAAGGCGGTTATTTCTGAGGCTGGGAAGAACTTCTGTATCCCCCTCTCTCTCTCTCTCTCTCTCTCTCTCTCTCTCTCTCTCTCTCTCTCTCTCTCTCTCTCTCTCTCTCTCTCTCTCTCTCTCTCTCTCTCTCTCTCTCTCTCTCTCTCTCTCTCTCTCTCTCTCTCTCTCTCTCTCTGGTATCGTATGTAATGCAGTTTGGTGATGTGAGGAGGGAGAGGACTGTGTGTGAATCACCAAATGCATATTCATCTGTGTTGTGTTCCTTTAGATTCTGCCACACACACACACACACACACACACACACACACACACACACACACACACACACACACACACACACACACACACACACACACACACACACACACACGTATACACACACACACACGTATACACACATATACACACATCACGGTGGTTCGAGGAGGAGGAGGAGGAGGAGGAGAAAGCCTTTCGACAGACAACAGATGCCCGGAGGCCTCGTTTATTTATTAGGAGTACGTGGTTTTTCATCAAATTATTAAAAGCGCAGCTCCCCCGGAGCCAAAGCGAAACCAAGGGCTCTCGGTTCTCCGATGACGTCACTCAATAACGATTAGCGTTATTATACCCCGTGCGCTGAATAGAGCCACGAGACGAGCGCTCAGGGCTCCATTAAACACGTTTTCACGAGTGCTCACTTTCCCAATACGGGCCAATGTCTGATATGCATGAGACTGACCAAATGTCTGTTTTTGGTGTGTGTGTGTGTGTGTGGGCCACAGAAAGACTATTATACTCTCTAATGGCTTCCTTGAGCAAACTGAGGGGTTTTCTTTGTCCCCGATCAAATGGTGTAAGCTAATGTTGCAGATCACGGCTGACTCAAGCGGTGCAGAAAAATGAAAAGTCTACAGCGGCGGGCGAACAGTTCAATGAAACTTAATCACACTTTCTTCTGATTGGGTAATGGTCGATGGTGCAACCGACTGTATAGTCGCCGCTTCACAAAATAATCTTTTAATAAAGACTTAAAAAAATTAAAAAAAAGCCTTTGTGTGTGTCTTACACATTGGGGTGTCGTGCTGCGAGTCCAGAATCCTTTCAGTCGTCGGTTCTAATCCCGAAAGGTTAGAATGGGGAACGCAACACACCGTAGTTTTGGCCCATGGGGGGGGGGGGGGGGGGTCACATGGAGGTGGAACGGTGGACATCCTAAAGAAGTTGTGGTTGTTATATGTGAAGTGATTCAGAGGTTAGAGTTTGCGTTGTGAGTGAGTAAATACACTTACCAGAATATGACTGTGCCATTACCCATCCAGCACAGCACAGTCACTCCTGTTCAGTTTCCATGGTGATAAAGAATAAGCTGCACATCTAACTCTAAATGCTCTGGAAGACTCTGTGTGTGTGTGTGTGTGTGTGTGTGTGTGTGTGTGTGTGTGTGTGTGTGTGTGTGTGTGTGTGTGTGTGTGTGTGTGTGTGCACGTGTGTGTGCACGTGTGTGTGTGTGTGTGCACGTGTGTGCGTGTGTGTATGCTCACACACACACACGTGCACACACACACACACACAAGCATGCGCACACACACACACCTAAACACGTGCACACACACACACACACACACACACACACACAAGCATGCACACGCACACACACACACACACAAGCATGCACACGCACACACACACGCCTAAACACGTGCACACAGCGCACACACATCGAGACACAGACCATTGTATGCTCTAGATTTTCCCACTTTTTTTCGGGGGGAAAAAAAACAACTTTGGGAACATCATATTTGGCTCATGGGTTGTCCCACTTCCTGCCCGTCGTCTGTTAAAAGAAGGTCATAAAGAGAGCAGCCATCTGCTCAGAGCGCCCGGCGAGGAACAGTCTCTGCACGGGAAGCGGCGCCCGTACACCGCGGCTCAATCCGCCAGCAGGTAAAACATGTCACCGAGCGACATATATATATATATATATATATATATATATATATATATATATATATAGAGAGAGAGAAGGCCGTCGGGGGTGATATACAAGTGTGGCGGCCCCCCCGGGGAAGAATCATCTCCACTGATGAGACCGGATCAGAGCGGCGGAGGGGTGGGAGAGAAATGTAGAACCCCGGAGAACCCAAAGGGGAAGAACAATGCCAGCTCGGTGATGGAGCAGCTGTTCCCATTGTAACAGCGTCGTGACAGTTTGAAAAATGATCGTCCCTCAAAGTGTTTTCTTCAAACAATTAAGGGCCTTATTTTGCGGCAGGGAGCCATCGGTGGGGGGGGGGGGGGGGCGAGATAATTGGAAGGCTTTCTTTTGTTTTTTTGATCGAAGTGCGCCACGTCGCTTGTACGTCGACGGATCTTGCCAGGTACCGCGGCGTTGTCCTAAAAGGATGGCTCAGCACGACAAAAAAAAAATCACATGATGTCTATCAGGACGTCCCTTCTGTCCCCGTCTATCTGCCTCCGCACGCCAAATACCTCTCTTCCTCTCACTGTCTGTCCATTTCTCTCTCTCTCTCTCTCTCTCTCTCTCTCTCTCTCTCTCTCTCTCTCTCTCTCTCTCTGTGCCTCATATCTCTCCCTCTCTCTCTCTCTCTCTCTCTCTCTCTCTCTCTCTCTCTCTCTCTCTCTCTCTCTCTCTCTCTCTCTCTCTCTCTCTCTCTCTCTCTCTCTCTCTCTCAGTCTCTTTTCCTCTCTCTGTTTGTCCCTCTCTCTCTGTGTATACCCTATCTCTCTCTCTCTGTCAGTCTATTTGCCTCTCTCTCTGTACCTCATATCTCTCTCTCTCTCTCTCTCTCTCTCTCTCTCTCTCTCTCTCTCTCTCTCTCTCTCTCTCTCCTCTCTCTCTCTCTCTCTCTCTCTCTCTCTCTCTCTCTCTCTCTCTCTCTCTCTCTCTCTCTCTCTCTACTATCTCTTTTCCTCTCTCCGTCTGTCTGTCTCTCTCTGTGTGCCTCCTATCGCTCTCTCTCTATCTATGTCAGTCTGCTGTCTCTTTTACTCTCTCAGCCTGTCTCCGATTTCTATTCCTCCCTCTGTCTGAGTACTATTTCTCACTCTCTTTCTGCCACCTTCTGTATCTCTCTGTTCTATGTAGCTTTCCCTCTTTCTCTTTCCTATACATCGTTCTTGCTCTCTGACTGTTTATCTCCTCTCTCTCTATCTCTCTCTCTCTCTCCCACTTTCTATCTGCCTCACACTCTCACCCTGTCTGTCTCCCACCACTTTATGTTTGTTGGTCTCCTCTCTCTCTCTCTCTCTCTCTCTCTCTCTCTCTCTCTCTCTCTCTCTCTCTCTCTCTCTCTCTCTCTCTCTCTCTCTCTCTCTCTCTCTCTCTCTCTCTCTCTCTCTCTCTCTCTCTGGCTCTGTAGCAAGGGAATGCTGAGGCATGGCGCCATGTTGGAAGCGCTTGATTAAGATGAATGAATGAATCCCCTCATTTGACTGTAGAGCATCACTTAGATAGCTGTGTTTGTGGCCGTCGCCACGGCAACTCGCCCTGGCTTGACAAGAGTCCATCCCCACCACACACACACGCACATGCACACAACACGCATACACACACACACACACACACACACACACACAAACACCCCAAGGGGTCACCTTGAAGATCTAAAGTGTCACTCTCTCCGGGAGGGAGCGACCGCCTCTCCGTTACCCTGACAAAACTGCTGCAGCATGACTCAGTTGCGCTGGCTTGTCTGTTCCAGATGTCCTTGATGCCATGCCATAAATCACCAGAGATAAACAGTTGAGGAGGGGGGGGGGAGGAGAGGTGGGGGAGGTTTGGGGGAGAGGGGTCATTCACCTTTCAAGGCTGACACTGTTGGGAGTAAGGCGTTTGACCCCTGATGCTCTTCTCGTAGAGTTAGCGGAGGGATGGAGGGAGAGAGAGCGAGAGAGAGCGAGAGAGAGAGAGAGAGAGAGAGAGAGAGAGAGAGAGAGAGAGAGAGAGAGAGAGAGAGAGAGAGAGAGAGAGAGAGAGAGAGAGAGAGAGAGAGAGAGAGAGAGAGAGAGAGACACACACACAGAGAGAGAGACACAGAGAGACACAGAGAAAGAGAGATGTTAGGAGCAAGAGTTGTTAGGAAGAGAGAGAGAGGTGCCAGGGAGGCCACTAGGGTCAATGTGGGAGCTGTGGTGAGGCAGAGATCTGCCTCCTGGGTGTAAGCACTATGCTACATCTTTACCTCCTGGGTATAAGCACTATGCTACATCTTTACCACCTGGGTGTAAGCACTATGCTACATCTTTACCTCCTGGGTGTAAGCACTATGCTACATCTTTACCTCCTGGGTGTAAGCACTATGCTACATCTTTACCTCCTGGGTGTAAGCACTATGCTACATCTTTACCTCCTGGGTGTAAGCACTATGCTACATCTTTACCACCTGGGTGTAAGCACTGTGCTACATCTTTACCTCCTGGGTGTAAGCACTATGCTACATCTTTACCTCCTGGGTGTAAGCACTATGCTACATCTTTACCTCCTGGGTGTAAGCACTATGCTACATCTTTACCTCCTGGGTGTAAGCACTATGCTACATCTTTACCTCCTAGGTTTGAGCACTATGCTACATCTTTACCACCTGGGTGACAGCACTATGCTACATATTTACCTCCTAGTTTTAAGCACTATGCTACATCTTTACCTCCTAGGTTTGAGCACTATGCTACATCTTTACCTCCTGGGTGTAAGCACTATGCTACATCTTTACCATCTGGGTGTAAGCACTATGCTACATCTTTACCATCTGGGTGTAAGCACTATGCTACGTCTTCAGCTCTTTGGTCTAAGCACTATGCTACATGTTTAGCTCTTGTGTGTTAGCACTATCTTGGGTGTAAGCACTATGCTACATCTTTACCCCTTGGGTGTAAGCGCACACACACACACACACACACACACACACACACACACACACACACACACACACACACACACACACACACACACACACACACACACACACACACACACACACACACACACACACACACACACAAGCTACATACTTGAGCCCAGCAGGATTGGAGCCAGTAAATGTAATTGATTCTAAGGTCCAGTGTTTCCATGTGGCCTCAGTTTGGTTATTTAGTAGCGCTCTCCACGGAGAACCGACCACAGGACAAGATTAAGGGTTCCATTAATCTTCCATGTTCAGCAATCACATTAAGCAGCCAAAAAATACTCTTCTCCTGTTAAAACTACACATTCCAATTGAGAATTATTTGCTTTTCCGTGGTTCTGTAAATACCTCAGAGGGCGGTCTCTACTGTAAATAATCACAGACCAAATCAATTAATATGTCAGAACAACGGTATAAGCTACTGCTTATCTAGAAGTGTAAAAACCAACAAACTGTGTGTGTGTGTGTGTGTGTGTGTGTGTGTGTGTGTGTGTGTGTGTGTGTGTGTGTGTGTGTGTGTGCGTGCGTGCGTGGTGCGTGCGTGCGTGCGTGCGTGCGTGCGTGCGTGCGTGCGTGCGTGCGTGCGTGCGTGCGTGTGTGTGTGTGCGTGTGTGTGTGTGTGTGTGTGTGTGAGAGCGTGTGTGTGTGTGTGTGTGTGTGTGTGTGTGTGAGAGCGTGTGTGTGTGTGTGTGTGTGTGTGCTCCTTTCTCACGGCAAAGGAAGCAGCACATTGATTCATCTCAAGTGAGACCGGGGGTACTCTGCAACTACGCATAACAAACAAATTAAACTTCAAATTACCTTATCATTTTAGAATGAATTAATAATTTAAAAAATGCACTCATTAATAATGGAATTAATCAATGCATTCAGGGCACCTGGCACCCAGAATAAATATATTTGGAACAGGAGACTAATAGGAAGTGGATTATGTGGATTATAAACATGCCCAATTTTATAGGTCGAAACAGCCGATGAATAGGTCATATAATCTGTTGACATCTGGTTATTCACATACATCTTCCGGGCTGGACCAAGTCACTAAGTATATATATATATATATATATCCATATATATATATATATATGTATTCATATATATATATATCCATATATTTATATATCCATCCATCCATCCTGTATGTATATGTATATATATATATATATATATATATATATATATATATATATATATATATATATATATTTATTTATTTATTTATATATATATATATATATATATATATATATATATATATATATATATATATATATATATATATATATATATATATATATATATATATACGTATATATGTATATATAAATAATATATATACAACAATAACAAATACAAAAAACCCTATTAGGAAGTAGTTCTTTGGTCCTTGAACTTAGCGAGCGCTAGGTCGACCGGGTGACACATTAGCATTCAGACGCCGCCTCCCGCTAGCCGTGTCTGCGCGGGCCACTTAATTTGTCATTTATTGCCCGGCGACAACTGAAATAATTGAACGTCTTTTCCGATGGAAGATCTCCGCGGTCCGCGTGACATTTCTCCCTCACCCGCCGAGGGGAGGGGAGGGGAGGGGGGAGGGGGGGGTGGGGGCGTGGGGGAGGGGCGGTGGGACCTTGGTGCAGAATAAGGGCATAGATCTCATTTTATGGGGCAATGAGATGGTCAGCACCCCGGCTGGTTTGTTTACTGCATGTCCCGAGAAGGCCGGTACAAGCTAACACTGCCGGGACGAGAGAGTGAGAGAGCGAGAGAGCGAGAGAGCGAGAGAGAGAGAGAGAGAGAGAGAGAGAGAGAGAGAGAGAGAGAGAGAGAGAGAGAGAGAGAGAGAAGGATATCGAGAGAGAGAGAGAGAGAGAGAGAGAGAGAGAGAGAGAGAAGGATATCGAGAGAGAGAGTGAGAGAGGGATATCCAGGGAGAGAGTCAGAGAGAGAGATAAAGAGAGGGAGAGCGAAAGGGGGAGAGATGAATGGAGAGAGAGAGAGAGAGAGAGAGAGAGAGAGAGAGAGAGAGAGAGAGAGAGAGGAGAGAGAGAGAGAGAGAGAGAGAGAGAGAGAGAGAGAGGGATATCCAGGGAGAGAGTGAGAGAGAGAGATGAAGAGACGGAGAGCGAAAGGGGGAGAGATGAATGGAGAGAGAGAGAGGAGAGAGAGAGAGGAGAGAGAGAGAGAGAGAGAGAGAGAGAGATAGTACGAGAGCGAGAGAGAGAGAGATGAATGAAGAGAGAGAGAGAGAGAGAGAGAGAGAGAGAGAGAGAGAGAGAGAGCGAGAGAGAGAGAGAGAGAGAGAGAGAGAGAGATGAATGGGGAGAGAATGAGGGGGAGAGAGAGGCAGAGGGGAATGGAGAGAGAAAGTTGAATTCAATGAACAAGTATGTGTGTGTGTGTGTCTGTGTGTGTGTGTGTATTGGGCTAGCTCTCTCTCTCTCTCTCTTTCCCTCCCTCTCCCTCTCTCTCTCTCTATATATATATATATATTTATATATTTATATATATATATATATATATAAATCCCCTAGTAGTGTGTGTGTGTGTCTCTCCCTCTCTCTATATATAAATATATGACAGACTCTAATCCCCTAACATGTCTCCGTCAAATGCCAATCAAATCTCTGACTAGCCGACACATTTTAAATGGCCGTGTCTGTCCTCCTGGAGAAAGTCTTTGATCTCCCGGCCTCACAATTGGGTCTCCCGGGTCATTTGTCAGCGGCTCTCTCATCACAGGTCTTAATAATGTGGCGTGGTGTCCGCACAACCTTGGTACGAGTCATGTGACACGGGCCAATTAGCCCGGTAGCCAATAGGCTCGGAATAAACTAAGCCCAATAAGTCAACAAGGGTATACTGCAATACTTTGTTTACATGTTTACATCCCACCGCACCTTTATATATCATATACATATATATACATATTATATATATACATATATATATATATATATATATATATATATATATATATATAATGCTGTCTTTACACACAACAACATAAAAAAATATAGATTAAAGATAAGACAAAACAAAACATTATACATATACATATATATACACATAGATATACATATATATATACACATATATACACATAAACACATATATATATATACTGTTATATATTATATATATATATATATATATATATATATATATATATATATATATATATGTTTTGTTTAGTTTTTTTAGATCATCTATATTGTTTCCATTGTTGTTGTGTGTCAAAGAGAGCACCGTGAGGATCCGTGGGCATTGTGATTGAGATTGTGATTCTGATGGGTGTGAACGGAGCACAAAACAGACCAACCCACACACCACAGGGGGGACTGTCAGCCACAACGCTCTTTTAGTGACAACATGTTAATATATGCAAAGCGTGAAGGCAATTCTCGAGTCGAAGGGTTGAGGCCCAAAAGTCCTCCCCGGTTAAAATCGGACCCACGGGGGGGGGGGGACCACTTGTCGAGGCCAACATAACAGAATAAGCCAACAACAGCTTCCCCTCGCATAATGGCCCTCGTCTTCCTACAGCGTCGTTCCCTAATTGTTCCGCGGTTATTTTCGGTCACAATAACAATTTCGGTCACAGGCTACTATTATAAATAGGCTTGGGAGTCAAGTCACAAAGCGTCTCCTCTACCCTCCAAATGCTAATGGCTGTGGGCCCAGCCGAATGGCTCCAGAGGATGGATATCATTACAAAAGACACACCTTACCGGGTGGGAACCACGGTGAAGGTTTGAGGCCGGGGCAGACCCGGTTCAACGCTTTCAAACACAGTTAGGATTCAAACTAAAATGGCCAGTAAACGTGTGTTTGTGTGTGTGTGTGTGTGTGTGGGTGTGTGTGTGTGTGTGTGTGTGTTTTACTGTCCATGTCCACATATGTTGTGTGTTTTGGTGTCCAAATGTGCTATTGTGGTTTATTTTCCCTGTGTGTGTGTGTGTGTGTGTGTGTGTGTGTGTGTGTGTGTGTGTGTGTGTGTGTGTGTGTGTGTGTGTGTGTGTGTGTGTGTGTGTGTGTATGTGTGTGTGTGTGTGTGTGTGTGTGTGCGCATCATGCGTGTGTGTGTGTGTGTGCATTTCCAACCAGGATTCGGATTAAATCCCATTATAGAGAAGATTCCAGACATTTAAGTCTGCAAAACCGGGTAAGTCTTGCATATGTGACACAGTATCTGGCTGGGGGTGTTGGGTGATGCATATTCCACGGCGTAGAGGACGCTCCAGTCTGGGCTCAGGCCTCCTTGAGACATCCCAACACGAGCAGACCGTTTTCCCCACAGCTTTGAGAATGCGGGTTAGGGGAAGGACACCTTCGAAAAGTATTAAAACTTCAACTTCACATAAAGGATTTTGAATGAAATAAGTCACCGTTTTGGCACTTAAGCTTGTGTTGCGTCGCCTGAAAATGTGTTTTGTCACGGTAACACATTTTTACGTATTAACAGAGAGAGCGATGAGTCGACGTGCATCTTTGTGAAAAACCAACGTGTGAGCATCGCATCCACCGCTGCCAACACACACGATGATAGAAGTTTGATTGTGGACGGTGTTTCAGCCTCTGTGAATATTCTTTTGGGGAGGCCTACATTAACACAACACAACACAACTTTGAGGAATTGTATGAACTCCTTGATTTAATTCATCGGGTGACCGTGAACTGAAAGCCAAAGGCAAAGGCCGACTGTGGAGGCGGCAAAACTATTCTCAAGAAGAACGCTTATTCATCACCGCATCCGAGGCACAGGTTTGCTGTGCCTCGGATGCGGTGGGACACCAGTGCAACTGAAGGAGCCAGAGAGAGAGAGAGAGAGAGGATATTACTGAGCATGGGTTGGAGAGCGGTGGCAGATTAACCCGCAAGACCCGAGCGCCTTCTGTGATCTTGCGGAGGGACGCCGGCGGAGTGAGCCTCCGGGAATCTCCGCCGTGTCAAACACGTGTGGACGAGAGGCGATCAATATCAAAGCCTCCTGATCCTTGATGAAATGCTCTTCTTTTTTCCCGGCCTCCTGGAACAATCTCCCTCACTGATTTATCCGTGGCGCCGCTGACGCTCTGCAGAACATGCACTATCGAGCTCTCTCCACTTCCCTCCAATTTTCTCCCCAAATGCACTTGAGCGTTGGCCACTTCAATCTCTCTTTGGAGAGAGAGAGACACACACACACACACACACATAACACACACACACACACACACAACCGCATAAAATCCACGTATTCATATGCTGTGGTGTAACAACAGCCCTTGCGTTGCCATATAATGAGAGGTCTGTCCCAATCGGAATACACTTCAACTACACTTCCTGGGCTTTAAGGAGGTTTTCCACGGTGACCTGCCACGTTGCAGGTGGCTCCTTTCTGTTAAGAAACACTCCCCTGTCCCCTTTGAGTTATGCATTATTCAGATGACACTATTGACACGGCCCTGTCTTTTGCTTGGGAAAAGTGGAAAGATCGAGCCGGGAGGACAGTGTCAGCAGTCTGCGTTGGGAATACTAATACGACGCACCCGACATATACCGTATCTGAGCATGACCTGATACCCCCGATCATACGCACATAACCAGGCTGCGGTCGCACCTCTGATTTCTGAGTTTCTGCCGTGCGTTTTACCTCGCCTTGGGTTGCACCGTGAATCGAGGACACACAGGAAACACTAGTGAAAGGAAGGGAAAACAGGGTGCACTCTCGTTTATCCACAGGCCACAGAAGGGGAGGGAGGCGGGGGGGGGGGGGGAGACCAAGGGCAGAGCGACACATGGGTGATTGCGTCTGTCCCCACCTGTTCACAGCGCCAGTCACAACAAATTACATGCGGCCGAGTTTACAAATGCGTCCATCTGTACAGCGGCGGCTGATATTGGCCTCCAAAAGGCGCAGCGTGACAGCGGCAGTCCTTTTCCCTCCCCCTCAGTCCTTTTCCCTCCCCCTCAGTCCTTTTCCCTCCCCCTCAGTCCTTTTCCCTCCCCCTCAGTCCTATTTCCTCTGCGACTGCGAAGTGTGAACCGAGAGTCAGGGGTGGGGGGGGGGGGAGGGGGGGAGGGGGGGAGACGCTAAATCAAAGGGATCACTTAAAGGAGGCTGTCGACTCTCCATCCCCGGCTCGCTGTGGGCACACACCTTTTCCTGATATTTCAATTTTGGTTTGCCTACTTTTTACACCCCTGAAAAGTAGACACGGTAGACAGGGGAATTAATTTAATGAGATGTAAATGACATGATAAATGGCTTGATAATTAGTCTTTTTTTCATACGGTAAACTAAAATCGCCCAGTGTGACAACTCTGACTACTAAATGACTACTACTGCTGCTACGGGGGGCAAAGATGCCATTGTGTGCACAAAGTAATACATATAAACAATTAGCAGCCTATTAGGCAGCAAGCAATTCATTAGCTCCTTAGGGGATGGGTTGTTTATATGGGAGAGGTGAAAGGTTCAGATTTCTGTGAAATCAATATTATACAAATTGCATACACCAGTCTCGTGCAACATCAAAGCCTCTGTGAAATTAATAGGACCCGAAAACTCTGTCCGTACCGACCAAAAGAAAAGAATGGCAATGGACCTAATGTGTAAAATAACATTATGGATTTAAAAAAGAGGCATTGGTGCTGGTCTGCTTCGTGTTGTGTGTGTGTGTGTGTGTGTGTGTGGTGTGTGTGTGTGTGTGTGTGTGTGGTGGTGTGTGGTGTGTGTGTGTGTGTGTGGTGTGTGTGTGTGTGTGTTGTAAGGGTTAATGCACTATTTGCAGTTTGCCAATTGATAGATACCGTTTGGCAGTTTAACGTCAGCGAAAATTGACACTGCACCGTTTTTGGTGTTGAAAAATGAATTCCTGTACAATTAGCTGGATGGCTTGCATGCATCATTAGACAGTAGACCTTTAACTATGGTTAATTCCTCAAGTTGACACCTAACATTAGATAGATTTGCAAAAAAAAAGAAGAACAAATCCATAATAAGATTGAGCAAAGTCATCCCCAGAAGTTGGGCTATCTGACTTGGAAGTAAGAAATACAAGGGAAATGTCTGTTGATGATTTTCACATGTTTTAATAATGACTCTTTAATAATAGTTGAGATAGGGTGGCTGACCCTATGGCTGACACTATTTTGGTTTGTGTTTACGTGAAGGGATTAAGTCCCAAAATTAGGATATGTCCGGGAAAATGTCCGCTACTTATAAGATTGTGTTGAATAACTTGTCCTTATTGGATGAATGTTTAGCAAATTAAAAAAACCTGGCCTCGCTCGGTTCACAATGTCAATTCAATAATTTTTTCCAGTCACAGTCTGCCGTACGACATTCAGTTCAAGCAAGTCTTCAGCGGGGGAAAGAAAATGATTGCTTTTGAGCTTTAATTTAAGATGTTTTTAACCCCAGGGCAGACTGGTCCACAGGTCTGGATCCGTCCTTTCTCATTTCTGTGTTCTGTCTCACAGCCCACTTTGCGTTATCCACAGGCGAGATGTGCTCCCTTTATTAAAACAAGCTGCTACCAGAGCACACACGCCGCCACTGGCTATCACTTACAATACTTTCATTCAACCAACGTTGACAGGGTTTTTTTTAGGGGGATGCCTGTGAGTGCAGCAGGAGTGTGCCATACAAGTCACTGTCACATTGTCACGGTTAAGATGCCCGCCGTAAAAAAACAAAAAGCTAGGAAACCGTGAAAACGTACAGTCTAGCAAAGTTTAGCCATGGACGGAAGTGTACACCTGAAAATGATTCAGCAGGAGAGACCTTTCTGAAGGAAAACAAACAAACAAACAAACAAACAAAGTCTGTTGCTTTATGTACAGGGGGAGAAGACAATGGCAGTAATCTGCGGTCTCAAATGTCCTTCTCCTGATTGAAGATGACACTAATAGCTTAAGTGCTGCTGATCTAACGGAGGGGGACTACAGGTGGCTCACATTCACACTGGTGTGTGTTGATGTGAATGTTGTGTGTGTGGTGTGTGTGAGTCCTGGGCATCTCTGTTACGTGACACCGCTGTCTGGATCTTCCTCCACTCCCTGTGGGCGGTGGAGTCTCGACATAACGAGTCAAGGCAACAACAACAACAGCAACAACAAAAGTGCAACTTTATACTGTTATCTTTGTTTTCTTCTGGTGTTAACTGGCATTGCCCCCGAGTCAATGCATCAACTTGCTGTTGTAGATGTTGTTGTGATATACAGATTTACCAAACTACCACATACATTCAATGGTGGTAGCATGTGACATGTTTTCAGGAATATATTTTATATATATAAATATATATGTGGTAATATATATATATATATATATATATAT
>CM051017.1:11113712-11121212 GCA_027704905.1 Muraenolepis orangiensis | reverse complement strand
ACGGTTAGAAGGGGTTTTTTTGGGGGGGGGTTATTTTTTTCTCTTGAAACATTTACCTCTCCCGCCTCTCTGTGGACACGGCGGACTTCCGGAGGTCGCCGGTCATACCTCGCATTCCCTGGACCCGGAGATGGTGTAGGTGTAGGGCCCCGTACCGTTCACCAGCACGTCCATAGTCTCTGAGTGGGACGGCTTGTAGTCCACGTAGTACTCCTGCAGGGGGGAGCTCAGCGCGCGCTCCGTTTCCCGCACTTTCTTCTGTCGCTTCTTCCCCGACGAGCGCTGCTGGAGCTGCTTGATACTGCCGGGGTAGCGCTTCCACGACACGTAGATAACCAGGAGAATTATGGCCACCGATAAGAGCAGGGCCACCGTGCCGGCTATAATCTTGTGAAACGAGACGTAGTCGTTGTCAGACAACGGCGGCGGCGGTGGCGGCGGCAGGGCAGTGGCGGTGGTGGGGGGGGACACCCCCGTGGGCACCGGGGAGGAGGCTGTCTTGTTCCCTGTGGACTGTCCCCCGAACACAGAGGGAGTGGGAATGGTCCAGGGCTGGAGACGGGCCAGCGTGGCGGTGCTGTCGGTGCCGGTGCTGCCGGTGCCGGTGCTGTCAGCGGAGGTGGTGGTGGTGGTTCTGTCGGTGGCTGTGGTGGCGGCGGTGGCGGCGGGGGTGGTGGTGGTGGTGGCGGCGGTGGTGGCGGCGGTGGTGGTCGCTTTGGTAGTCATAGGGGCGCTGGTGGCTCGGCATGTTTTGGAAGCCTCCACGATTTCCTCTATTCGTTCCCCTTGGACTTCCTCGGGCCCGGAACAAATCATAGCGGACTCCTTGTTGCCCTTGAAGGTGCGCAGCCAGGCCACCAGGGGGCATATGCTGGGGTTGCAAAGCCACACGTTACCCGCCAGGCTGATGGTGGTGAGCGAGATCCAAGTGTTGACCACCTGCTGGGAGACGTTGCTGAGCTTGTTGGAGTCCAGGTTCAGGGTCTGCAGGTTGGGCAGACACTGGTACGTGCTGGTCTCCAGCACCTGCAGCTCGTTCCCCGAAAGGTCCAGCTTGTGCAGCGAGGTCCACATCCACGGCATGCCCTGGGTTATAGATTTAATACGGTTCCATTGGAGGTAAAGGGCTCTGAGGTTAGTCAGGCGCGGAAAGTGAGCAAAGTTTATTTTGGAAAATTGGTTGTGTTCCAAGTGAAGCTCGATCAATTTCAGGAGGCCTGCGAAGGCGTTCCGCGTGAGACTCCTTAACCGGTTGTAGCCCATGTCAAGAAACTCAAGATTGCGACAATCCAGGAAAACCCTCATGGGCACCGTCTTTAAGGAGTTAGACCTGAGGTGGAGGCTCAGCAGTTTCCGTAGGCCCTGAAACTGCCCCGGCTGAAGCACCTGCAGCTTGTTGTACGAAAGGTCGAGGTTGCGCAAATTGGGGATGTCGTGGAAAGTGTTGTTGTGAAGAAGCGTGATCTTATTGGAGTTCAGGATGAGCTCCTTGAGGCGCCGCACTCCCTGGAAAGCCCGGCTGTCCACGTCGGTGATGTAGTTGTGGTCGAGGTACAGCCATACCAGCTGGCTGAGTCCCGCGAACTGGCTGGCCCTCAGGTCGACCAGGCTGTTGTAGCGCAGCGAGAGACCCTGGGTCCCCGCGGAGACGTTGTGTGGCACATCGCGGAAGGCGCTGGACTCGCAGTACATTATCTTGCCGTCACATCTGCAGCTGGGGGTGCAGGGCCGCTCCCGGGCCCCGCCGCTCGGAGGGGCCGACAGACAGCCCCGAAGCAACACCACCGTTACAGCCAGCAGAGGAAGTCCTGGAGACACACACACACACACACACACAAAAGAAAAAAGTGAAAAACTGGAAAAAGAGAAACTTGAAATGTGTTTCATATTCCCTTGATGTTCTACATTACAGGATAGAACAGACTGATGTGTAACGGAATAGGATAGAATAATACACTTTAACGAGATGAATCCCCGTTGAATATCCTCACCACCCCCACCCCATGTAAGGTTAGTGCGTTTGATAGAATAGATGGGAACAATATGGACATCCGTTGAATTTTCTCCCTCTCCCCATTCGGAATAGAGTACCTGTGTCTCCCTTATATCGCTTTGCGTGTTCCTGGTTACATCAGCCGAAAAATGGTGATGCATAATCTCACACACACACATCAAGCGCGACCTATCTATAGTTGGTGATAGGCAATTATGTGAAAGACGTCTTTTAACCTGCAACCAGTGTTCAACTACGGGCGAATAGAGCTGGAAATGTGTCTCTCTAAGGTAAATGGGCATCAGTGGTTTTGTCCGCGTCTTATATTATTTCCACCTAAACAAAATGCGGCGCATCGAAATCGGGTGCCTTGCGGAGATGTGTGAGTTTTCCCAGAAGATTTTAATTTCTATCGTTTATCTACTGTCACAACAAGACCTTCATGCAGCGATACATGTCACCTTCAGACTGTGTGTGTGTGTGTGTATGTGTGTGTGTGTGCGTGCGTGCGTGTGTGGGTGTGTGTGCGTGTGTGCGTGTGTGTGTGCGCGCGTGTGTGTGTGTGTGCGTGCGCGTGTGTACATACCCATATTGGCGCGGTGTCGGCTTTTCCTCATGCTCGGAGCTCTCTGTTGCATGCGGCGTCCCAAGTCCACATGTTTTTCAGGCGCACTCCGCCGGCTTCGTCCCCAATAGTTCGGTGTGCACCATGACGTCTCTTTTTCTTTTCTTTTTTTTTTTACCGGTAGCCCACTTCGCGTTCCGCCGTCACGTCTCCGCCGCTCGCCGAGCACCTGTCGGACATAGGAGCGACGCGGCGGCGGGGAGGAAAGGTGCGACCGAGTTGCCTTTACCCTAAATCGGTTCAACTACGCACATTTATAACGAAACAACGCGATGACCGTGCGCCTAGTTAATTGAACTGGATTTCAATTTGATGATTTTTTTTTTTTTTTGGTTGGAGTACTTTTCCTGGTTGACGACCACCACCAGCAGTCAGTCGGCAATTGTTTTGTTTTTTCCTAGTGTAAAAACATAAGCGAAACATATATAAAGGTAAAGGGCTTCGCGAGGAAGTATATTCCCGAAAGGAGATTCCGGTAGATCGATCGATCGTTTTTTCCCCGTGAGAAGATGCGCGCGGAAGTGTGCACCGACTGTCGTGAATAATCCCAATATACCGTAGCGCCGAGGATAAATCACTTTTGTCAGTGGCGCGGTTGTGCTGCCTCGTTACACAGGCCTACGACGCCCTCTGCTGGCCACGAAGGGACTCTCAGCTCCCATTGTAACTCAACTTGGGCAATGATTACCCCACTGATTAAATAAGGGCTGGGGCTTTAGTTTAAATCACCAAACGTACTTGTACTTGTATATGTTAAACAATAAACAAACAGACAACTACTGCACTATCTGCACCACACTTCCACCCATCCCCCTCCACAGCAACTGGACTATCTGCACTACACCACACACTTAACATTTTAGTGTATGATTTGATTAGTGGTGGCTGGCCAATAGAGGGCGCTGTGGCACCCACAACTAGAGAAGGCTACTTAAACATGTTGAACATAATGCTAAATAATTATTAATTATTCATGAATTAATAATTGTTACTTTTATAATGCGCCTGTTATTTTGTCGGCACCTGTCAGCATTCATTAAAAATCGGTTCAAAATTGTATCTGTGTGAAAATACATATACTTATGGGTGACGATGTCGATCTGATATGTCGATCAGTGACGATCCCCTATCGCTGCACTGCCGGTAGGTGGTGCGCGATGTCAGCGATGGAAATTATAACAATCAGTGTGTGCATTGGGTACGTTCATTGTATGTAGGGTGCGCCACTGTGTTGGATAAAGGTTATTTCCATGCATTATTGCGGGGTTGTGGTATTTACATACGTATTTACTTTTGTTTTACATGGTTGTAGGTTGCATATTTAGCTTGATTGATTGATTGACTTGTCAGTGGTTGTGCATTATGTTTTTGTTGTGTTTGCACTTTAATACAAGTTTAGACTCTCTTGACTTGTTTATTTGTTTTAAGTGCCCTGAAATGATGTCCCCCTTACATTTCTTTTGAAGCAGTAAGATTAATCATAGGGTGAGTTTTCCCCCTATATTCTCATGCTGAATTTGACTGTAGATCCAGATTTGAAAGTTAATTAAAAATAATCTTGCACCCCACCCAAAAATGTTATCTCCGACACCACTGCTTCATATTTATATGTATACAGTTCATACTGTTATATTTATATATAATATATTCCATTTATGTAAATATTTACATTTGTGTACATTCAGTTTTGCTTTTTTGCAATTTGATATACCATGTCACTGTACACTGTACCTTATACATGTGACAAATAAACCACATCGGAGTCTGAATCTGTACTATATTATAGTATTGTTTTAGAAACTCATTCTGCGGGAGGGAATAGGGAGTAAGCGTTCCATTGTACTTGTTGCAATTGGCCAATATCAAATATTGCATCTATCTTGACTGTCTGAAGGATGTTCTGGTTCACTACTACTACTACTAGTACTACTAGGCCTACTGTAGTGAAACAGAGGGTGCAGTAGGCCTAAAGCAAGTGGGCTATGTTGCTACAATATAGGGGGAATGACTATTGTCATAGGCTCATATTGTGTACAGGCTTTGAATGAATGAAACACAAGCACCATTAAATACTTTTACTTTAACATCACCGGGGATGAGGCGTGTGGCCTTTATCATAGGGCACACTATTACACTACTACATACTATCTAGATGTAAAAAGACATCTCACCACCAGACTGTTTAATATTGCAAATCGTGTTGGATCTTGGAGGATAGGCATGACTTGACATAGTTGTAACACACACACACACACACACACACACACAGTGACACTTTTTGTTCTGCCTCTGTCATTGTAACCTTAATAAATTGATACTATGCTGAGATCCTCCTGTAATGATCCCATGGGAAGTTTCATCTCAGCCTTGGCGGCTTTCTGCAATAATTCTGATTCAAGTCAATGGGAACGGATCTATATACACCACCGCCTTTGTTTCTCTCATATCCAGGCCCCTTCTCTCCTCCTCTCATGTTCAATTCACGTACAGGCGAGCAGGCCTTCACACAGAGGTAGGGAGAAACAGCAGCTTGATACTCAGTGGTCTGGTTTGAGAATTTGAGCACTCAGACCAGCATTGCAACGCTCCATATACATAGGTCAACTCCCTGCTTCTCTCGTTCTCCCTGTTTATATTAATGCATGGAAACTTTCATTTCACCGTGTCGGCACGTGGTAGCCAACAGCGAGAGACATTTGTATCGTCCGCCTCCCCAGTATCGGTCGCGATGAGTTATGTTTATTCCCTCGGGGGCAGGATCCCCCCGGGAAGATGGCAGGTAGTATAGGCAAGGCCGCTGCTCGCTTCATCCTCTCTCGTGTCGTAAATCAGTCCATCATTTTTTGTGACGGCCGCTCGTCATATCTCGTCAGAATACATCATAATCCGAATAGGACAGGTATGCTCTTCCTGACCACCATGAAGGTTTGGCAGCCACACCTCGGTGTGGGACGACCTCAGCCTCCAAATTGCGTTGCATGAATTTTTAATGGCTGTCTGTGACTGACTGAGTTCTGAATAATAGAGAGGGAGGCTGACCTGCATCTTTGCAAGATGATGAACCCTCTGTGTGTGTGTGTGTGTGTGTGTGTGTGTGTGTGTGTGTGTGTGTGTGTGTGTGTGTGTGTGTGTGTGTGTGTGTGTGTGTGTGTGTGTGTGTGTGTGTGTGTGTGTGTGTGTGTGTGTGTGCGCGTGCGTGTGTGTGTGTGTGTGCGTGCGCGTGTATTATTATATTATGGCGCTCATAATATTCGGAATGTATTGTAACTGCGAGTGACTGAGTGATTTGATTTATGAGTCACTTTGATCACATTACGAGATGGCTCAAATTGATCAGTACACAAGCAATATGTTTCCATCCCCTCCCCCCGTAATATTGATGATATAATAATGGTTGATAAGCTCATAACTTAACAACAATAACTCA
Organism: Muraenolepis orangiensis; assembly: GCA_027704905.1. NCBI lineage: Eukaryota > Metazoa > Chordata > Actinopteri > Gadiformes > Muraenolepididae > Muraenolepis > Muraenolepis orangiensis. The sequence continues at coordinate 11,115,167 of CM051017.1, read as the reverse complement.
AAATAATAGTGGGCCTTCATCCTGATCACACTTCCCGATCGCTATCACTACATCACTACCATATTAAAAACAAAAATCACTGTGTATCATCATCACTTACTTTATCTACGCCGACGTCTAACAGCTTCCAACACTTAACTGTGCGTTGATTTGCATTGTGCGGAAGCACCAGGGCGTATGCGTGTGTGTGTGTGTGTGTGTGCACACCTTGTTGTCCTGTTGGCGACCGACACTCTTCACTACGTCTAGGATTAGATGTTAGAGTTGACAAGAAGTCCGTGGCTGCCACAGGGTAACGCTGACAGCCAGACATCTCCTTCATCTGCTTCTCACATGAACACTTCACGTCACATCAACGGGCGACTTGAAGGAGAATAGCATCACTGCTCTCTGCTCTCAGGGGAGGCTGGGCTCTGGACTCCCGCTCTGGAAGGCTGGTCTCCCTGCACACATGCTGGTCACATGTATTCACATTACGTTGTGTTTTCACTTCATTTCGTGACTGGTCTCTTCGTGGATGTGTAGGGTTCACTTTTTAATGTCAGAAATGTCAGTCGTTTCAGCTTCTGACATTAAATAAGTCTACTCTACAACTTCCTACTACTACTACCACTACAAAACTAACAGGCCTTTAAGTATAAATATGACTAATATTTCTAATACTATATGCATACTACTATTACCACTACTACTAGGCTTACTACTACTACTACTCGGCTTAATACTACTAGGCTACTACTACTACTATCACTACAACACAAACAGGCCATTGAGTATACATATGACTGATATATATTACAGTATACCATACTGGGAATGGGGAGTAAGCATTCCATTGTACTTAAAAAACGAAATCTACTGTTACTACCACTACCACCACTATTATTATTACTATACCACCACGTCTATTACTAGGCTTACTACTACTACTACTGGGCCTAATACTACTACTACTACTACTAGGCTACTACTACTACTACTACTACTGCCTAATACTACTACTACTACTACTAGCTACTACTACTACTACTACTACTACTACTACTACTACTACTACTACTACTACTACTATACTACTACTACTACTACTACTACTACTACTACTTCTACTACTACTTCTACTACTACTACTACTACTACGACTACTACTACGACTACTACTACGACTACTACGACTACTACGACTACTACTACTACTACTACGACTACTACGACTACTACTACTACGACTACTACTACTACTACTACTACTACTAATAGACTACTTCTACTTCTCTACTACTACTACCACTTCTACTACTACTACTTCTACTAGTACTACTACTACTACTACTACTACTACTACTACTACTACTACTATACTTCTACTTCTTCTACTACTACTACTACTACCACTACTACTACTACTACTACTACTACCACTACTACTACTACTAATACACTACTACTACTATG